>NW_021024515.1:133469-200309 GCF_004153795.1 Camellia sinensis
TTGATTGGCCTTAATTTATTTGTTGGCACAGAGCACAAATATGAGATTGTTTCTGTGTCTGTATATGTTTGATTGAGGTGATTATATTAATAAGTTGTAGGGAATAAGAAATGAGTTGTTGAAGGGAAATCGTACCATTGGCAGCTTTAGTTTGTAATAACATTGTAGTTTTTCTGTGTCTGTATATGTTTGATTGAGGTGATTATATTAATAAGTTGTAGGGAATAAGAAATGAGTTGTTGAAGGGAAATCGTACCATTGGCAGCTTTAGTTTGTAATAACATTGTAGTTTTTCTGTGTCTGTATATGTTTGATTGAGGTGATTATATTAATAAGTTGTAGGGAATAAGAAATGAGTTGTTGAAGGGAAATCGTACCATTGGCAGCTTTAGTTTGTAATAACATTGTAGTTTTTCTGTGTCTGTATATGTTTGATTGAGGTGATTATATTAATAAGTTGTAGGGAATAAGAAATGAGTTGTTGAAGGGAAATCGTACCATTGGCAGCTTTAGTTTGTAATAACATTGTAGTTTTTCTGTGTCTGTATATGTTTGATTGAGGTGATTATATTAATAAGTTGTAGGGAATAAGAAATGAGTTGTTGAAGGGAAATCGTACCATTGGCAGCTTTAGTTTGTAATAACATTGTAGTTTTTCTGTGTCTGTATATGTTTGATTGAGGTGATTATATTAATAAGTTGTAGGGAATAAGAAATGAGTTGTTGAAGGGAAATCGTACCATTGGCAGCTTTAGTTTGTAATAACATTGTAGTTTTTCTGTGTCTGTATATGTTTGATTGAGGTGATTATATTAATAAGTTGTAGGGAATAAGAAATGAGTTGTTGAAGGGAAATCGTACCATTGGCAGCTTTAGTTTGTAATAACATTGTAGTTTTTCTGTGTCTGTATATGTTTGATTGAGGTGATTATATTAATAAGTTGTAGGGAATAAGAAATGAGTTGTTGAAGGGAAATCGTACCATTGGCAGCTTTAGTTTGTAATAACATTGTAGTTTTTCTGTGTCTGTATATGTTTGATTGAGGTGATTATATTAATAAGTTGTAGGGAATAAGAAATGAGTTGTTGAAGGGAAATCGTACCATTGGCAGCTTTAGTTTGTAATAACATTGTAGTTTTTCTGTGTCTGTATATGTTTGATTGAGGTGATTATATTAATAAGTTGTAGGGAATAAGAAATGAGTTGTTGAAGGGAAATCGTACCATTGGCAGCTTTAGTTTGTAATAACATTGTAGTTTTTCTGTGTCTGTATATGTTTGATTGAGGTGATTATATTAATAAGTGAGTATCATCAGTCAGGCCCTAATATTTGTGACACGTTCTAGGAGTTGGTCTTTCGTTGAACGTCCTGGCCTTTTGCTAGTGGTGGCTTTTGTTGTTGCTCAGTTGGTAAGTGAACTGCTGTTTTCTATTTTTTTCTTTATGTTTTCCAGGAAAGTGCATCCTAAGTCCTAGTTACTTGAAGAATCACCTTTAGAATAAACTTTCCGTTTGTGTGAGCAGGTTGCTACACTGATTGCTGTTTATGCAAACTGGAGTTTTGCTGAAATTGAAGGGATTGGATGGGGTTGGGCTGGTGTGATTTGGCTTTACAACATCATAACTTACATCCCCCTTGATTTTATAAAGTTCATTATCCGATATGCAATAAGTGGAAAAGCTTGGGATCTAGTTATCGAGCAAAGGGTATGAAAGAATACTTATTCGGTGAAGGACTTCAGTGAATAAATCTCTTAATTGACTGTCATGTGGTGAAAACTTTTTGTCTTGCAGATTGCTTTCACGAGGAAAAAGGATTTTGGGAAGGAAGAACGGGAACTTAAATGGGCACATGCACAGAGGACCCTCCATGGGCTGCAACCTCCCGAGTCCAAGACATTGTTTGGTGATCGCAGTAATTTCAATGATCTTAATCAGATGGCTGAAGAGGCAAAAAGACGAGCTGAGATTGCAAGGTAAACACATGCATATGTTTTTAAAATCTGCAAGTTTCTCAAGTAGAGATTTAGCTTGATTTTATTCTTTTGCCATTTTGCTTTGAATATATTAATTGGATGGCTAAGTCTGTTATTCTGGGGTGGTTTAGAAAAAGAAAATCTAGGGTGTGGGATTTATTTAGAGCTGATGGATGCATTTCTCCCTCTCTACAGGTTGAGAGAACTGCATACACTGAAAGGTCATGTTGAATCAGTTGTGAAGTTGAAGGGACTAGACATTGATACAATTCAGCAATCATACACTGTTTGAGGGGAGATGAACCATTTTTATTTATGGTATATATATATACATCTGGTGGTGCTGAGTGTGAAGATCTCCAAATTGGGATCCAATTGACCATCATCCACCGGCATCCTTTTTTTTTTTTGTCAATCACCCAATTGAAGGTGTAACCCCCTATACTTTCTATATGTGCACCCTGCCTTAATGCCAGGCATTTTCAGTTGCTGCTCTGCCCTCGTCGTTTTTTCATTGCTAATTTTCATTTCTGACTAAATTTCATTAATTTAGCTGAGAAACAAAACATCAGACAAGTTTTAATTATACCCTAAAAAAAAAGAAGAAAATAATTATTTAATAGTTCTGAGAGCACCATACCATGTAAGCATTGTTTATTATGTGGTTAATTCGAGACCATCTAATAATTTTTTCAAAAAAATATGAGCTTTAAGTGATTTATTTTTTATTCCATTTCTAACGGGCATCCAATTTTTCTGAAGTGATGAATTTTCTGCTCTATTCTCATCAGTCAGATACCTCCGTCACTAGGTAGTAACACAAAAGAAACTATATAAGTAAATACAAGCACATGCATATTTTAAATTAAAAAAGGAAAGGAAAAGAAAATTCATAAATAAATTTTTTTTATAGGAGCAAATAGAATACATTCAGAATAATAACAATGACATTTTGTGTTCTAATTTGAAATGGAAAGACCAAAAATGATCATGACATTTTCTATGAATTTTGTGTGTAATAATTCTATATTTACAGTATTATCCACTGTCAATTGAAGTGAAAGTGCTACTAGTTCTCCTCACAAAACAGTAGACATGGTTAACACGACCATCATCACAATTTGTGTGTTCATCTGCAAAAATCTTTGTTAAAGTTATAGGTACTCTAAGCAAAGTGAGAGATGATTATTACAGTACTTAATAGACGAAGCAGCAAATTCTGGTTTCAGTGTGCATCTCAACCTTCTTCTCCAGCTCATCCTTCTTGGCCCCGATGACTCTGTCGACCTCCTTCCCTTGCTTCACCAACACGAACGTCGGCATCGCCTCCACCCCAAACTCCTCCGCCACATCCTATCCGCAAAAAAATGCAATTGATCATCATCAAATCAAATTCGACTATTTATATCTGAATAAAAAATAATAAAAAAAACAGAGTCTTACGGACAATTCATCGACATCGATCTTCAGGAACTCGACGTCGGTGAACTTGTCGGCCATCTCGTGGATTGCCGGCTCCATGAGCTTGCAGGGCCCACACCACGACGCAGAGAAATCCACCACCATCTTCACAAATTACGCAACACAAGAAGGGGGATATATATATATATAACTAAGATACGATTCAGATCTTGAAATTCGATTAACAACTTTACTAATAACAGATAGAGAGAGAGAGAGAGAGAGAGAGAGAGAGAGAGAGAGTATGTATGTATGTACGAGCTTTGAGGTTTGTTTAGAGGCATTAAAGTGGAGCTGCCAACTGTTGGATGAGTGAAATGGGATGACGCGAGATGGCTCCGAGGACGTTGCGGAAGAGTTGTCGGCGTTTGCAGAGTCTCCTCCTCCTCCAAGCAAACTAGACACAGTTGCTCCCATTGTTGTTCTGTGTGTCCGCCACAGCGACAGAGAGAGAGAGAGAGAGAGAGGAGTCAAAACTTGAAAGTAGACAATTATGGTGCTGTTTGGTGTAGCTGTTAAAACAGATTATAGATTATAGCTTAACAGATTATAGATTATGACTTTAATCAGAAGCTGTTAATCTGTTTGGTATAGCTGTTGAATTATAGATTTAAGTTGCTGAGTAGTGTTTGTTAAATAAGCTGTGAAGTAGCTTTTTCAATTAATTTTTATTTTTTATTATTCACTATTTGTTTACATTTTTTATAAAAAATAATAATAATATTTAATAGTCCATTTGGGTCTTTTTCTATTTTTAAAAAAATAAAAAATAAAAAAAACTAAGAGTATAACCGTGAATTAACATGTCCACAGCAGAAGCTGATAATCAGAAGCAAGGGGTGAGCAGCTTCTCAGAATCAACTTTTTTGACTTAAAATAAGTTGTTAGAATCAGAAGCTGTTTGATATAAGTTTAACCAAACAGTCCAAAATAACTTTTTAAAAGCTAAAAGTCATAAGTTGGCTTAAAAAAGCTCTACCAAACACCCCCTATATACCACAAACTGATTTTATAGAGCGGATGTTTGGGAGGTAGGTTTTTTTAATTGTAGAATTTTGTTAGAAGAATTTTTTTTTGTGTTTAGAAAGATAGTTGGATTTTTTTATAGTTGAATGTGATGTTTGTAAGAAAAAAAATGAAATGATTATAGTATTTGATGTAATATTTTATTTGAATTTATTTTTTTTAATTTTGTAAAATTTTATCTTGTAGTGAAAAAAAACAAAAAAAAAATCTAAAAATGAAGTTGCCAAACACCACCTGAGAGAGAGACCCGTGTCTTGAACGCTTATTCTTTTTTGATGTAATAAGTACATATTTGTTACGCCAACCATAAACTAAAATTCATATAAAATGGGAAAAAATTTAAATTTTTTTTTATTAAATTGAGGGAGGTTGGAGCATATCATCGAATTGAGAAGGGAACCATTCTTGTTGCAGCCTTGCAAGTAACAATTGGGATGTTACAGGATACCAAACGACAAACTGGTTATCCGTTGATGCTTGCAAAAATGGAGAGAAACATAAGTTGGTCAATCGTTCAGATATCTTTCCGATCGATCAATTATTTGATGAAAATTAAAAATTTAACTTCAAAATATTTGGTATCAGATGAAAATTTTAATCAAATCTATACTGAAAATTAATGAAAAAAAAGAAAGAGTAAGCATAACATTAGATTTTGGTGCAGTTTGTTAAAATTAGTAATTGTACGGAGAGCAAATATTCCGGCAAGCCCGTACTCCTTTCTTCCGAGCTCTGTTTCCGTCCGATCACCTGCAAGCAAATAACGGTGAGCTACCCGGCGGTGTGTGGCCGGAAAAACCCTCCGACGATCAAGTTAGCACATACCTTAGGATGGAGAGAGAGAGAGGAGTGTTTGAGTGTAAGAATTCCTTACAAAGTGTTCGTCTGTCCCCGTATGGGGGGCGCAGACATGCTTATATACCCTCTGCGCCCCATATCCACTCTCAGTCATTTCTTGACACGTGGCTCCGCTATCCCATCTGTCAGCATAAACCTTGCTGAATATCACCTAATCTCAACTGCCTGCCTTCTCAGCTGGAGCTCGACAACCGAGCTTTTCTATCCACGGCCGTGCTGTGCTTCATACCCAAGCACTTCACGGGCTAAGCCCAAGGAGGACCGGGCTAGGCGGCATCTCGGCAAAGCCTAGCCTGGGGCACCTCCTGCGGTCGGCCTTCCTGCCGATTAAATGATTACCTCGGCTGACCACGCCTTTCCGGGCACCGGTCATTAATCTTGATTGGCTCCACCATCGCCTGATCAAGCAGCACGGTCCAACCGAGCACTGCCTTGCCGAGCAGCTTCTTTACGGTCTGGGGCAACTCCTGCCTGGCCCAACTCCTGCCCGGCCCAACTCTTGGCAGCCCATCTCCGGGCGGATCGCCGGTCATCTCGGCCCCATGCACCATTAGGCTCTCAACTTGCTCGGTCGTTGGCTCGGCCCAATTCCAGATCATAAATCTCCCTCTCAATTGCCCCTTAATTCCGTCCGCGCGAGCGTGACTGGGATTACCTATATTTTGACCGAGGTAACATTTCTTCGGTCTTCAAAATGCCAAAGGGCGACCGGGCTAGTTAACATTACTTCTACAAACTTGCCCGGTTATATTCCTCGGCTGACGTCCTCTTCTTTGAAAGTAGCTCGGTTGGCTCTTCGACTCTTCAACCTGTCTCAGTTTTGACGTCGCCATAAATGGTGACACGTGGCGGGCTGCCATTGGTTCTCGAGCAGCCAAACTAGCCGTCCGCCAGAATTTAAATTTTTGGCGGTTTCTTCGTCTATACATACAAACCCCCTCTTCCTCAACTCGCTCCTACTGCTTCTCTGCAATCCGACGCTTCAGAGCTCAAGCAACTTTCTCTCAGCCTCGTCTGCCATTCTTCGTGCTCGAAGGAACAATTCCTGCCTTTCATTGGTAAGTCCTTCGACCCCTCTCTTGTTGCTATCTTCTTAAATATTTCTCACATTAGGGCACTAAAACATAGTTCTTAGGGCGTAGCCATAGAAACCGTCCAAAACCTGCCACTGTTCATGGTGTCCTTCGTTTTTCATGAAGAACACTGAAGAACTGGGGTGGACCGGGCTCCTGGTCTTCATTTGATCCAAAAAACCAATCTAACCGAGCAAATAACATGTTTGTCTCAACCCCAGCAAAAACTGAGATAACAAAAGGAAATGGTCGCTCAACCGGGCTAACAACTGGTCTGCTTGGGCGACCGAGCTCTTTAGTTAGCTTAGACGACCGAGGTGGTTTGGCACCCTTAATGACCGAGCTAAAGTCCAGCTCCTTCCGCGCGACCGTGCTCACACTTACACTTGCCATCCTTTTCCTGCAGAGTCCAAGGGGACCACTGTCCATTCCTCAGGCTCTCAAGACCGAGCAATTACCAATTGCCACTGTGCCAAACACCTCAGCCGAGCTACCTTAGTCCGGCCACAAATGGGGAAATTCCGCTTCCTAGTGGATACTCCGGCCGCGCTAGCTGCATTCAGAGAGGAGTACGACATCCCGGCCGACGTCCATCTCGAACTGGCAGAAGAGGAGACAACACCCTGGGGCAGACTAGACCAATGCCCCTTCACCGTGTTGTCTATTGTCGAAGGAGGCCTCCGTTTCCCACTAAACCCACTTATCACCGAGTTCCTCCGCCGCACCGGGCTGGCACCCACACAAGTGTCCACCAACACTTATCGAATTATCAACGGCGTTCATGAACTGAACAATCGGCTAGGCACCAACTTAGGTCTAGCCGAGATATTAAAGCAATACACGATGGGTCACACCGATGACAGCCTAGCTTATTACTTGAAAATCAGACCGGGCAAGGAAAAAATTGTAACCGGCACCCCGGATAAAGATCTGCACGATGACGATTTTTTCTAGGTGTCGGGCAATTACGAAACAGCCGAGGTGCCGGGCTGGTTTATAAGCAAGAACTTCGGTTCCTCATGTAAGCCGCTCAAACTTGTTCGGTCAGCTTACCACTTTATTCTGTAATTAACCGGTTTTCCTGTTTCTTTTGCAGCAATCCAAGCCTTGCAAGCTAACTATCAGTTTCCCAACGTAGAGGCAATTCGGACCGTGCTTCGATATTCCCACCGAGATTGCAACGATTTGCTCGGTTACACCCTGACCTACAGGTACTCTGCTCCGCGCCGGAGTAAAGTAACAGACTTCCTCCGTGCTCCTTCGACACCTCCAGACCCTACCCTTCCTGACGTCCCCTTAATCCGGTTGACAGACGAACAAGAAATGGCCAAAAGAAGCCGAATCAAAAACCTTCTCACTGCAAACTCGGCCGAGATACCGAGCGTCGTCGCTCGCTCCCCGGCTGCCGGTCAATCAAGCGCCGCCGTGGTCGCCTTAGCTTCTCCAGCCGCCGGGCAGTCTAGCCAAGAAACACGCCGGGCTGGCAAAAGACCACGGGCAGATCCCTCTGCCGAGCTCATCGCCGAACTGACAACCGAGCAACCTGCCGACAGGGTCAGCTCCATCCCAGAATGGCGGCCGCAGCTGAAGCACCGGGGCAAAGAGATCCCGGCAAATGCTTCGGTCAAAGGCGACAAAGAGCACTTGCTTGCCTTCGACCTCTCAAAAGCTCTGCTGCTGCCCAGCGACGTGGTTGGAAGCGACCATGTTCCTGACACCCGGCTGGTCAAATCCGCCGTGAAGTCCATGACCAGGGTAAGAAGTTCAATCTTTTGCTTCAATTTTCGCAAGTGTTTGCACGGTTTCTTCTCTGATCAATTTCTCATTTTGCAGGCCATCCAAAAGCAGCACTTGGTCATGGAGCGCATCCACAGACTTCGGCAAAAGGCGAGTGATACCGCCAGCCAAGTCGAAAGCCTCTAAACCGAGCTTGGCCGAGCAAGGTCATCCCTCGAAGCCGCCAATTCCGACAACAACTGGCTGCTCGGCCAACTTGAAGCAGCCAAGAAAGAGAAAAACGAGCTCCGGGCCGAGCTCGACGAGCTTAAGAAGTCCAGGAAAAAAGACTGCGAGGACGCCAATAACGCCAGCTTCAACGAAGCCGAGGAAAACTACAAGAAACAAGTCTTTGCCACCCAGGACATTTACTTCAAGGCTGGGTGGAAGGTTGCCTGTCAACAGCTCGGTCAGGGTCCTAACACTGACGTGTTTTCCTCTCCACCGGCTGTCTTCTTACCGACCTACCTCATTCCCTATGCCAATGACACCTTCAACGCGCTGCAAGCTGAGGCCGAGGAAGGGCTTGAAGAAGAGGGTGAGGCAGACGCTGGAGAGAGTCTTTGCCACCCAGGACATTTACTTCAAGGCTGGGTGGAAGGTTGCCTGTCAACAGCTCGGTCAGGGTCCTGACACTGACGTGTTTTCCTCTCCACCGGCTGTCTTCTTACCGACCTACCTCATTCCCTATGCCAATGACACCTTCAGCGCGCTACAAGCTGAGGCCGAGGAAGGGCTTGAAGACGAGGGTGAGGCAGACGCTGGAGAGGATCAAACCGAACAGGAGCAGGCCGGCCAGACTGGGACCGGTGTCCAGGAGCCAACTGCCACGGTCAACCTGGAGGCTGATGAGGAGTTCCCTGATCTCTCCCCCCTAGCTCAGGTTTCTCTTCTTTTTGTACGTTTGCTTTCTGCGTTGCTGATGTAACCGGGCTCTGTCCCCACCTTTTGTATTGACTTTCTTATCAATGAAAAACTCAAATTTTGCCAAGTGTTTGCACGGTTTTCATCAATTCCATCTTCAGCAAAACATCTCGGTATAAATCATAGATTTGAACAAAACACCTCGTCAACCGGAATTCATAACTCGGTTGAAGTACTTAAGCAGAACAAAAAAGCAAATTCATAAACCGAAATAACCATCTCGGTTGGTAATAACAAAGTTGAACAAATCACCAACTCTTCCAACCGGGATAAACCATCTCGGTTGGGATTCCCAAGTTGGACAAAACACCAACTCTTCCAACCGGAGTAAATCATCTTCGGTTGGGATTCCGAAGTTGGACAAAACACCAACTCTTCCAACCGGAGTAAATCATCTCGGTTGGGATTCCGAAGTTGGACAAAACACCAACTCTTCCAACCGGAGTAAATCATCTCGGTTGGGATTCCTAAGTTGGACAAAACACCAACTCTTCCAACCGGAGTAAATCATTCTCGGTTGGGATTCCGAAGTTGGACAAAACACCAACTCTTCCAACCGGAGTAAATCATTCTCGGTTGGGATTCCGAAGTTGGACAAAACACCAACTCTTCCAACCGGAGTAAATCATTCTCGGTTGGGATTCCGAAGTTGGACAAAACACCAACTCTTCCAACCGGAGTAAATCATTCTCGGTTGGGATTCCGAAGTTGGACAAAACACCAACTCTTCCAACCGGAGTAAATCATCTCGGTTGGGATTCCTAAGTTGGACAAAACACCAACTCTTCCAACCGGAGTAAATCATTCTCGGTTGGGATTCCGAAGTTGGACAAAACACCAACTCTTCCAACCGGAGTAAATCATTCTCGGTTGGGATTCCGAAGTTGGACAAAACACCAACTCTTCCAACCGGAGTAAATCATTCTCGGTTGGGATTCCGAAGTTGGACAAAACACCAACTCTTCCAACCGGAGTAAATCATTCTCGGTTGGGATTCCGAAGTTGGACAAAACACCAACTCTTCCAACCGGAGTAAATCATTCTCGGTTGGGATTCCGAAGTTGGACAAAACACCAACTCTTCCAACCGGAGTAAATCATCTCGGTTGGGATTCCAAAGTTGGACAAAACTCTAACTCTTCCAACCGGAGTAAATCATCTCGGTTTTTTACATTAAAACAACAGTCTAAGTGCTAAAGCAAAATTACTTCTATATATTGACAAAAAGAATTACATTCTGCAGTGCAAGCCAAAAAATTCCTTTGCACAAGAAAAGAAAGCAAAATCTTAGAAATAATACAGTTTCAGGTTGGCCGCATTCCATGGCCGGGGTATTGCTCTTCCCTCTAGATCCTCTAAGTGGTAAGCCCTCTTGCTCGCCAGACCGGTGATCTTGTAGGGTCCTTCCCAATTTGCCCCTAGTTTGCCTTCACCTGGCACCAGGGTGTTGCCCATAACTTCTTCAAGACCCAATCACCCACCTTGAACGGTCTGGGGTGCACCGTTTTATTGTACTTCCTTGAAAGCTCTTGTTGGTAGGTAGCGATGTGGATGAGAGCCTTTTCCCGGCGCTCTTCTACTAGATCCAATTCCAGAGCAATGGCGTCGGCGTTCAGCTCGGGCTCAAAACTTTCACTTCTGAGAGTGGGCATGCCTACTTCCAAAGGTATGACCGCCTCCATGCCATAAGCCAAAGCGAATGGAGTTTCCCCGGTAGAACGCCGCGGGGTAGGGAAGCCAAGCGTGATAGAATGTTCAATGGTTAGGCCATCCGGGGAGATAAGAACGATACCTAGGCCGGCACCATGACGGTTGGACGCTCCATCAACAAAAAGCTTCCACATTTCCCCCACAAAAAGCTTCCAGCAGTCTGATGGGTCTTGAGAGTTGCGAAGGGCAATGGGATCACGGTTTCTTGGCTGTCTGGGTTCAGGTTCCGTGTTGATTGGTTCCACTCCAGCTCCCCTTAGTGATTCGACACCGGACTTAGCAAGTCGGTCTGTAATGCTCAAGTCCGTAAGCGAATCATCAGGTTGCGGTGCTATGCCGGCTGCAGGTTCTGAGCTGTGTGGTTCCATTTCTTCCCCCCTTGGTGATGCGGGACCGGACAGAGCAGATGGGTCGGTGATACTCAGCTCCGTCATCGCATCACCGAGTGGTAAAACCGTGCAAACTGAGGGGGCTTCAATGGTGCGCGCAAACTCCGCGTCGCTACCTCCACCAACTGGTTGTATCTCGGATGGTCTTGCGTGCATCTCATCATCTGCCACGGTAATATCGACCGGGCATACCGGATGAGTGCCAGGTGAGAACTCGACGACGAAGTCTGCCAAAGTCTGGGCTTTGATAGCAGTGTGCAGCTGGAACTTCACATCAAACTGTCCCAACTCGACCGCCCACTTAAGAATTCGACCTGAAAAGTCCGCCCGTTCAAACAAGGCCTTGAAGGAAAACTCGGTCAGTACGACGATGGTATGGGCGTGAAAATAATGCGCCAACTTCCTTGAAGCCATCATCAATGTCAACGCAAGCTTTTCCAGCGGCAAATATCTCGTCTCAGCCGACAACAAGGTCTTGCTGACATAAAAAATTGGGAGGTGCTTGATTCCTTCAGCGCGGACTAGCACCGCACTGACTGCGTGCTGGGAGACGGCAAGGTAAAGGTAGAGTTCCTCACCCGGCTATGGTGTAACCAACAGTGGCGGAGAAGACAGATATTCCTTGAGCTCGGCCAAAGCTCGGTCACACTCTTCGTCCCACGAGAACTTTGACTTCAATGCTTGAAAGAAAGGGCGGCAGCGATCCGATGACCGACTTATAAACCGATTAAGCGCGACGGCCATCCCGGCCAGATGCTGCACGTCCTTAGCCGAGCTGGGTTGCTTCAACTCTTGCACAGCTCTGATCTGAGTAGGGTCTGCTTCGATGCCTCGGTTCGTGACTAAGAACCCCAAAAATTTTCCAGATCCCACGCCAAAGGCACACTTTGACGCATTCAAGCGCAGCTTGTGCTTCTTTAGAATGGCAAACATCTCGGCTAAGTCGGACAAATGGTTTGCCTCATGTCGGCTCTTCACCACCGTATCATCGATGTAAGCCTCCATTGTCCAGCCAAGCAAAGGAGCAAACATTTTGGTTACCATCCTCTGAAAGGTTGCCCCGGCGTTCTTTAAACCAAAAGGCATGACTCGGTAGCAGAAGAGTCCTCTTGGAGTCGTGAAATAGGTGATCTCTCGATCGGGCCCATGCATGGCGATCTGATGGTAGCCGCGGTAGGCATCCAAGAAACTGAGCCTATTATGTCCAGCAGTCAAGTCCACAAGCTGGTCAATTCGCGGCAAAAGGAAGCTATCTTTTGGACAAGCTCGGTTGACTGTCTTATAATCGACACAAACTCGCCACTTTCCATGCTTCTTGGGCACCACTACTGTGTTGAAAATCCACCGAGGGTAGTGCACTTCCTGAATTGCTCGTGCCTCAAGCAGGTTCTTCACCTTCTCTGCAACTACCTCGGCGTGATGCAGTGCCGATCTCCTTGTTCGCTGGATGACTGGCTTTGCCCCAGGGAAGACATTGAGGTGATGGCAGATAAAACTTGGATTGAGGCCAGGCATGTCGTAAGGCGACCACGTGAAAACTTCGATGTTGGCCATCAAAAACTCAACCATCTTGGTCCTCTCTATGGCCGTGAGACTTGAGCCGAGCAAGAAGAACTTGTCCGGCTGTTCTGTATCAATTCGCACCCCAACCAATTCCTCAACAGCCTTGTCTTCGGCCTTGGTGCCCACATCATCCAAGACACCCTGGTCCTCCGGTCCCTCAATCATTTGAACGAATCCTTTGGCAGCCCGGCTCCCGTTGACCGCCACAAAGCACTGCTTGGACATGACCTGATCGCCGAAAACTTCGATGTTGGCCATCAAAAACTCAACCATCTCGGTCCTCTCTATGGCCATGAGACTTGAGCCGAGCAAGAAGAACTTGTCCGACTGTTCTGTATCAATTCGCACCCCAACCAATTCCTCAACAGCCTTGTCTTCGGCCTTGGTGCCCACATCATCCAAGACACCCTGGTCTTCCGGTCCCTCAATCATTTGAACGAATCCTTTGGCAGCCCGGCTCCCGTTGACCGCCACAAAGCACTGCTTGGACATGACCTGATCGCCCCAAATCTCCTCGATTGCCCCCATAGCCGAGGAGAATCTCATCACCTGGTGGTAGGTCGACGCGACAGCTTGCATAGCGTGAAGCCATCCCCTTCCAAGGATAAGGTTGTACGTCGAAGGCACTTGTAGCACCCAAAACTCCACTTGCTTGACCACGGGTCCCGCTTTGACCGGCAGGATAATCTTTCCCAAGGGCCACTCCGGCTACAAGTTGAAACCAACCAGTGGCGAAGTTGTCGGAGCCAAGTTTGTCTCACGGAGTTTGAGCTGCTTGAACGCATCATAATACATGATCTCGACCGAGCTTTCCTGATCGATCAAGATCCGTTTAACATCAAATTCCTTGACGCTTAGTGTTACTACTAGGGCGTCGTTGTGCGGCGTCTGGATACGCTCTAGATCCTTTGAGGTGAAACTAATCACGTCTTTTTCTTCAGTCTTCCCCCTTTTGATAGAAGGCTGTACCGACAAAACTTCCCTCATAGGTTCTGCCTTTTTTATCATGCCCCGGAGTTCGCAAACACGCTCCGGTTCCACGATGTCGTGGATGACATTAATAACTCCTTGTGGTGGTGCGTCTCGGTCATCCTGTCCCCTGGGCTCGACCGGAGCTTGATTCGGTTTCACGCCGCCATCAATGTAAAGGTCCAGATGCCCGGCCGCAACCAGTTCTTCCAAGTGTTGTCGCAAAGGCAAACAATCCTCAGTCCTGTGGCCCCTCTCCCAGTGAAACGTACAACGATACCGCGGATTGTAGCCCTTTTGTCCATCGCCCAACTTAGCAGGAAACCGGACATACTTCTCGTCTCGGATTTCACTAAGTATGCGATAGATTGGAATCTTGAAGACCGTGGTTATGCCAGTCCTCGCCTTCATTCTTCTGTTTGCGTCCTCAACGTCATCTCGGGGGTAATCATCCCGGTCATTCCGACGTCCTCTACCCCGGTTTTTACGATTTGAACCTCGGTCTGCTTCCTCTGCTCGGTCATTTGGGCGGCTGGACTCTTGCCCAACTGCGTGCACTTTGCCTGCTGTCTTCTTGTCTGTTCCAACCGGAGTGGCCTTCACGGTGGAAGCTGACGCATCATCCTCTACTCGGATGTGCTCATTGATGCGCTGCATGAGCTGGCCCATGGAGGTCGGCCGGTGCATGGTAAGCGAGTCCCGTAGTCTATGTCCGACCGGGAGACCACGCTTATATTGTGTGATTGCAAGGTTGACCGGGCAATCCAGGATCTCGTTGAAGGTCTCCCAATACCTTGAATTGTATGCCTTCAGTGTGTCGCACGGTTCCATCTTGACACTCAGCAAGTGATCGACTTCCTTTGGTGTTTTTGTGTTGGTTTTGAAGCGCGTAACAAACACCTCGGCCAACTGATGCCACCTTTGTATGCTCCCTTCCGGCAACCTCTCAAACCACTTTAAGCCCAACTCACCTAAACTGGACGGGAAGATTAGGCACATAAGTCCGTCATTTCGCCTATGTCCGGCCATGACCTGACGGAAGTGGCTCACATTGGATGGATGCAATTGTAGCATTCATAAAGGAAGGAAAGTTGCTAGATGACCACAAAGAGGCACACAAGATCTGTTTGGCGGGGTGGAGGCATTCCGACCTCCTCGCTGGCGTGAACCCCGTAGGATAGCCGGTATTCTCTGAGCTTCGCGCCGGCGAGCCCGCTCCTTTAAGACCGCCCGCAAATCCTCGGAGTGAGTAGAATATGAGTACCTCGACGTCGTCACCGGACGTGAGGGCTGGTATGTGCTATCCTGTGCGCTAGACTTCTCTGCATGCACGTCGGAATCACCAACCTGGTAACTTCTGGTAATAGAGATGGATGGGGTGCGTCGCTGACTCTGACAGCCTGAACGGCGGGATGAGGTGCGCTCACTGTGGTCACCCACTCCAGCCACACCTTTCCCTTTGACATGCCGCTTCAGATCCTCCATCTCCGCCGCCATTCGCCGGATGACGGCGTCTTGGTCTCTCAACTTATTTTCCAGACATCTGGCGTGTGAGTCTCTCCTCCGCCGGTGACCGTTTGGACTCCGTGAATGACCATGACTCCTTCCGCGCTTATCCCATGCGTCTACTGACTGTCCTCCGATGGGCGTCCCCAAGTCGGCCATTGGATGGATGGCGGGAGGTCCCTCTCTCCTTCGGGTGTACTCCGGGGTGGCTCCGTCTACGGCAGACAACGGAAACTCTTCGTTGTTCGCCATGGACGGCGATCAGACGAGCCTGGAAGACAAGGTTTTGTCTGCCAAGTTTCCCACAGACGGCGCCAATTATACGGGGAGCAAATATTCCGGCAAGCCCGTACTCCTTTCTTCCGAGCTCCGTTTCCGTCCGATCACCTGCGAGCAAATAACGGTGAGCTACCCGGCGGTGTGTGGCCGGAAAAACCCTCCGACGATTAAGTTAGCACACACGTTAGGATGGAGAGAGAGAGAGGAGTGTTTGAGTGTAAGAATTCCTTACAAAGTGTTCATCTGTCCCCGTATGGGGGCGCAGACATGCTTATATACCCTCTACGCCCCATATCCACTCCCAGTCATCTCCTGACACGTGGCTCCGCTATCCCATCTGTCAGCATAAACCTTGCTGAATATCACCTAATCTCAACTGCCTGCCTTCTCAGCTGGAGCTCGGCAGCCGAGCTTTTCTATCCACGGCCGTGCTGTGCTTCATACCCAAGCACTTCACGGGCTAAGCCCAAGGAGGACCGGGCTAGGCGGCATCTCGGCAAAGCCTAGCCTGGGGCACCTCCTGCGGTCGGCCTTCCTGCCGATTAAATGATTACCTCGGCTGACCACGCCTTTCCGGGCACCGGTCATTAATCTTGATTGGCTCCACCATCGCCTGATCAAGCAGCTCGGTCCAACCGAGCACTGCCTTGCCAAGCAGCTTCTTTACGGTCTGGGGCGGCACATGCTTGGCCCAACTCCTGCCCGGCCCAACTCCTGGCAGCCCATCTCCAGGCGGATCGCCGGTCATCCCGGCCCCATGCACCATTAGGCTCTCAACTTGCTCGGCCGTTGCCTCGGCCCAATTCCAGATCATAAATCTCCCTCTCAGTAATCATACATTATAAATTAAATATATTTTTTCTTAATTTTTAAATTTATTTAGCCATTGGATGGATGGCGGGAGGTCCCTCTCTCCTTCGGGTGTACTCCGGGGTGGCTCCGTCTATGGCAGACAACGGAAACTCTTCGTTGTTCGCCATGGACGGCGATCAGACGAGCCTGAAAGACAAGGTTTTGTCTGCCAAGTTTCCCACAGACGACACCAATTATACGGGGAGCAAATATTCCGGCAAGCCCGTACTCCTTTCTTCCGAGCTCCGTTTCCGTCCGATCACCTGCGAGCAAATAACGGTGAGCTACCCGGCGGTGTGTGGCCGGAAAAACCCTCCGACGATTAAGTTAGCACACACCTTAGGATGGAGAGAGAGAGAGGAGTGTTTGAGTGTAAGAATTCCTTACAAAGTGTTCATCTGTCCCCGTATGGGGGGCGCAGACATGCTTATATACCCTCTGCGCCCCATATCCACTCCCAGTCATCTCCTGACACGTGGCTCCGCTATCCCATCTGTCAGCATAAACCTTGCTGAATATCACCTAATCTCAACTGCCTGCCTTCTCAGCTGGAGCTCGGCAGCCGAGTTTTTCTATCCACGGCCGTGCTGTGCTTCATACCCAAGCACTTCACGGGCTAAGCCCAAGGAGGACCGGGCTAGGCGGCATCTCGGCAAAGCCTAGCCTGGGGCACCTCCTGTGGTCGGCCTTCCTGCCGATTAAATGATTACCTCGGCTGACCAAGCCTTTCCGGGCGCCGGTCATTAAGCTTGACTGGCTCCACCATCGTCTGATCAAGCAGCACGGTCCAACCGAGCACTGCCTTGCCAAGCAGCTTCTTTACGGTCTGGGGCGGCACATGCTTGGCCCAACTCTTGCCCGGCCCAACTCCTGGCAGCCCATCTCCAGGCGGATCGCCAGTCATCCAGGCCCCATGCACCATTAGGCTCTCAACTTGCTCGGCCGTTGCCTCGGCCCAATTCCAGATCATAAATCTCCCTCTCAATAATCATACATTATAAATTAAATATATTTTTTCTTAATTTTTAAATTTATTTATATTATAAATAAAAATTACATCAAATATTATGGCACTTTAATTGCTCCACACAAAACAAATAAAAACAAGCGATTCACTTTATTTTTAGGGAGTTTTTATTATAATTCCAGCCTCTGTTTTCTGCACTTGTAAAGTTATCTCAATTATGAAAAATTGTGTGTTTCATAAAATAAAAGGGATTACAGTGAATAATATATATTATCTCATCTCATATTGAATTGACTCTTTTACATGCTTGGTAATTTTATCCTTACATTGTTTTTACTTAGAAAATATGAGGAAGAAGAATTCCGAAAATATGAGGAAGAAGAATTCCGAAAATATGAGGAAGAAGGAATATATTTCTATTATATTCAAAACTTCTTATTTTACAAGACCAAATGACACTCCTTATATAGGAGATATTACAAACATCATTATAACCCATTATATGCCACTTACATATTATATATTACCACTATCTACCACTATCATATTATATACATGCCACTATCTACCACCAACACCACTATCATATTCTATACATGCCACTATCTACCACCAACACCACTATCATATGCCACTATCTTATTATATGCATTAACACAAATTTCCAGCATTTTTATTTATTTATCAAACTCCATCCCACCCCCAAATTGAGTTATCCCACGACATATAAGCCACGTTTGGTCACTGGACAAGATAAGGAGGGGATAGAATTGAATTATCCATGAAATAGAGAGGATTTTACTATCAAATCCCATGTTTGGGATGGACTCTTCAAATTGTACAACCAAATGTGGAATAAATAGATTCCATGATGAATTGCATATCACAAATAGTATACAATAGAAGGATAATTCAGAAGAACTTTTGCCAAAATTCCAAAAAGACATCCCTGATTAACAAGTTTGGAGAATACAAGGTTTAATGCTCAAAAGACAAACCTTATAACATCAGGTCGCAACAGATGCCACTTCTACCTCAAAACTTCATTGAAATGGAACTGGAATGCCTTGCTTCTTGTTCACAATAGCCATAGCCAAATACCTAGTACCCATCCCAATGGGTACTTGTTCATCAGGACCCTCCCAGAACGGGGCTTCACCGTCACCCACCAAACGCCAATATCCTGTCCTCAGCGACTCTGCTTGTTCATCCGTGCAGTTTTCTAGCAGTGCTTCAACTCTGAAATTTATCCCCAGGGAGCCAAGAAATTGAGACTGAGTAATTGGCCCATGGACCGACACATCTTCTGCAAAATGTTCAATATCATGGAATCAATCTTCACATTCTCTGCAACTCCTCTTGTCACTAGTTCGTTCTCTTATTTTATTTATTTTTCAAAAGAACATAGAAATAAGACAGAAGACAAATAGCAAATTAAGGAAGTGCACCTGAAACTTCCTCAGCAGAATGCATTACAGAAGCAAAATCAACATATGCACTGAGATCAGCAGTCCCAGGATTATCCAATATGTCAACAAACTTGTGTTTTTGAATTGCCTGCAAAAGCACGGGTGCAAGAAAATTAAAAAAAGGAAAAGAGGATAGATGAAGAACAATGTTGCTGGGCACCTGGCAGCATTCATTGTGATATATGACATATGTTTTGTGGCAATATTCCACGGCTATAGTATGCCAACTAAAAAAGCTATGCATCAATTTTAAGGAATATTAAATGTTTTAACTATATGGAGAGAGAGAGAGAGAGAGAGAGAGAGAGAGAGAGTCCCCCACCCTACCCTTTGCATATGTTTTACCTAAAACGAAACATTTAAAAAGAGTTCTTCCATTTTAAAGGACAAAGTCAGACTGTAAAAATATTTCATAATCAAGTCAATGCATGCTTATTGAATGACAGACAAAAAAGAAAAGATCCATCCTTAGCATATAAGCATCCAATCTATTACAACATATAATGTAAATTTAATGAACCCAAAGGCACCAGACCTGAAGACTATCTGAGACTACTCCATTCAGGCCATAATCAATTATGAGAGCTCCACCTCCATCAGAACTTATTCTCTTTGCAATTGTTTGAGTCAATTCCATTGATTTGGGAGAAACCTCAATTCGATCAAGCTTAGCAATTTCTTCAGCTCCAGCCCACTTACAGCGCTTCATGAGAAACAGAGTTGCAGGCGTAGGTTGTGGAGATAGAACAAAACGAAACCTTACGAGCAAGTACAAGAAGAAAATTATCTAATTATTCAATTTTCTGTGAAGGACTTCTTGTAAGAGTCTAATTAAGATAACTTTGTGTCCATAAGGACATGTATAGAGTCTAACTATGACATATAAGGATTGAAAACTTTACGATGAGTCTTCTGCAACATCGATCATTTTCTCACACCAGCCACGAGAAGCTCTCTGTCAAGAAAATTATAAAATCAATAAAATGCATACAAAAATGTGTGAATCATAAATATTGCAAAACAAGAAATAGCTAGCTGATTTTCGAGAGCAAAAAACAGTTTTCAAAAGTGAAACCAAACCAGAAAGTCCAACAAAATTTGAAACATTCAAAGATCGGTAAGAAAAAAAATAGTGGCTTATATTCTCTAACAATAACCTCAAGAGGCGGGCTTTCTTTGCAGAGTTTGAAACTAAGTTTGCCCATATAAGATTCCAGAGGAACCATTGAACCAAGATCCTAAAAGGATGAAAAATCATAATCTGATAATTACCAAAATTTTGAGTTATGACAGTCACCTTTACTAGAAATATTTACGACATTCTTATATGAAACCATACTTTGATGTCAAATGGAGGGTGCCAACTGCACTCCATTAGCTTCACAATGGCAAGATATATGAAGAAAGCAATGGACACAAGTGTCGTGATCTGTTACACCCCTATGTCAGTTGAATTACCTGAAAATGTAGGTGTCAAACTCACTGTTAAATTGAACCATTGGTTGGGGAATCCCTTTTGTATAAATAAATAAAAATTTAAAAAAATTGTCCTTTCGTTGGGGGATCCTAATTCATTATAGGGTTGCAATGCAATAAGGGCATAGAAATAGAACCTATAATGTATAGAACACTTTTATTGAAATTTTCTCCGACTACACCGAGACAGGTCAAAATTACTAGCACAATATGAAATCTTACAGAATGTAGGACAAATGCCACGGTGGAACCCTATGCATGTCCATTTCTTGTTCAGACACTTACAGTGTGAACCTTGTAACATTGAAGATATGTGAATAAGGATCACAGGCCCTCCAAGTTTTAGCTCTTTTAATTTCTACAGACAAAAAAAAATAAAGAAATTTGCAGCATGTTTGTCACTTTTTATCATTCCTTGAACTTATATGGTTCTTCCAAAGGCAAACATCTTAAGTTCCAAGAAGACAGATTTACTTATTAAGGAAATGAGAGAGATAAGACAGGATTAATGCAATACTATGAAAACAGGATAGCTCACAGTAGCATTCAGCAAACATGTGGTTTATTTTAATATACCAAACAAAATCACAATGTTCATTGCAAATGACTGTACAACCAAAATTAATTAGACAAACCTGAAATTGATGAACTGGTAGAGCATCAAAGAATTCATGGGCAATGATGATTGTTGGCACTGAAAGAAAGAAAGAAAGAAATAAAGAATGAAGACAGAGCATATAAGAACTCATATGGTCAGAGAAAGACATAATCAATTTTTCTAACCCCTTCAAAAAATATATCGATACAAAAGAAGTTCACCTACACAATGTTGCCAGTGACTAAAAATTTACATTCATGCATCATTTTATACAACAGTCTGCATGTTAGTTGGATAAAATCTGCACTGTAAAACCTGGCTTATAAACCACCACAACATGGATATTGCTCGTGTAGTAACCAAAACTTGAATTTGGATAACTGTGTTGATATTTCTGGTCACTTAAATGTTGAGGTGTGTCATGAGTATAAAACGTGAAGATCTCACTAGTATTTGGGTCATCAAACTTGTACTAAAATTTAATATATTAAATATTTAGGAAGCACCCATATACTCATATAATTAACATTCATAAGTTGAAGACTCGGAATAAATAATATGATTGAAAGTGTGTTTGTGTTGGTGAAAGATGAAAAGGGAATCAAGATCAATTTGATTTAAACAACACTGCCATTCATTTGTGTGCAATATTAAAATGTACTGATTTTGAACTCAAGATAACAGCATACATCCTGTTGGAACCTGCTCCAGTGTAGCATGCCATGATACAGGGGTTCTAGCCAATGTGCTTATGCTTCTTTTCTCAGGATGATCCTCATCCACACACTTCAGGTTTTCATACTGAAGCTTCTGTAATGTTGGACTACATTCAACCATGTGGATATGCAATGATTCTATGAAGTTCTTACACTTTGATGAACCCTGCAGAGAAAAGATGCAGACATTCAATTGAAAATTCTTCCTTTATATTTATGAACACTAAAGACAGTGAAGAACTAAAGGCCATTGAGGCCTGGGTTTCCATTTCATTGAGATTCTAATTTAAAAATTTTGACATATAGATCATAGATGTGTGATGACGAGAATTAGGTTATCTTACTCGTAGAAGATCGGCCATGAGAGTTCCCCTTCCTGGACCCAGCTCAATTAGGTTCACTCTGTTTGGCTGTCCCATTTGCTCCCACAAACACATTGCCCAAACGCCAACCATCTAGAGCAACATCAACAGAACAGGTAAAAATTGTTCTTCCATGCCAGCAAATCTTGAATAAAACGAAAGTTTATTATAATTTAGAACCAAAATCTCTTTGTTGGAATCCATTTTTTTTTTTATATTATCTCAACAGTACTTTACAAGCTACAAGAAGACTCAAGCAATTAACAGCTTCATAGTTGGCAATCAAATTACCTCCCCAAACATCTGGCTTACTTCCGGAGAGGTTATAAAATCGCCTTCTGCTCCAAACACATCCCGATTAATGTAGAACCCGGCTTTAGGATTTGTCAGAACTTCCTCCATGTACTCAGCAACCGAGATTGGCCCACCACGGAACTGAGCATATACCACCACCAATCAAGACTTCAACTTCCCAGCTTATTCAAAATATAAAAACAAATAAATAAGTTGCAACAAGAAACTATTTAGACATTTGGGGACATCCCATGGAAATTGAACTGGCCATTTTCTTTTCTTAGAATTTCTATAAACAAAGACGTGCATATTAAAATCTAAAGCAAAACATTCGCTTTCATGGACACACATACACAGACATTTCCGCAAACACTGAATCGACATTACGACAGCAACAGCAAATCCAAAACCAGACGGGGACAAAGAGGAAACAAGATTAAATATATATATATATATATATATGAAATTGTAGACCTTGATGACGCCTTTGAGGTGCTTAACAAGCTCAGAATCCGAAGAAGGCTCGTGAGAATGCTCTGAATCAATTGAAGAAGCAAATTTTCAGTTGAAATTGTAACACAATTGCAGAGCATATGCATACATATAATGAGATGGAGAGGGATTACCGGGAGGATTGTACAAGCCGGAGCGATCGACGGATAGAGTGGAAGAGGGTTGAGAAGTGGCTTCGGTGGATTGGTTTGAGCCCTTCAAGTGTTCGACGAAAGTACTGTTTCCGATTTGGGACGGTGAAGAAGACGAAGAAGAGGAGCATTGTCGAAAAGCGAAAGAAGAGTGAGGCGTGAAGAGACATCGACGATGTTGAGTGGAAACTTGCACCAGCAATCTTCTCAACATTTCTGCAAACCCAGAGACAAGTCCTCGGCGACTGAGAGAAGAGAGGAGAAGGTTTGAACAAAATTGGGCAACAGTCAATTAAGCCAAATGTAATCTATAATTTTCTTTAACAAAACACTTGACAGTCAATGGGGATGTAGCTCAGATGGTAGAGCGCTCGCTTAGCATGCGAGAGGTACGGGGATCGATACCCCGCATCTCCATTTATTTTGGTTTAGAATGTTAGAGAGTCATGTGATCGCTTTTTTGGGTCTTCATATATATTATATACATTTTTATTTGGGTCTTCATATATATTTTTAAGACTTAACAAGGTTTCATTTGTTTTTTAAATTGTAAAGAAAAAAATGAATAATATATTTTGTAATAATTGGCAAGCCCAATTACATATTGTAATTTATCCAGACTTGTGTAACATCATTACTAACATCAGAGTTGATAACTCTAAAAAAAAGAGTACTAAATTAGTTCTAATAATGAGTTGGAAATGTAAAAAAAAAAAAAGAAAAAGACAAATACTTCTATCACATCATGAGAGGCCAACTCATTAGGTATCAAGATCCTCTAGAGTTTGGTTTTCTGAAGTGATCCCTGAAGTGAGTGATCCAACGGTTCCAAATGAAACTAACTAAAACGACGTCATTTTGGTTAGTAATTTTAAAAAAATATATATATATATATTTGCTTTAGTTCAACACAAGGGGCAAAGATGAATTTTTTTTTTGATATTTACCTCCCGCAAGATCTTAAGTTCTTCACAAGCATTCCACTTCATCTTCTTGATAGCATAAATCACTCTATCAATACAACCTTTATACACGGTCCCTTGAATCACCTACCTCTCATCAAACCCATAAGTTGCTTGTCTCAGTTCTTCAATCCCAAACACTTTATACTTATCCAAACAATCTAACATATCAGTCACAAATCTCACATCCAAAGCCTTTCATCCCCTAACCATTTTCTCTCCCTCTCCACCTCTCTCCACCATCCCTTTCCTCTTCTTCCATGTATTTTCTTTGTAACGAAACAACCCACAAACCAAAACCAGCAAAATCCCACAAACTCCCAACCCAAGTGAGATTTGCATAGGAAAAACTTGTGGTGGTGTTGATGGTATTGCAGGAACAAGTTAGGGGGATAAAGAGAGGTTGGGAGGGGAGGAGAGGGGTTGTGAGGTTGGAGATGTTGCTGGGGTTGGAGATCATAAGGCGGCATGAGGCGGTTGAGAGAGAAGGTTCTCTCTCTCTCTCTTCCCCGTCGTTTTGCTTCATATCAGATTTGCATGAAGGAATTTTGAATTAAAGCAATATTTTATTTTATTTTATTTTTTTAAATTACTAACCAAAACGACGTCGTTTTGGTTAGTTTCATTTGGAACCGTTGGATCACCCCACTTCAGGGATCACTTCAAGAAACCAAACTCTAGAGGATCCTGATACAGCTCATTAGAGCTTCATATTTAGTGTTCCCAAGCATTTTTGTTACTAACATATTCAACAATATTTGGAAACTAGATTTTTTACAAGTTTGTCGTAATATTATTAATTCAAAGTATTATTGACGATTATCATGATGCATCATATACTCTTCAAAACAAAGTCACTCAATTTTATATACTTTTATAGATATAATCAATTATGAATGGAGGTTTTCCTTCGTCCATTAATTAAATTAGAGAGTTTAGTTGAAGTCATTATTAATAAATATATATATATATATGGGTAAATTTCATTTTATCTCCATGTAATTTGAATCGGGTGCAGATTATGCCTTGATATTCGGAAATCACCACGTAACCCCCAGGTGATTACTGGATTGAAAAGTACACTAACTTCTGTTAATAGAAATTATAAATTGACAATCTTTATCTTCTTCTCTCTCTCTCTCAATTTCATCTTCTTTATAGTTTACTGCTCAAATTTTATATGTGTACATACATATATAATCTCATCTTCATATTTTTCTTAATCTTGTGTACATATACATATACATATAACTAGTTTACTGCTCAAATCTTGTGTACATATACATATACATATAACCAGCAGATGCAAAAATAAAATCATTTTTTTTAAACATAACACAGATATATATATATATATATATATATGGGGATAAAACATGAGCATACAAAGTTTTTTTTTCAATCTTCACTGTGCATTTATATGTGTGTGTGTGTGTGTGTGTTAAATATAATTTTGGAAATATTTGATGAACTAAATGATTTGGTAATGTTTGATGAATTACAAATTCAAAGTTATACTCTTTTATTCACTTTATTCTTCAAAAAGATGATCAAACGCATCTAAATTGGATAACACCAATGGACGCAAACGCGTCTAAATTGGACAACACCAATGGATGCCCTAACCTCGATCTACGATTCTGCACTATGTCTTCTTCAATAGGTGAAACTTACCCAAAACAACTTATGTTATCATCCAGCCTCCATGAGCTTCAATATATGTGTGTAAAATATAATTTTGGGGATATTTAATAAACCAGATGATTTGATGATGTGTTTGATGAATTGAAGATTCAAAATCGTGGTAATTGATTTCAGTTTTTTCACTATGTATACACACACACACACACACACATATATATATATAATATATATCTTTGATTAAGGAACATTATAAAAAAGAGAGAGAGAGAGAGAGAGAGAGAGAATATGTTGATTCCAGAAAAACATATATCTATATAATAAAGCAGGACGATTTTTTAATCTTCAACATATTTTTGTTCTAATAAGACATTTGGATAGCTAAAATCTGTTCAAATTGTAAACAATGACTGCGGTATATTTTTCAAAAAATGTCCTACATGTACATAAACTACTTTCTTGTTTCTCTCTCTTACTTTTTTCCTTTTTTCACCTATCTTTCCATGATCTCATGATCCTACCTTCCTCTCTTTTTTCTTTTTATTTTTTCCCATTTTTATTTTTCTCTCTATTTGTTTTTTTTTTTTATTTTCTCCATTTTGTTCACTTATTTTTGTTCATATCGTACCTTTAGGTATGAGCATACACTAGTATATATATAATGATATATATGTATATGAATGTATATGATTTCAGAAAATAAATATCTAATTATGTATATATATATATATATATAAATGTATATATGTTTGTATAACCAGCTGTTAATGGTTGAAAAATATATGTAACGCCTTCAAAATAGTACAACACACACCCGCCGGCTAGCTCACGTTTGTGTTTTCAGGTGACAAAGCGACGTCGTACGGAGGAGCGTGGACTTGGTCAACAGGATTATACGAGGAGAATTATTTCCTCCCCGTACAATATATATATATGGGGATAAAACATGAGCATACAAAGTTTTTTTTTCAATCTTCACTGTGCATTTATATGTGTGTGTGTGTGTGTGTTAAATATAATTTTGGAAATATTTGATGAACTAAATGATTTGGTAATGTTTGATGAATTAGAAATTCAAAGTTATACTCTTTTATTCACTTTATATATATATATATATATATATTCTTCAAAAAGATGATCAAACGCATCTAAATTGGATAACACCAATGGACGCAAACGCGTCTAAATTGGACAACACCAATGGATGCCCTAACCTCGATCTACGATTCTGCACTATGTCTTCTTCAATAGGTGAAACTTACCCAAAACAACTTATGTTATCATCCAGCCTCCATGAGCTTCAATATATGTGTGTAAAATATAATTTTGGGGATATTTAATAAACCAGATGATTTGATGATGTGTTTGATGAATTGAAGATTCAAAATCGTGGTAATTGATTTCAGTTTTTTCACTATGTATACACACACACACACACACACATATATATATATATAATATATATCTTTGATTAAGGAACATTATAAAAAAGAGAGAGAGAGAGAGAGAGAATATGTTGATTCCAGAAAAACATATATCTATATAACAAAGCAGGACGATTTTTTAATCTTCAACATATTTTTGTTCTAATAAGACATTTGGATAGCTAAGATTTGTTCAAATTGTAAACAATGACTGCGATATATTTTTCAAAAAATGTCCTACATGTACATAAACTACTTTCTTGTTTCTCTCTCTTACTTTTTTCCTTTTTTCACCTATCTTTCCATGATCTCATGATCCTACCTTCCTCTCTTTTTTCTTTTTATTTTTCTCTCTATTTGTTTTTTTTTTTTTTTTCTCCATTTTGTTCACTTATTTTTGTTCATATCGTACCTTTAGGTATGAGCATACACTAGTATATATATAATGATATATATGTATATGAATGTATATGATTTCAGAAAAATAAATATCTAATTATGTGTATATATATAAATGTATATATGTTTGTATAACCAGCTGTTAATGGTTGAAAAATATATGTAACGCCTTCAAAATAGTACAATAAATATAACCCAAAGCATACATAAATGATAGCATAAATTAGAGTAAATAGTCCTTTCATTTCATGAAGTCAATGATGCAAAAGAGTTTAACATAAATAAATGAATAATGCTAGAGATCCCAAATATTTTACCAAAAGTTTTACCAAATGTCTCACATAGGTGTGGGACCCACACAATGTGGGTCCCATGTGGGTCTCACACCCATGTGAGACATTTGGTAAAACTTTTGGTAGAATTTTTGGGACCTCTAGCACTTTTGTAAATAAATATCCTATAGACTTACACATTTCCAAACCTCGACTTGGTTACAACAAAAGAGACACTAGCTTTTACAAATTAGCCATTGGTTATACAAAATATATAATCAAAACAAGAAGCTTGTGCTTCCAAAAGTTCCTCCCAGCTATTGTCTTGGCGGAGGCATGCCCTCAATACCTGAAAATGTTATCTCTAAATAGGGTGAGCCATAGCCCAGTAGGAATCATCTAACACAGTATATGAAACTTAGTAAAGGTATAAGTACATTATACATATACAACATCAGTGATAGAGCATCCACATTTTATATAGTCCTAAGATGCCAAATTCAATCTTTAATCCATTTCCATTCAATTCATTTCATTACATAAGCAACTTTCATCGTTTCTTAATAACCCAAATGAGACTACAACTCATTAGTTCTGCAATCACGTCATCAACGTATAAACACTTCAAACTTTCCTTTCGCGGATGTTTCGTCTGCGGGAAATCGTCAAAAGGGACCCATGTAAACGTGAGCTATACAAGCACCACAATTGTCATTTTACGGAAATTTCGTCCACGGAATCGGCACTGATGTATAATTTCAAGGCTTTCACCCAGGACATTGTGGTCAACTTATTTATAATGGAATCCATCTCCTTTCTTCTCCCAAACAATCATTCATACATATGCAATGTATTTAAACACATAATCATACATGAAGCACATCCCTTTTCCACTCTCAAATAGTCATACATATATAATGTATATAAACATAGTCATATTCTATAACAACCACAAGAGATTAATTTCAATTCACCTAATTCGCATGCAATTTCTACAACAATCATAGCTATCCTCCACCAATAGCCCAATACAGATATTTCTAGACAGATATACAGTCTCAAGACATATAATTTATCCAAAATTTCCAAAGATTGAGATAATACATAATCAATCCCACTATTTATACCCATAACTCTTCAATCTCACTTTTTCAATGCCCATTTCAATTATTCGTACAAAATAACAATTTTGTTTCAATTATGGTAAAAATCCCATTTTCCCCAAACATCAATCGAGTGCCAAATCATTAAATTAGACACAATACAACATCAATCTCAAACCCCACAATCATTTATTTCACCTTTATCCAAAACCTTTTTTTTTCATTTCACACCCAAACCCTAGGTTTGCTTAAAACACCCCCAAACCACATCATTGTTACACAAGAGACAAATAACTAAACTAAATATCATATAAAGGTGTAGAAAAAATCCCTACCTCAAAAGGAGAAGATGAGCCAAGCAAGAGTGAAACTCCAAGAACAAAGAAACCCACTTCTAATTGGATCAAAATGAAAATCTGGATGCACTGTACATTTTTCTCAACAGCACTAGGGTGAAGAGATCAATGGATCTAGATGAAATCTAAGAGAGAATGTGAGTCTTAGAAAGAGAATGTGTAGATCTAAGTTTTTGGAAAGTTTTAGAGAGAGAGAAATGAAAAAGTGATTCAAAATGACATTTTCATGAATTGTTATACACGCAGTCCACTCGAGCATAGAAAGTGATGCTTGAGCTTCAGACACAAAGTTTCGCTCGAGCGTGAGAAGCTACGTTCGAGCGTAGAATACATATTTCCAGAAGTTCCGCAGACAAAGGGTCTCGCTCGAGCGTGAAATTGGACGCTCGAGCGTCCAATGTACTTTCCCAGTATTTGCAAATCTTTAAAAGATACTGAGAGTTAACAAATCTTGCTCGAGCACAAGAATATCCACTCGAGCGGAAGAGCAAAATTTGTGAAGCCCGCTCGAGCGCAAGAATTCCCGCTCGAGCCGAAGAGCCAAAATCTGGGCATCACAAGTTTGGAAATACAAGCAACCAACCTGTTCCAAATGCATAATTACAACCCGATTACCAAAATAAAAAGGAGATAAGGGAAACAAAATATGAATAACCATTCTAAACCATACTAACCCGAGTCCAGAATACAATGAGTGATGGGTCAAAACCGGAATCGCTATAACAGAAGTAGGAAAAGAATGACATCCTTTGTAAATTTAAAGAGGTAGAAAGGATATTTTTGTCATAAAAACCAACTCACTCTCTATAGAGGCGCATGAATTTTACATTCTGCTATCTTAAACAGAAAAGTTAACAGTGCATTTTAGTCCACAAACCACATGAAAATTATGTGATAATTTGCGAATGTCAAGGATAATCCGCCCCTAACCCAAATCACAAGAGATAAAGTGAAATTTGCCTTAGATATATACACTTGATAAATTTTATGAAATGAACCATTCAAATTATTAATGTAAATCTAAAATAGGCTAAAATTTAGGAGAGAAAATCATACATATCTTATCAAAAGTCATATACATGATCACAAAATCATCCATATAGTTTTAAATTTTGGTTGAGACTCGAGAGCAAGAGTACACTCTTATTTATAAGATGACAGCTTACAACTGCATAGAAAAGATCTTTTTCCCTCCTAAAATTTTCACAGCTTCTCCAACACAAAATCATACTGTTGAATTTTCTCATCACTCACTTGGTCAACAGGACAAGCACACTCACGAGAGTAGTTTCTCTTCTCCTCTCCGCAGCCTCTCGTTTTTCCATCACCATATATAATGCAGACGTAGAAAAGCAAAGCACTGCCCGCAGTTGCAATAGCAAAGACGGAAATGGCGGCAACGAGGCTGATAAGCGGCGCAAACTGGTACGCGAAGCCGAATATCATGGCCGAAAACAGGAACCACACAGCGAATTTGAGCAAGTCTTTGGTGAGAGAGTCTTGATCAGGAGGCAATCTTTGGTAGGCCGACAAGCAATATTGCAATAACAAAAAGCTTAAGTAAATAAAAAAGATAAAAGCTACCATGGAGTAGTCGGACTGGGAATAGGCTCGGATGGTGGAGCTGATGCCGTTGGATGCCAACATGAAGTAAGTGATTGAAGGCAAGAAGGTAGTGTTTTCGCCATTGCAAGCCATAGGAATTTGTTGTTGTTGTTGTTGTTGTTTTTCTTTTTTCTTTTTTCTTTTTTAAACACGAAAATGGTTGATTTGTGAAGAAGCAGAGAGGAGTCTAGAGTCTATGTCTGTTTGTGGTGATTGATGAATATCTTGCCGAATTTATAGTGGTATGAAAAGGAGTTACGAAAACTGAAAATATTTGCCTAGAAATTTCATGGATGTGTCATGCGTATACTTCAGGAATGATCAGGTGGGGACTTGGTTTCCTTGAACCAGCAGGCAGGGGAAGTGACGCCTTTTTACCACGAAAGTTCTTTCGCAATTTCCGGGTGGGTGACCAAGAAATTTGACTGAAGTCGCTTCCAAGAAAGAGAAATTATTTAGTACCATTTATGTGTAAAAGATATAATTAATTAATGGTTAAAGAAGATATAAGAGATAGATGGAATTATTTTAAATATTCTAATTAATATTATTATTCAAGTCTAAAAGTTATTAGACTCACTTTTTAAATTTAGTGATGTGTCGAAAAGATAATTGGTTGATATTTAATCAGTCATTTTCTTAATACATCAATCAATCATCTTTTTAATATATTACTGGGCCTTCATTTGGGATGTCAATTAGTTTTTTGGCTTTTTGAATTTTTGCCTATTTGAGCCTAGGGCTAAAAAGTCTTATTTGGAATGAGTTTTTTTTGTCTTTTTTGACTTTTGTGAGAAAAAAATGAAATGATTATAATTTGAATGTGATATTTAATCTTATTAACTTTTTAGCCTATTTTATCTTTTTGTAATTAAAATATCTAAAAAAAACTCATATCAAACATAATCTGAGTCTAAAAAATAAATTTGTATTTTTTTTAATATTCTAATAAATGATTATATCATTAAATTTGAAAAGTAAGTTTAATTTTTTAAATTTAAGTAACACTACCCTTTATATTAAGGGCTGGTTTGACATATCTCAAAAAGTCAAAAAGTTATCATTATTCACCAAAAAAAATATAAAAAAATTAATTTTTTTAAAAAAAAGCTACAACTCACATGTCGCGTGAATTGTACTTTAGTTGCCTACTGTTTGTATACAAAGGGAATACACGGAGAAGCAAACAACACGGTGTTGTTCGGCCCGTGGGGGCCATCACGGGTCCCGTTTTGATAATCTGAACCGTTCAATATGTAGAACTCGTCGAGTAATATATATTTATATAAAATCACGTTGATCGGATATCGCTAACTACATGATCAAATCAGTTTTGTATAAAAAATAGATGGTGTTATAGTTAATGATTGGCAAAAAACTAATCCGATCAGATAGCTATCGATATTCGATTAACGTGATTTTTTATAAGCATATAGTACTCAACCAGTTCTACATATTAAACGGTTTCAATTTGCAAAACGGGACCCATGGTAGGACCCCACCGGCCGAACAGTATTGTCCAATTCAATGACAAAAAAGAGACAAGCTTCTCCTATATGCCACTCTGCCCACCGTACTGCCTACTCTGCCCAAGCTTCTCCTATATATTAATTTATATAATTTTTTAATACATATTTTTTCGTAAAAAATTAAAAAATTATCCTAAATAATTATTTTTTTCTCAACTTTTTAATCTAAAAAATTAAAAAATACACTTATTTAAAATACCAAAAAAAAAAAAAAACCAAAGATACTTGTTTTGTCATCTCCACAGGGTTTGCAATGGATTCAAATGAAAAATTAATTTTTTATTATTTATTTAAGTACGAGTTAAATTTTCAAAACAGTAATGCTACAGGATCCGGGGAAACTGCCAAGCGATTGACCGAAAGCTTACATTGGGTGTCCACGTAAATGATGTGGGGCTGACACCAAAATTTTCACGTATGTTGTTCCTCGTTTTTCCTGGTGAAAGCCCAAAACTATAATAAAAAATAAAATATTAATAGTACTAAAAAATAATATTAATATTATAATTATTTTAAGAGTTTTTTTTTTAAAGTTCTTGGCATTAAAATTTTATAACATAAAAGACATCTAATATTTTTACAATATCTAAAGTCTCTCCACATTAATATAGATATAATTTGATCCCAAATAAATTCTCTTACTAGAGAAATTGTGGATCCATCCCATAGAAATTCTTTTCCCAAATAAATTTTGACTTTCTTAGAAGCCAAAACAGTCCATTAAAAGAAAATTAAAGACATAACTAAATAATAGCAAGAGGGTAAGTGGGAGTCAGTTGGATAATCACAATACCTAGAGAGCTTTTCTTTCATGGAAATCCTTTAAAACTGATCCTTAAGAAGTTGAGAGCAAAACCGTTGTTACAGTGAAAGAAAATTCTCGAACTGAAACTCTGAGAAAATCCCCCCCCCCAAACCTAGAGAAATTCATTCAAACTCAGAGAAAATCCCACTCAAACCCAGAGAAATTCACTCAAACCTAAAGAAAATCCCCTTCCAACCTAGAGAAATTCACTCAAACTCAAAGCAAATCTCACTCTAACCCAGAGAAATTCACTCAAACCTAGAGAAAATCCCCTTTTAACCCAGAGAAATTTGCACAAACCAGATAAATTCCCCCTCGCAATCTTTTCTGGTTGAAAATCATAAACCTAAGGCAAAATGTGTTCCATGGTTCATACATTGGTTGGGGTGTTACAAGATCTGTCAAGAGTACCTTGGGAAATTTGAAGAAAAATGAACCTTGATTTAATAATCTTCAAAAATCAGAAGAACTATACAAGATCTCGAACCAGTTGATAGAGGAAGATGGAGATTGAGGATGATGATATATATATTGAGAGGGTAATTTATATATAAATTGGGCCGAGCTGGGTAATGGGCCGCTGTGGGTCACAGTAAGAAGGGCGGAGTAAAAGGGCCTTAGCGTTAGCCCGGTCTAAGAGAGTCTTGGAGTTAACGTGGTCTTAGAAAGCCTTATTGTTATCCCGGTCTAGGAGTGATTTGCAGATAGCCCGGTCACCACACTCAGAGTTAGCCCGGTCGTGGCATAATACAGTTAGCTCGGTCAGACCTAACCATTCGTTAGCACGGCCTAAGCACACTATGGATTAGTATGGTTTGTACAGAAGAAACCAAGGTACACGCAGTGAAATGAAGAACCAAGCTAGGTGGAGCTCGGTCTATTCTGCGGCTTTAGCACGGCCATGTTATCCTGGTCGTATTGACATCCGACCTAGGTAAAACCATCTCACTTGGTTTAAGCAGTGAGGGGGATGTTGAAGGATAAGCATTATCTTTTAGGAATGTAATTCCTAGGAGGACTGTACATGGAGGAGTAAAAGTCCTACTAGGATTGTGCCACATGGAACCTTTAAAAGCTCATAACATCACCTATGGAGAGGTAACGCAACTTTGATTCTCGAATACACAGAGCTTTTGCCTATTTGTCTATTTTGCTAACTTAGGCATCGGAGAGATATCCGACACACACCCGCTGGCTAGCTCACATTTGTGTTTTCAGGGAGTAAAGCGACGTTGTACGGAGGAGCGCAGACTTGATCAACAGGATTATACGAGAAGGTTTATTTCTTTCCCATACAATTGGCGCCATCTGTGGAAATATCAGACAAAGAACAAAACCTCTTGATCAAGTTTCCCTCGCTTATTGAATGGCGCACAACGAAGATTTGCCGCAGTCCGCTGTTGACGGACAAACCCCAGAGGGGGATGGGAGGCGCGAAGGATTGCCCTCTATCCCTCCCATGGCGAACTTAGAGCCCCAGCGACAGAATCCCCGGAGGGATGCAAAGGGGAGGCGGAACAACAACCCTCGTCGCTCTCACTCACAAAGTCCTGAAAGGCAAAGGCGAAGAATCGACCCTCAAGCTCTGGAGGATTGCGTAAAAGAGCAAGATGAACTAACAAGGAAGATGGCGGCGGACATGGAGGCCATGAAGCTCCAGATCAAGGGAAAATGGGTGGCGACAGGAGAGAAGCGCAAAGACAATACGTGTCCTCGCCACTTAGAAGATCGTGGTAGGCATATCACGCCATCGCAAACAAAGAGTAAAAGCCTCAGGACAGGTGACACTCAATCAAGGACTTCCAGAACTCGTTACTCTAGGTCTGAGAACACGAGATCATTGAGGTCTTACATAGAGAGAAGTACCTATCGGCCCTCACACACGCATCAGACATCATCCAGGCAAACGGAGTTGCCTAAATCGTCCGACTTACGAATTGTGCTTGAAGAAAGGGCACGACAGAAGGAGGATGACAGGGCACGCGACCCGCACAGAGTTTTAGCCCTTCAGCGGTTGGCTCCTCGGACGCATGGAAGGGTCGAGGTTAGAATGCCAATACCGCACCTTGCCTACGAACCAACAGATAAAGCGTTGGCAAGACTACATAGCTCGCCGTTCGTTCCGGCGATTGAGAACGCACCATTACCCTAGGCTTCATCCAGCCTAAATTTACCACGTACGAAGGAAAGACAGACCCTTACATGCCCCTCAGCCACTTTCGCTAGGTTATGGCCGTATACCGGCGGAACGAAGCTTTGATGTGCATCCTATTCCCATCAAGCCTTGGCGACCTAGGTTTAACCTGGTTCGAAAGGCTACCAGAAGGCAGCATAACCTCCTAGGCACAATTAGCGGAGGCGTTCGCGACAAGATTCAGAACGAACACCAAGACGCCAGTGGAGATTGATCAGCTACTCTCCATTGACATGGGCGACAAAGAAACACTAAGGTCCTACAACAGTCGCTACTGGGAGACGTTCAACCAGATAGGGGACTGCCCCACCAATCTCGCCATCGCACAATACAAAAGAGGACTTCCAGTCAGAAACAGATTGAGGGATTCGATTACAATGACTTCATCCCTCACGATGGAAGCCTTAATGAAGAGAGTGCACCAACATATTCGGGTAGAGGAGGATGGTGCCCGTGCTAAAGCAAAATCTGGTGCAACAGCAACACCAGACAAGAAGACTGCAGCAAAGGTCAATACGGTAGAACGTCAAAACAAGAATGGACGAGGCAGGCGAGACAACAAAGAGGACCCAGATAAAAGATGGTTGAGAATCTACACTGCCATTACCACGGTATTCAAGAAACCAATCTACCGGATTCTCAGTGAGATACGCGATGAACCTTTCGTCAAATGGCCAACTAAATTAGGAGAAGCTCAGAAGGACTACGACGAAAGATCTCGGTGCACTTTCTATAAGGAAAAGGGGCACCGCACTGAAAATTGCGCACCGTTGAGGCAACATCTGGAGGAGTTAGTGGCAACTGGTCACCTAGACCGGTTCATAGAAGGAGGGACGCAGCCAGCCCCCCAAAACCACGACCACCCAGACGAAACATCGAACGACGTCCCACCACAAGGCGTGATAAACGTAATACATGGGGTATTCAAGCCTGAGCGAGTTTGTGAGCTCAGGGGCATGATAAAGAAGGCAGAGCACTTAAAGGAGGTACTAAGCACGCAGTCCACCATTAAAAAGGAGAAAACAGAGGCCACGAACGTCATGTCTTTTTCAAACAAGGACCTGGAAAGGATATATTGCCCTCACAACGATGGACTGGTCGTCACTCTCCGCATCAAGGATTATGATGTCAAACGAATTTTGATTGACCAAGGAAGCTCATGTGAGATAATGTACTACGAAACTTTCAAACAGTTGAAATTGAAGGACAAAGACTTGGCACCCGCCGTATCTCCCCTGATCGGGTTCAACTCAATGCCAGAATGGCCAGTCGGTAAGATAATCCTCCCAGTCAGAGCAGGAAGCATGACTAAATAAGTAAAATTTTGGGTAGTGAAAGTGCCCTCCACTTACAACATAATCTTGGGAAGGACATGGCTGCACGCCATGAGAGCTCTAGCATCAGCCTACCATCAAGTAATGCGGTTCCCCAATGAAGTCGGAGTAATTGAAGAGGTCTATGGAGATCAAATTATGTCCAAGCAATGCTTCGTCACAGTAAATGGCAGCCGAGCTGCCAAGGGGTTTGTCCAAATGGTGGAAGAGCCCGAAAATAATGAATTATTTGCGGATATCGACAAAGCCACTGAACAGAAGGCAGTGGAAGACTTGGTACAGGTGAGAATAGATGAAAAGAACCTGGATAAGTTCTTTTTGCTTGGCTCATCTATGTCCAGTACTGAGAGAATAGAGGTCATGGAATTCTTGACCTCTAACATCAAAGTGTTTGCCTGGACACCATATGACATGCCTGGCATTAACCCAAGCTTCATCTGTCACCAATTGAATGTCCATCCAACTGCCAGACCAATTATACATCGCACTCGCAGATCGACACTCCACCATGCCGAGATAGTGGCGGAAGAAGTAGAAAACCTGCTAGAAGCAGGAGCTATCAGAGAGGTGCACTACCCCAGTTGGATCTCCAACACAGTAGTAGTACCTAAGAAGAATGGGAAATGGCATGTCTGTATGGACTACAAAACGGTCAACAAGGCATGCCCAAAAGACAGCTTTTCTCTTCCACGGATAGACGAACTGGTAGATCTGACGGCAGGACACAACCGTCTTAGCTTCCTTGATGCATACAGAGGCTACCATCAGATCGCTATGTATGAACCAGACCAGGAGGTCACATCTTTTACAACGCCAAGAGGACTTTACTGCCACAAGGTCATGCCCTTTGGCCTGAAGAACGCAGGAGCAACATTCCAACGGATGGTCACCAAGATGTTTAAACCATTGTTAGGCAGAACAATGGAGGCTTACATCGACGACATGGTGGTCAAGAGCAAGAACAAGAGTGACCATCTCAAGGACCTAGGTGAGATGTTTCAGATCCTGAAAAAACACAAGTTACACCTTAATGCATCTAAGTGTGCGTTCGGCGTAGGATCTGGCAAATTCTTAGGCTTCCTGGTAACCAACCGTGACATCGAGACAGACCCTTCTCAGATCAAAGCAATCCAAGATCTAGAGAGGCCCAACTCAGTAAAAGAAGTACAGCATCTCACCGGTATGGCAGCCATGCTAAACCAGTTCATAAGTCGATCGTCAGACAGATGTCGACCATTCTTTCAAACGTTGAAGGCCAAGTTTCAGTGGGATGAAGAATGCGACCGTGCCTTTGAAAGTTTGAAAGAATACCTGTCTTCTCCACCGCTGCTAGTGACCACAATACCTGGAGAAGAACTATTTTTGTGCCTGGCAGTCTCACAGCACGCAATTAGCGCAGTGTTGGTCCGAGCGGAAGGAATCCAACATCTACCTATCTTTTATGTCAGCAAGACATTGCTGGGCGCGAAAAACCAGCTACTTACCATTAGAAAAATTGGCCTTTGCCTTGATGATGGCATCAAGGAAGTTGTCGCACTACTTTCACGCCCACACCATAATCGTCCTCATAGCTTTCCCATTAAAAACTCTGTTTGAGAGGGCGAACTTTTCTGGGCGAATCTTGAAGTGGGCAGTGGAGTTGAGACAATTTGACATCAAGTTCCAACCCAGAACCGCGATAAAAGCCCAAGCCTTGGCAGACTTTGTCGCAGAATTCACCCCAGGAAGTCATCATATCTGCCTAGTCGACCTGACCGATACAACCGAACTAGGGTTAGAAGTTGATGTCGGAATAACGCAACCCCTAGTGCAGGATACCTAGTCAGACCCTAAGGCGGACTAGAGTAAAGAAATGGAAAAAGAAGGAAACCATGCTACACCAAGCAAAGACTCACCAGCAAATGAAAACTTGGTACAATCAAATAATGAGGGACAAACAACAAGCATAGACTTTGACGAAAACACCAACAACACTCAGGACCCCAAGGCATCATCCGATCCCTCTACCTGCTGAAAGTTATTCGTAGGAGAGATGTGAAAGCTCTTTGTGGATGGAGCATCCAACAGACACAGAGCAGGACTCGGCATAGTTCTCATCTCACCAGATGGCCTAGTAGTAGAACAAGCAGTCAACCTTGGCTTCCCAACATCAAACAACGAGGCAGAATGTGAAGCACCTTTAGCAGGACTGAAATCAGCATCCTACATGAAGGCCACCGAGCTAATGGTTTACAGTGACTCACAGCTGGTGGTAAACCAAATTTCAGGTGACTACGAGGCAAAAGACAACAGGATGGCTAAGTACCAAGAATTAGTCAGAAAAGAGATCAAGAAATTTGAAGTAGTGCGGATAGAGATTGGTAGGGAAGAGAACAGTAGAGCGGACGAACTAGCAGGCTTTGCTTCAATGGCAGATACATCCGTCCCACATCCATTACTAATTGACTACTTACCAAGACCAAGCATTGAAGAACCTGAAGTAGAAGAAGTATGTTGCGCCGAACTAGGCCCTTTATGGATGGATCCCATCATAACATTCTTAAAAGATAGCGTCCTACCGGAAGAGAAGAAAGAGGCCAACAAAATCATAGCAAAGTCGCAGCGATTTTGGCTCTCTCCATCAATAGCCTTGTACAAGAAATCCTTCACAGGACCTTATCTAAAGTGTGTCCATCCCAGCAAAGTTGAAGCGTTCTTGTTTGAGATACACGAAGGCGTATGCGGAAGCCACCAAGGAGGAAGATCATTAGCTTACAGAGCCATTTCGCAAGGATATTGGTGGCCATACATGCAAACAGATTCAGAGAAGTATGTAAAGAGGTGCGAGAAATGTCAGAAGTTCGCACACCAAATACATCAGCCAACCAGAGAACTTCTACCATTAACTAGCCCATGGCCCTTTGCAATGTGGGGCTTAGACATAGTAGGGTCACTCCCAATAGCACCCGGCAATAAGAAATTCTTTCTAGCAGCAACGGACTACTTCACAAAGTAGGTGGAGGCAGAAGCACTAGTGTCAATAAAAGAGAAAGATGTGAAGAAGTTCGTCTGGCAGAATATCATTACTCGGTTCGGCATACCAAAAGCTCTAATATCAGACAATGGCACCCAGTTCGACGGTAAAATTTTTAGAGGCTTTTGTGGAGAATACAAGATAGAGTTTTACAATTCTACACCAGCTTACCCCCAAGCAAACGGCCAAGCAGAAGCATCAAACAAAGTTGTCTTGGATGGATTGAAGAAAAGGCTAAAAAAAAAAAGGGCAAGTGGGCTGAAGAGCTCCCTTATGTTTTATGGGCTTACCGTACCACACCTCGTCGATCTACTCGGGAAACACCTTTTTCCCTGGCCTATGGCATGGAAGCAGTAATCCCATTGGAAGTCAGCCTCCCCACCATCAGAAGCGAAAATTTTGATCCAGACTTAAATAGAGAAGCCATAGCATAGGAGCTCGACCTTGCAGAAGAAAAAAGAGAAAGAGCACTAGTTCACATTGCTTCATACCAGCAAGAGTTGTCCAGAAAATACAACAAGACAGTGCATCCAAGACAGTTCAAGATTGGAGATTGGGTACTTCACAAAGTCATGGGAAACACTTTGGTACCCGAAGATGGCAAGTTAGGGCCCAATTGGGAAGGACCATACAAAGTGGTTGGATTAGCAGGAAAAGGGGCATACCACTTGGAAAATGAAGACAGCAAAGCCATTCCAAGGCCGTGGAACACTGCCAATCTGAAGTTATTTTATTTTTAGCTTTTCTTCCAAGTATTTGTAGTTTTTTTTCTTTCTCAATAAAACAAGCAGTTTCTTTTCAGTATAGTTGTTTCCTCTGTAAAAGATTATTTTAGTGAGTTAGGAAAATCGAAAGCATAATTGGCCGGAATAACCAACACCCCTCCTAAGCCCAGGATAAAGATCCAGGCTGCAGGACGTTTGGATGAAAAAACCAAACACTTTACTCTAGGTTGGCTGGAAAAACCAACTTAGAGGTTGGCTGGAATAACCAACACCCCTCCTAAGCCTAGGATAAGGATCTAGGCTACAGGACGTTTGGCTGGAAAAACCAAACACTTTACTCTAGGTTGGCTGGAAAAACCAACTTAGAGGTTAGCTAGAATAACTAACACCTCTCCTAAGCCCAGGATAAAGATCCAGGCTGCAGGAAGTTTGGCTGGAAAAACCAACACTTTGTACTCTTCAACCGAGATAAGGATTCAGGCTAAAGAGTGGTTGGTTGAAAAAACCAACACTTTGTACTCTTCAACCGAGATAAGGATTTAGGCTGAAGACACTTATTGTTCTTCAGTCGAGATAATAATCTAGGCTGAAGAGGTTGGCAACTATGGCTTGATAGATTGGAAAGCTAAAGACCGGGATAAGTATCTCAGCAAGAGAAGGTTATACTTCATTCAGATTACAGTTAGAAAGCAAGTACCGGTATAGAAGTAAACCGAGATAACAGTTGGAACAAAAGAGGATTTCATTAAGTGCAAATTAAATACACAAGGTGGGACCTCAGCCCGGTTACAACTCCTTGTCCAAAAGCAAAAAAATGAAAAATACAGAGATCAAGCAAAAAGGTCATCTATTTCCGCGTCAAGATCAACTCGGAGCCCAGTCCCATCTAGCAGCCTGGCCTCATCTGGTAGCCTGGTCTCATCTGGTAGTTCGGTCGTCAGATCTTCAACCAACGGCTCCAACTGCGCCGATTGAACAACAGGATCATTAACAACCGGGGTATTGTTTGGCTCGGTCTCTTCTTCATCATCAGATTGAAGAAATTGTTGTTGAATGGCAGCAGCGTACTCCGTTATCGAACCTGGGATAAAATACGGAGGAGGGTTGAAGACCTTGGTCTCTGGCCCATGACCGAGCTGTGCCACGGCCGCCCTCCATCTGCATTTGAAGAACAGATCTTTCGTAGCCTCGCACTACTTGATGTATAAGGCTTCGCCCTCTTTGAAACCGAGGTTCTCCGCATCCTCTAATTTCTTCTCGAGCTTGGTTATTTTGGCATTCTTTTTCCCTTCAAGCTTGGCCAGCTCACGCAAATATTTGTCTTTCATCACGGCCAAGGCCTTTTGTTTATCAGCATCAGCCGAGATAACTAGCCCAGTGAGACGAGCCACCTCGGCCTCTAGCTCGGCCGTCTTCTGTTGGGACTCTTTTAGCTCGGCCGCCTTTTCATTAGCCTCGGCCATGGCCTGACTGGTGGTTTTGCGAAGTTCCAACACTCGCTTGTGAGCGATGTGATTTTTCTGTATGGCCTGCAAAAGGTTGGTAAGGCAATTTTCAGTACAACTAAGCAAAAAGTCGTCAGAATCTGAAAGACAAGCAAAGGAGCTACTTACCAACACCATGGATTTTATGGACGAGCGAAGGGCCTTCAGCTCGGTTAGGTGGTCGTAGTGCTCCATGTCAAGTGGAAGGCACACACTTTTGGCCAGATTGAATGCCATTAGGTGGTCCTTTTCAGCGACCACTAAATTAGTGTCCCGTATGGCACGATTCTGAAAAGTGATCTTTGGAGCCCACTTAGAAGAGCTAGCTCGGTCGGAGCGCTCCGGTTGTAGGCTCGGTGGAAGGCTTGGTAGAGGGATGGTATCTTCTTCATCAACAAGGCGTGGCTCGATTGTGGAAGTCCGAGCACGCTTGTTTAGGTGAAATGAAGAGGGTTGATGCGTCGGTAAGGCCACCACAGTCTCTTAGGGTAGGCTTGCTGGTGGTACCTCAGCTTGCTTTGTTTCGGTCAAAAGGGCCCTCACAGCTCGTTTTTTGGCCATCTCTTGCTCAGTGGTTAAGGGGATCAATCTGATCTGAAGCAAGTTTGGGTCCGGTTCAGGAGAGGCTTCCAATAAGAAATCAGTTACCTTGGTCTTCCGTTTGCCACTATATCGGTAGGTCAGTTGAAAGTCCAGTAGCTCGGCCCAACTTCGGTTTGGATATCGTAGGGCGGCACGAAGTATATTCAAGTTGGGGTAGCTGTATTGGGACTTGAGGAAGTTCAAATTTGTATAAAAAAAGACAAACAGTTAGTACGGTTTAAGATGAGAAAATCGAAGTAAAGAAAGGCATAGTATGAGGCTAGGGTAACTCTATCGACTACACCATTGTTCCAATTTATTCTGTCACCAGGGATCTGGGCCTGTTGGTCCTCAAAATTTCCAGACACCCAGAGGAAGTCATCATCATTTACGTCTTTATCCGGGGTATCCTTTATTATTTTTTCTCGCCGGCGTCTTATTCTTAAATAGTAGACCCATCCATCTTCGGCAGAGCCTATAGAATATTGATGGAACAGCTCGGCTAAACCGAGATTAAGGCCAGCTCGGCGGTTTAGCTCGACAATACCATTTATTATGCTGTAAGAATTGGTGGAAAGTTAGGTTGGGCAAAGGTTGGTCTGCCTAAGGAATTCACAGAGGAGAGGCTGTACAGGGAATCTTAGTCCGGTCTCAACTATGGGCAGCAGGGTAAAGGGAACGAAGCCGTGTTTTCCCCATGGTATGATATCCAGGTCAGCTAGGAAGAGATGGACATCATCATGGATGCTATAATCTTTTCAAAATTCGGCCATGGCACCTGGTGAGTTAACTAAGAACCTATACTTTCCCATTTATGGTTTAAGTTATGAATAAATTAAACTGGAGCGTTAGCTCGGTCGAAGAATGATGTTGAGTAGCTCGGTTGAGAGCTCAAAGGAGTGCCTGGGCAACCTAAGTCTGCAAAGCGAAAAACAAAGGTGTTAAGCACAGATCGTGGGACCACGCTAAAACAAATAACGGCAAGATAAATGAAGTCCTAGCTCGGCTATGTATGATACTGCGGGTCTTAGCTCGGTTTAAGCAAGGTGTTTGTTAGCCCGGTTGAGCCTCTAGGGGCAGCGTTCTTAGTTCGGTCTTGACTAAAAGGGCTGGTTTAGTCCCAAGCTGTAGCTCGGTCATGGTTAAGGTATTCAAGCACACTATTGCGCAGACTTAGTACGGTTCGATAGTTCAGTGAAAATGAATCAAACGATGGTTTGACTTATTGAAACTACGAGTAGGGTGTGAAGTTTTAGGCCGGTTGTTTAGTTCGGCCAGGGTCGTACCTAATACAAACAGTATCCTAGCTCGGTTGGAGTGTGATTTTGGATCAAATGCCATGTTTCTTAGGTTATTTGTGACATATGAGTGGTTCTATTACTTGGTGCTTCCCAGAAAAATAGAAGCAAACATGGTATGTATTTTGAAAAACATGTGAATTCTAAACTATGTATTGCAAAAACAATGCGAAATAAATGAAAAGGAAACAGATTCGAACCACTTACCAGTTCAAGATGGAGAAACTGAAGCAAGGAGCTATGGCAGCAAGAACGCAAGTTTTGCAGGCACTGTGCTTGAGAAAAGAGAAAGCTCAGAGAAGAGAGTAAGAAGAAGGTGAATAGTGCAAGTGAAATGATTCAAAAACAAAGGGTTTGCTTTTGTGGAAAAAGAGAGAGAAATGGCGGGACTGTTCAAAAAACACGAGGTACGAAGACGGCATGACAGCTATACGTGGCCAATGAGAGTTTGCCACGTGTCCATGGAATGGAAATCAATTCAGTTACAGTGATTGAAGAGACGTTTTGACCGGACAGATAGAGCCCGGTGTGAAATTAGCTTGGCTGTAAAGCTAAAGAATTTAGCTCAGTTGGTAGGCTAAAGCTTTTTTTAGCTCGGCTGGTAAAAAAGTAATCCCTGTCGTGCTATACAGATGGAATTAAGGGGCAATTGAGAAGGTAAGTTATATATAAATTAGGCCGAGCTGGATAATGGGCCGCTGTGGGCCACAGTAAGAAGGGCTGAGTAAAAGGGCCTTGGCGTTAGCCCGGTCTAAAAGAGTCTTGGAGTTAGCCCGGTCTTAGAAAGCCTTATTGTTATCCCGGTCTAGGAGTGATTTACGGATAGCCCGGTCACCACACTCAGAGTTAGCCCGGTCGTGGCATAATGTAGTTAGCTCGGTCAGACCTAACCATTCGTTAGCACGGCCTAAGCACACTATGGATTAGTATGGTTTGTACAGAAGAAACCAAGGTACACGCAGTGAAAGGAAGAACCAAGCTAGGTGGAGCTCGGTCTATTCTGCGGCTTTAGCACGGCCATGTTATCCCAGTCGTATTGACATCCGACCTAGGTAAAACCATCTCACTTGGTTTAAGCAGTGAGAGGTGTGTTGAAGGATAAGCATTATCTTTCAGGAATGTGATTCCTAGGAGGACTCTACATGGAGGAGTAAGAGTCCTCCTAGGATTGTGCCACCCGGAACCTTTAAAAGCTCATAACATCACCTATGGAGAGAGAACACAACTTTGATTCTCGAATACATAGAGCTTTTGTCTATTTGTCTATTTTGCTGACTTAGGCATCGGAGAGGTATCCGGCACACGCCGGCTAGCTCACGTTTGTGTTTTCAGGGAGTAAAATGATGTCGTACGGAGAACCGCAGACTTGATCAACAAGATTATACGAGAAGGTTTATTTCTTTCCTGTACATATATATATATATATATAGAGAGAGAGAGAGAGAAAGAAATGACGACGATGATGATGATGATGGTCCAAAATAAAGATATAAGAATGTTGTCTCTCTCTCTCTCTCTCTCGTCCATTTGGAATTTTGATAGTGGAGAAAACACAAGCACAAAGCTTCGAATTCATCATCTGATTCGCTATTAGGGTTCATTCTTTATGCTTCAGAACAATTTGTTGTTCTCCGAAGCTCGATCTGGTTTGATCAAATTCACATTTGAGAGAGTGAGACTAGTATGGAAAGTATCAGCTTAGTTCTCGTCTTGGGCTTTGCAATCAAATTTGAAGTTTGAATTCTGATCAAACTCTATTTTATCTCCTCATAAATCCATCTCAATATGTTTCTCTAGTTGGAGTTTGTGATCTCAAAGGTGGACGATCTGATGAACTAGGCACGCCAAGAGAGTTTAGAGTGAGAGAGTGAGAAAAAAAAATGAGGTTTGATTTTAAATAGTCAAATTTTTCTGTGATATATAGGTATGGAAGTTGAAGGACTTTAGATATCATAAAATAATATTGTGGATCTCTTCCATTACTAAAAATAGGAGAGAGACCTTAGACTAATTTTTCCATTATTTTATTACAAACTTTATAAAATGATTATAATCTTATATGTAATTATTATTATTATTATTATTATTATTATTATATCAATTAAAAAAATCTCATATCTCATATATGTTATTATTATAATAGTAATTTATGAGATGATAAATACGTTATAATGCTCAAATTAAAGGTGTTAAAAATAGAAAAAAAATTCCAATAAATAAGACAATGACGAAATATGCTTTAAAATTTTAAAGCATATTTATAAAAATTTCAGAATACTTGTGTATGTAAAATTAATTTTTATTAAACTAAATAATTTAGGTATAGTGATGAATATTTTTACCTATAACTATTGAACTGAACTTGGCAGTGCAATTTGGGTGGACTCAATCACGACCCAAACCCACCTCTGTAGGTTTAGCACCATAACCGGCCAGTAATCCGTGGATTACCAAAGGCCTCTGAACAGATAGCAAATAATAAAGGGCCGCTGAAGCAAAAACACAAAATAGACAAAATCCAATGAGCTGTGATAACGTACATAGGACAGAACATTTCAAAAACTTATTTATATATGCATAATCATGCCAGTCCAGATACACAATATATACAAGATATTCACAGAAGTGAACTTCCCAAGACCTGACTTAACAAAACAGTTATAGAGACTAGCCTGGAAACAAAAACAGCCGTGGCATTAGACTTCGATCGGAACCTCCTCGGGAGGCACAACGGTTGGGTGACAAAACAGTACAGAAGGCCGTCAACTCTGGCCCTGGTCACACGCTGGCTCACCTACATACATAATATAAACTGTGAGCGAAAGCCCAGTGAATAATAACAGAGTAAAGGGGTTTTATGAAAGATGTCCAGCACAAGTTAGGATCCAGTAATTAAACCAGAACATATTCAGACTTCAAAACAGAAATAGATTTGATACACACTCATGTTCATATTCAGATTTCGCATAAGATCATACGTGGTACACCCATTAGCTATCAGATCAATTTGGTCCAGAGACCCACATGCATAGTTGGTACCAACGACCATAAAGGTCCATATCTTGCGCACAAGTAGCCATGGTATTGTTACCCCCAAGCAAGGGCCACGTGCAGATTGACCGCGGTATTGTTACCTCCAGGCAAGGGCCACGTGCAGATTGACCGCGGTATTGTTACCCCCGGGCGAGGGCCACGTGCAGATTGGTCGTGGTATTGTTACCCCTGGGCGAGGGCCACGTGAACTAAGGGTGCCACAAATACTTTTCAGAAAATTGGGCATTCATTCATAACTCGTAAGATAGCATTTCAGAAAACAAATCATACTATACCAATAAGAAAATACTTAAGTTAAACATAACTTTACAGAGTTATTACTCACAGTGGGCCTTGAGACGGACAGACGGAGTAAACTTGGTCAACAGTACGTGGCACGTGACCTACACAACACATAACAGATGCACACTTGAAACACACGTTCTAATTGTACAAAACGTATTTCGTTGGCTCCTAGTGTGTCTCTAATCTCTTATCCTCATTATGGGGTCTTAAACATGGCTTAGGAATGCCTAGGATGGAATGAGGATGCAAAAATGCATTGAAAACCATTTCTCAAACTTTGTTGAAGATAAGGTCTACGCTCGAGCGTGGATTACCCCGCTCGAGCGGACAAGCAGATATTGAGTCTTCGCTCGAGCGTAAACTTCCTCGCTCGAGCGTACTGTAAAATCGACAAAAGTGCTGGATGCATAAAATTCACGCTCGACAGGCGCTCGACCCCCGCTCGAGCGTGTGACACAGACCCTCGCTCGAGCGTGGCTTCCCCTGCTCGAGCGGACTGCAAAACACACAAACTTCTGGGTATATGCAATTCACGCTCGAGCGTGACTCTCGCCGCTCGAGCGGAAATGCATGTACTCAGGCTTTACGCTCGAGCGTGAAAGTCCCCGCTCGACCGTGGGTCAAATTTCTGGAAAATCCAAATTGACCTCCAAACATAAAATTCAACATTCAACCATCCAAAACTCAATTTCCTGGGCCAAAACTTTGGAAAACACTTGGTAACCCATAAAAACAACATGTTTAAAGCTTCAATTCAAGAAATCATGGCCTAAGAGTAAACCAATTTGTGCAAAATCAACATGAACTTTATGAATATGTTATTAATTCAACATGCAAGAACCTCTTTGAATTCAAACCTTCCAAAACATAACCAAACTTAATAATTTGATGGAAAATAAGTTGAATGGCTATAATATGAGTGAAATTGACACATGCATGGAAGAAATCTTAGAATTCCAACTCAAAACATGGAAATTTGTGCATGCATGCATGGATTCCTTAGAAGGACAACTCAAGTGCTATGAATTACACATGCATGTATGTATTGAGCTTCAATTCACCAATCTTAGCTTAAACCTAACATGAGTCCATTTAATTCACTAGAATTCTTACATTAACAAATCAATTCTATAATTAATAGGGTGAATGCCTACCTCAAGTCTTGAATTCCTCAATGTGAAGGCTCTAATATACAAATCCTTCTATTCCTTTTAAACTCCAAGCAAATCCCTTGTTGAATCCAACTTCCCTTCAACTCTCTCTCTCTCTCTCTCACGTTTTGCATCAGTGGAATAGAGGAGTGAAATGAAAATGTGAGCTAGTGGAGTCTAAAATGGTCCATAAGTGGTAATTGATCAAAAAGTAAATAAATAGCATTATTTTAATCTAGTTTAATCGTTCCGAACCGAACTTTAATTAAATCTACCATAAAATTCTATAAATCCTAACTAGCACATAACACAAGCCGATTCTTGATTCAGACGCCGATAAGGCTCTCAATTCGTGAACCGAAATTAAAATATGAACAAATCTTTCTACGCCTAACAGATAGAAATACAAAGATGATACAATACTCATGCAAATTAGTTTCAAATCCTTCCTAAATTATTGTTAGGCTTAACTAAGCACGAATTAACGTTAATCTAGGGTCGGGGTTATTACATCGGACAACTCGGATTTAACTTGAATCAGGCTTGGATGGGTCTGGGCAACTAAGAAGACCATATTCTTTTGTAAAAACACAAAGGACTATCATAATTTTAATAACATTATTAAAAATAATTAGAATTCAATCATGGGACTATGCATATTTGATTAACCTAATTTTTTTAGGTAGATGATATATTCGACAAATGCTATAATATAAAAGGTTTGAATTATTAAAATAAGGTCAGAACAAATCCTCACGAACAGTGTGAATGTTTCGTGATGTCAATATTTACACTGTAACATATGAATATTCACATTATCAAATTACTAGCGTTTAAAAAAAATTTGTAAGGATAAAATTATCTATAAAATACCTTAAATATGAGAATTAGGATTTAGTGAATTAAGGTTTCGTTTGACATCATAGGTTGGGGCTAATTTAGTCACAAAAAGAGAAAATAGGCTAAAAAGTCAATAAGATAAAATATCACATCTAAATCATAATCATTTAATTTTTTTCTCTCACAGAAGTCAGAAAATCTAAAAAAACCAACCCAAAGAATTTTGGGGATTTTTTTTTACGCTGTGTTTGGTTGGAGGATTTGAGGAGGGATTTGGAAAGGGAAAGGGAAAAGTTAGGTGAAATGTGAATAAAATATACCTGCATTTGACTTAGTTTCACACACCTTTTCCCTTTCCTTTTCCCTTTCCAAATCCTTCCCCAAATCCCCCAACCAAACATAACATTAAGGTCCATGGTATTAAGATTTTATAACATAAATGACACTCAATATTTTCAAAATGTCTAAGGTCCCTCAACATCAATTCAGAGAAAATTCGATACAGAGAATTTCTTTGAACACATCACAAAGAAAATTCAAATTTCTCTGAGTTTTTGTGAATTTCTCTAGACTGGAAGGGAATTTGCTCTGACATTTTGTGAATTTCTTTGGATTAGAAGGTAATTTCTCTGGGCTAAGAGAATTTCTCTGGGGCAATTTATCAAATCAATAGAACAGCAGATTCAACTCTACTTATTTTAAGCCCCAAGGTCATGAGTTCAATTCCTTCCTCCTTGGGCCAATCTCCTGGGCGAAACACAGTTGGTTAGGAGGTTGGACCTCAAGTTGTCTAATCAGCACTTGGTGTGGGTTCAATGCTCCCCGGCTGTGCGAGTCCTGACTTAAGCGGAGCTTGTCTTGGGAGATCGGGGCAAGTTCTCAGGTTATAGTCTCCTCGCTCGGAACGGCTAACAGGACACCCTGGTGATCTCTACAAAAGGGCGCTGCCTTGGACCTACGGGAGGATAAGGAGGATTTTCTTGTAAAAAAAAAAACTCTACTTCTTTTGTCATAGAGAAAATCTCAATAGAGAAATTCTGGGATTTTTTTAAAGAATTTCTCGGGATTTTTTAGAGAAATTTTGAAAATTTCTCTGACCTTCCCCTGACCTTCTCACTCTCTAGAGAAATTTTGGAAATTCTCTGGCTTTCCCTCTCTTTAGAGAAATTTCCCCTTCTATTTACACAATAATCACAGATACAAACCAGAGAAATTTAGTCCACCCCAGAGAAATTAACTTAACTCCAAAGAAAATCCTTTCTCCATGAAACCAGAGAAAATTCAAAATCTTGTACCAGAGAAAATTGAAACCAGAGAAAATTCTAAATCCTTTACCAATCAAATCCTTTATCAGTTGAATAGAAGAGGAAGAATGAGAAGTGTAATATATATACTAATAGTACACAACCAAAGTAAAGTGCTCACCAAAGAAAATTCTCTTCTCTCCAGAGAAAATTAAAATTTCTTTGAACAAAATTGTTTGCTTTTATAGAATCCTTTCTATGTGAAACTAGAGAAAATTTAAATCCTTTACCAGAGAAATTTGACCCATTTATCTTAACAATATCTGCCGCGAAGTGATTCAATCAAACCATAGGTTCTAGAGAGAGTCTCCATAGACTCGTCACTCCCAAAACCTCACATCACAGCTCTGCTCTGGCAACAATGGCAATTTCAGATTCCAAGAAACCAAAATGCAGTCAAGACCTAGAGCTCTTGAAATCCGACGTCGTTTCCTTTACCTCTTCAATCGGCCTCTCTTCTTCTCTCCCAAGTTCCTCCGGCAGCTTTGACGATTCCGATTTTTGCAAAACCGGCCATCTCAAACCCAGCAAAAAATCGTAGCCAAACAAGCCTTTAAAGCAACCCAACTCCAAAGGCGAAGCAAAACCAGAGCTCAACAAGAAGAGAAACAACAATGAACGGCCTAAACCTTGGGTTTTTCAACCGATCGATAATTCGAGAGGGTTTGATAAGCTTAAGAACCTTCCGAAGCTTCCATTGATGAAACTGAGTTCGCTGGGCGTATGACACGTCAATGAGGCTGAATTGGAGGAGAAAGTGATATCGAAGAAGAAGGTTGAGTTTGGGGATTTGGAGGAGTGGAAGAGAGCAGCGGGAGAGACACACAGAGAGCGTGAGATATATATCAAATTTCTCTATGATAGATAGGAGGGACCTTAGATATCAAAAAATAATATAGTGAATCTCTTCCATTACTAAAAATGGGAGAGGGACTTTAGACTAATTTTTCCAAGAATTTTTTAGCCGGAGCTAAAATAGCCAAAATGTCAAAAAGTCAAAAAAGCCAACTCACATGCCAAACAACAGCTAAATATCCAAATAATAGGACCTATTAAAATATAAATATATGTTATAAACTAATTAAAATATATGTACTTAATTTTTTTTTAATAAATTTCTTTATATATAATAATTATAACATTAATATTATTTTTTGATGTTATGATTTTTTTTTTAAATTTTTTTTTAACTTGGACTTTCATTAAGGAAAACAAGCAGCAGCATCGACTCATATCACGTGAGGATTTTGGTGTTTGAGTGGTAAGCCCCCACATAATTTATGTGGACATGCCATGTAGACATTCAGTCATCTCGTCGGTAGTTTATTCGGATTTGTAGTATTATTGTTTTTCAAATAAATAAATTATTTCCCTCTCCCATGAGAATCTCATATTTTTAGAGAAATATTAACCATTTAAAAGTAAAAAAATAATTAACCCCATAACATTCCTAATTTTATTAAATTCCCATTGGAGATTCTTAAGCTCCGTTTGGGAACTTACCTTTTTAGTCAAAAAGTTATCTTTTTAGCCAAAAAGTCAACAATTCATACCAAAAAGTCAAAGATTCTATTTTCTCTCTACTTTTTACACATCTTTTCGTAATTAGTCAAAAAGTCATCCCAAACATATAAGTTTTTTTTACCTATTTTTTTAGCCAAATAATCAAAAAGTTACTAAATTAGCCTATTCCCAAACAAAGCCTTAATAAAAACAAACATTTGAATAGCATTTAACTTGTTTGTTTAGATTTTCAGGATTCACTTTTTAAAAAATTAATTTTTTTATTTTTACTTATTTTTTTAATATTTTAAGTAAATTTTTTTAATTTTTAGATACACTTAACATAAATGCACTTAAAAATATAATATTTATGAAACTTTTTTTAAAAAAATTTACTAAATTCTAAAAATAATATATATATATATATATATGAGAATTCAGTACATTTTTTATATTCTTGTGTATTTATTGATTTTTTAAAGGGCCAATTACACTTACGGTCTCTATAGTTTGGAACTTGTGTCACTTTAGTCCTTGACTTTTCAATTGTGACATATTTGATCCTGAATTTCGAATCTTATTCCAAATAAGGACAATTAAAGATATCATTGTTTAATTTCAAGGGCAAAATTGCCAATTTGATAAAATATTAACTAATTTAACAAAAATAAATGTCAATTTTTTTTTAAATATTATTTCTACCCACTAAAGATAAAATAATGTAAAATTGATAAATCTTTTAGACATTTTTTTTTACCAAATTATTTTTTATTATGTGTTTGGATGATGATCATGTAATGGGTGATTATTTTTATTTTCATTAAATCAGTTTATATTTTTCAAAAGTCAAATATGATGACAACTTTGATATTGTTATTAAACCAATCCATTAAATTAAAAAAATCCAAAACTAAAAACATTTTATATATTAAATATATTGATTACACATTAAAATCTTAACAACCACCCATTATATGATCATCATCCAAACACATAATGAAAATTAATTTGGTAAAAATAAATAAATAAATGTCTAAAAAATTTATCAATTTTACATAATTTTAACTTTGACGTGTAGAAATAATATTTTTAAATTTAAAAATATTTTTTTGATATTTATTTTTGTCAAATTAGTTTATATTTTATCAAATTGACAATTCTGCCCTTGACATTAAGCAATGATATTTTCAATTATTCTTATTTGGAACAAGATTCAAAATGCATGGTCAAATGTGCCACAATTAAAAAGTCAATGACTAAAGTGACGCGATCCCCAAACTATAAGGACTGTTAGCGTAATTTGCCATTTTTAAAATTTTATTTTTTTATAAATATTTTACTTTTTAGATTCATCTAAGTAAGGTGAATATAAAAAAGTAAAAAAAATTACTTAAAATTTTAAAAATATTCACTAAAAACAAACAAAAAAACTTAATTTTCAAAAAATTGAATCTAAAAATTGAAACCAAGCTGATTGGTACACAAATTTTATTATTAATAATGGAGATTCCCATTTTCATTTTCATTCTCATTTAAGATTTTTATCTTTCAAACATAATCTTAAGAGATAAATTATTTGTAACTAAAGTCTCGTTTGACAATTACATGTTTTAGTCAAAAAGTCACTATAAGTTATCACATTACTTTCTCTATTTTTCTGTACATTTTTTCGTAAAAAATTAAAAAATTACTAAAATAATTTGTTCCCGAACGAGACTTTAAGTCATTAAAATTTAAAATTTTATTTCCCTACCATACGTTTATTTAGGGGGATGTCAAAAATAACTTTTTTATGAAAGCAAGCCCATTGGCTTAGTGAATAAGGTGGGTGTTCATACCCCTTGCACCCTCTCCAGCGTTTATTTGTTTGAAATTCTTTATAAAAAAATCACTTTCATAAAAGTAAAAAATTTCTCATTTCATTTTCACACGTCTCACTCTAAATATATAGAAATATATAACTAAAAAAAATTCGATCTCCAATCAAGTCAAAAACTCTAGCACATCACCAAGAAATCTAATTCGGTAGTGTGAAATGGACCTAACCCTAGTCATTAAGCAATTTTTCTTATTTTTTCTCATATTTTCTTATGTTTGGTTTGAGTGATAAGCAACTAATATATCAGTAAAATTTATATTTTACGACTATTTCTTTGTGTCTGTTTAGAAAAATACATTCAAGATTTCAAAATCAATAGGAAAACAAATTGCAATTTGGACTAATACATTTATAAACCCTGATTGAATCATAAGTTTACAAAAATGATTGTGTGATCATTACTGAATAACCATATTCAAGAGAACAAATGTGTGTTGGGACGACGAAAACAAATAAGCCTCCACCATCCAGCCAATCCAAAACAAGTAGCTGAGGCGTGGAGTTATGTAATTAGATTTCAATAATAATTAATTAAATTACAACTATGTTAAATTTTTCACCAAGGGGATGTAGCTCAGATGGTAGAGTGCTAGCCGGTTTACATTGAAAGTTTCATATTTACAAAAATGAAATAGAGATGGAAATTTGTACTTTATTATTATTATTATTTTTTTAACATTGAAAATTCAAACACATCCATTTAGGAGGCGGGTCCCTTCCAGTTGCGAATTGGTGGTGTTAACATACATATTAATATATTACATATTAATATATTACTCTCATAGTATAGTTTGTATATATTACTATAATATATTAATATGTTAGTATGTATATAATATGTATAGGTATATTTTAATATTTACCTTTCGGCTGCTGCTTTCGGCCGATTCCTCTTTCGGCTCCTTTTCTTTATTTTAATGCAACACATCATAATGATGTTTGTAAATCAGCTCCTATATTATAGAGCTTCGAATTGGTTTCTCATTACAGAATGAATAACAGATAATTCTCTGTCAATATCACTCTCTCAACTCTCTTTCAATTTATTTCACATGGTATCAGAGCACAGGTGTTTCTCCTAAGCCTCTGCATCACACTTTCTTCTCTTGGCAGATTACTGCATACCTCGTCCTTACCCAATACACAGATTTGACAACACCAAAACCTTCGTCTCTTCACGACGAAGCCAACGCCGCCAGATTCATCATCATCTGAGGTCACACGCGCCTCCACGCGCCACCATAACATTAGCCCACGCGCTGCCTCGCTTCAGACGCGCTCTACGCGCCTCCTACACTGACCAGTGCTATTCTGCGCCGCTGCCTCATCTGCTAACGTGAGCCGCGCCTTTCTGACGTCAGCCGACGTCAGCCCTTCTGCTTCCGTGCGCCGTGTGTCTTCGTCTGCTAACCTGCGCCGCGCCAATCTATGCTAACCTGCGCCGCGCAGTTTGACCAGCCGTTGACTATTTGATTTTCTGCCTTTCTGGTCATATTTTTGGTCAGTTCACTCCTTTTCTGACTAATTTTGACCATCTGAATTCACTGGTAACCTCAGATTTTTCAGATTCTACCTCAATTGTGCCATTTTTCTCTCATGGATCGCCTGGACTCCTCTAATCACCCTATTTCCGTTATTCTTGACGGGACTAATTATGTCCTATGGGCACAAGCTATGTCTGGCTTTCTCAGAGGAAAGAAACTTTGGCGCATCATCACTGGGGATGTACGCAAACCCGTTCAAGAGACCACGGATTCCGCTGCCACAGACTCCGCCACCAAATATGTCGACCGATTGGAAGATTGGGATAGTAAAAACTATCAGATCATCACTTGGTTTCGCAATACTTCCATTACATCTATCAGCCTCCAGTTTGGTCGGTTCCAACTTGACTCTGCTTCCTCTCCTGCCAAAGCCATCTGGGATTTTTTACAAGAACGCTATCAGACTACTGGCCTTGCTCACCAATATCAGCTTCTGAGTCATCTTCACCGTATGCGCCAAGAAACAACTCAGAACATTAATGATTTCCTCTCCCAAATGTATTATGTTTGGGATCAGCTCGCTCTTTCTGAACCTCCATGGGATTGTACTACGGATGCTGCCTTGTTTACTACTTACCGTGACCAACAGCGCTTGGTTCAGTTTCTCATGGCTCTCACTCCCCGATTTGAGCCAGTCCGAGCATCTCTCCTTCATCGCACTCCTTTACCCACTCTTGAGCAAGCAATTTCTGAACTCCTGTCAGAGGAAACCAGATTTGGTACTCTCCATCCGCACCCTGTGGACTCTGTTCTTGCCACTCCTCAGATTCGAAGTTCTCCTTCCCCTCATAATACATTAATTGTTTTGACATATTATACACAAACTTCCTTGCAGAATTAATATGGTGTGAAGGTATAAGAATAAATTAAAAATATATATATTTCAGTATAAAAAAGATGATTATCTCATTTTACATCTTTATAATAATGAAAAAGACGCGAAGTGTTATGTCTATTTTTACTCCTCTCTCTTCTCCTCCTCATGTTCCTTCTATCCATACTGCTGATGGGTCTCTTTTGTCTGTAAGTCATGTTGGTTCTGTTTCAACCTCTCACTTATCTTTATTCCATGTCTATCTTATGCCTGCTCTTACTTTAAATCTTATCTCCATTAGTCAATTATGTGAGCATGGTCTAACTGTTACCTTTTCCCGTACTGGTTATTTGGTGCAGGACCCTCGGACGGGGCAAACTCTTGGGATAGGCCGTAAGCATGGACGTCTCTACGAACTCATCCATCTTCATGTTCCCGATTCCTCTCAGATCACAGCTCCTACCACTGCTACCACTGCTCATCTTTTATCTCCTTTTCAGCTTTAGCATTATCGTTTAGGCCATCTTTCTGTTGGTCGTTTAAAATCTTTAATTTCCAGTGGTCATTTAGGTCATGTAAGTTCTGATGTTTTAGATTGTGTGTCCTGTCAACTTGCCAAACAACCTGCCTTGTCATTTAATAAATGTAACAACCCTCATACTTTTACCGATTAAAGACTGATTGATTACCGATAAATTTCCAGTGGTCATTTAGGTCATGTAAGTTCTGATGTTTTAGATTGTGTGTCCTGTCAACTTGCCAAACAACCTGCTTTGTCGTTTAATAAAAGTGACTCTGTTTCTCTTGCACCATTTGATCTCATTCATTCTGATATTTGGGGACTTTCTCCTACTCCTACTATGGGAGGCGCATGCTATTTTGTTGTTTTTATAGATGATTTTTCCCGTTTTACCTGGTTGTTTCTTATGAAAAATCGCTCTGAGCTCAAACAACTTTATTACAATACAGATGACGGTAGACTTGATCTTTAGATTAGGTTTCATTATCCTGGAGGCGAATTTGTTGTAACCCCCTGCACGCCTTTTGGTGGGTGCAAATATTATCTTTAAGAAAGCAACTAACATAATTTGAAGCCTCATATTTTTGTTCTACATAGACAAGTTCATCGCCAAGTTTTGAAGACTCGAAGACCACCAACCAAAGAATTCAAGACGAATTGTTCCAACAATCCATGGATGTGGCTGTCCATATTCATGAGGGAATTTCTAATGGTTGAAGGAGATCTGCAGGATAGACATTTTCAGCTTTGTTCCTTTGGCATGGATCACATTCCTTGATGTAATTCTTAATCTCTTTTTTCATCCCGGGCCAGTAAAAATCTGTTTTCATGGAGTAATTCACTCTTTGATAGGTTTTGTTGAAACTAGCATGTCCTCTTATTGGACTATCATGGAGTTATGCAAGAACTCGGCTTCGAAATGAGGATAGAGGAGAAAGGTAGAAACGCCCTTTGTAGAACAGAATGCCTCTTGCTTTAATAAACTCGATAGAATCCATCTTCCTGTCCTTGAGTTGGGAAACTATGTGTTGGACCTGAGCATCAATAGCATGCTCTCTTTATAATTCTTTTACCCACGTTATCCGGCAGACTAATTATATTAATTTCTCATGTTCATAATCTTTTATTTGAATTTTCCCCGAATTATCAATAGTGTTGTTTGTTGCTGTGGTTTTATGAGAGAAAAAATGAAATGATTATGGTTTGGATGTGATATTTTGTCTTATTGGACTAAAAAACCTATTTTGTCTTTTTGGAACTAAAATAATCTAAAAGCCAAAAAGCCTGACGTGCCAAATGAAAGCTTAAAATATGCGCAATTCAAACTTGTTTACTTAAAAATTTATTCTCAAATGAACTTTTAATAAGTTGAGCCTAAGTAGTTTGGTAGTTTGGTTCGTTACTACAGAGGCAATTTGATTGATTTTGTGGTGCAGGAAAATTTGCACTATGGATGCTGCCACAATTATTTGCATATGCATTGAACTTTCCAATACAGAAATTCTTGCAAGCGCAGAGGAAAATGATAGTAATGGCATGTGTATCAGCAATAGTGCTAGTCCTACATGTTTTTTTTAGTTGGCTCCTAATGCTGAAGCTTGGATGGGGTTTGATTGGTGCTGCTGTCACTCTCAATACCTCATGGTGGCTCATTGTATTTGGACAATTGCTCTACATTTTCATCACCAAATCAGATGGTGCTTGGAGTGGATTCACTTGGCTTGCTTTTGTTGACTTGTGGGGCTTTATCAAGCTTTCTTTAGCTTCTGCTGTTATGTTATGGTATGTTTGTACCCTTTTGTCATTGTCAAATTATTGCACATTTTCATTAATCCATCACCAAATCAATTTAAATAATACAACCAAATACTTATTTTTTGACTTACACTAAATTAGACAATTAACAACCTACAACCAAACACCCATCCTTTTCTTTACCTTTCATTTCAAAACAGCAAAAAAAATGAGTGTTTGGTTGTTTGGTTTAAATCGTTCACATTTTAAAATGACATTTTTACCCATTGAACTATGCTTTGACTTTTGGACAACGCCCTCCAATTAGACCACATTAGCTGAAATTACAAAATTCTAGACACTAAAAAGATGAAACTGATAATTTGAGGATGAAATAAAAAAAGTGACGATACTTCAAAGGGATAAAAACGAAATTAACCCTTTAAATTTATATGGTTTTATGGCATTTTTTGAATTTTATTACATGTGAATATGAATTTATTGGGTGAATTGATGTGCAGTTTGGAGTTCTGGTACTTGATGGTACTGGTGGTGATAACTGGCCGTCTGCCAAATCCTTTGATACCAGTTGATGCCATCTCTATCTGGTATGATACTTCATCAGTATTCATTCCTTCTAAGCTCAAGCTCTTAAGTTTTGAAATTAAACAGTTGACATAAAAATATATATACATATATACGTTCAGATTTATATCACTTCCCACCAATGTAAAGGAAGCACAACCACGCACACACCAAAGAGAAACAATCACACAGATTTACGTGATTTACCCCAAATTGTCTTTATCCACGGAAGAAAGAGAGAGCTTCCACTATGAATAAAATAAAGAATACATGTGAGATGACCAAAACACTCAAAACCCACGCCACTACCCGAACCCGATGCTCCATGAGTAATTGAGCCCTTGCTTACCCAGTGCCTCTCTCAATCTCTCTCACAAAGAAACCGTATAGTCCACACAGATTATTTATAATACTCTACCAATGAGAATCTTAGTTCCATACAATTAGGTAACCCTATGCTATGTATATTAAGTTTTGTAGTAGATTCTGAACTCTACTATCCTAATTCAAATACATATGTATAAACCAACCTAATAATTATATGGAACCTACCTTTATCACATGTGGATTAATCCTAACAATATATACAAATGAGGACCCAAATATTTTATGGGAAAAAGTAGTCCTTTAAGACCAATTTCCTATTTATAGCAATGACCTCAATCTAGACTACAAATACTGCTCTTCATTGTTGTGGAAAACAAATTGGAATATTCCATTTGAAGGGATTTTATAACATGGATCCTTTGTATGTAAGAAAAAAAAAAGTCATAATTTGGTTGGAAATTTTTGTGCAGCATGAATATTCAAGGATGGGATGCCATGATTGCAATTGGGTTTAATGCTGCCATAAGGTGATCTTCCCTGCTTAACTTATCCTTACTTATCAAAGACATATGCTAAGAATTAACTTCTTCTAAAAACATTCCTAATTGCATCCTTTGGTGGCTGAGTAGAGAAAGGAGGTTGAAAAAAAAAAGAGTTTTGCAATATTTTTTTCCAAAACAAACGGAGATTACAAAATTGCTTTCTTTGTCGATGTAGTCTCAACAATCAAAATGAGGATATATGAAGTACTTATGGTGGATTTTTTTTACAGTGTGAGAGTATCAAATGAACTTGGATCTGGTAATGCAAGAGCAGCAAAATTTGCAGTGATAGTGGTGTCTGTGACATCGGTGTCCATAGGAGTGGTTTGCATGGCCATTGTGTTTGCAACTAGAGATTATTTCCCATACCTTTTCACAAATAGCACTGCAGTTGCTGAAGAAACTACCAAGCTTGCCACCTTGCTCGGAGTCACTGTTCTTTTAAACAGTCTTCAACCGGTCTTATCTGGTATGTACATACACAACATGGCTACACTTCAAGGTTCTAAATCGCGGTATCGGGTAACGTAACGGTATCGATCGCGGAGTATCGGTATCGGTAGTATCGATCGGTACGTATCGGGAATCGGGTGTCGCGGTGGTGAAATTTTAAAAATCATTTCAAAGGTTTTTCAACTTTTTCTTTCCCGTACCGGTCTGAACCGGTGAGTATCGGCCTGTCGCGGCTTGTGTAACGGCTTGTGTAACGCTTACAGGCCGATACGTACCGGGACTCGGCCGATACTCGTGCGATTTTTAATCTCAGTGGTATATCGACTTTGCTCGTCTCACCTCTGTTCGCAGCCTGATTGCGGTTGCTACCTCCCGACACTGGGATCTTTATCAAATGGATGTAAAAAATGCCTTTCTTAATGGTGTTCTTCTTGAGGAGGTCTACATGCAACCTCCCCCTGGGTCTACTTATCCACCACATAAAGTCTGCAAACTTCAGCGTGCTTTATATGGTCTCAAACAAGCTCCGCGCGCTTGGTTTGCCAAGTTCAGCTCTACTATTCATGACTGTGGTTTCACCTCCAGTTCTTATGATACTGCTCTTTTTATCCGGACCACTGCTCAAGGGACCACCTTGCTTCTTCTTTATGTGGATGATATGATTATCACCGGTGACGATCTTGATGGTATTCTATGCCTTAAACAGTTTCTTAGTCATCATTTCGAGATGAAAGATCTTGGTCCTCTCAGCTATTTCTTGGGTCTTGAAATCTTCCATGATTCCACGGGGTCTTTTCTCTCTCAGGTTAAGTATACCTCTGATCTTCTCACCCGCGCTGGTCTTACGGATTGCAAGACTGCCTCCACTCCCCTGGAGCCTCAGAGTCGTCTTACACCTCTTGATAGCACTCTTCTCTTTGATGCTACCCTATATCGTCAGCTGGTTGGCAGCCTTGTCTATCTCACTGTTACTCGTCCTGATATTGCCTATGCCGTTCATATTGTCAGCCAGTTTATGTCAGCTCCTCGTACCTCTCACTATGCTGCATTAGTCCGTATCCTTCGCTATCTCAAAGGTACCTTGTTTCATGGACTTCATTATTCTGCCCGCTCCTCTCTCCAGCTTCGAGCTTTTTCAGATGCTGATTGGGCTGGGGATTCTACTGACCGGCGCTCTACTACCGGGTTCTGCTTTTTCTTTGGTGATTCTCTTATTTCTTGGCGCAGCAAGAAACAAACTCTTACTGCTCGCTCCAGTACCGAAGCTGAATATCGTGCTCTTGCTGATACTACTCAGGAGCTTCTCTAGCTTCGTTGGCTTCTTGCTGACATGGGTGTTTCTCCCTCTGGCGCTACTGCCCTCTTTTGTGACAATCACAGTGCTCTTCAAATAGCTCACAATGATGTTTTTCATGATCGCACCAAGCACATTGAGATTGACTGTCATTTTATTCGTCAACACGTCACTCGGGGTACTGTTCATCTCCATCCAATCTCCTCTACTGATCAACCTGCTGATATCTTCACCAAAGCCCATTCTCCTGGCCGCTTCATTGACCTTGTCTCCAAACTCCAGTTGGTTGATGTTTGCCCTCCTTGAGTTTGCGGGGGGCTGTTAACATACATATTAATATATTACATATTAATATATTACTCTCATGGTATAGTTTGTACATATTAATATATTACTCTCATGGTATAGTTTGTATATATTACTATAATATATTAATATGTTAGTATGTATATAATATGTATAGGTATATTTTAATATTTACCTTTCGGCTGCTGCTTTCGGCCGATTCCTCTTTCAGCTCCTTTTCTTTATTTTAATGCAACACATCATAATGATGTTTGTAAATCAGCTCCTATATTATAGAGCTTCGAATTGGTTTCTCATTACAGAATGAATAACAGATAATTCTCTGTCAATATCACTCTCTCAACTCTCTTTCAATTTATTTCACAGGTGGCGTTCCGGTCCGTGGGTCAAGGTTCCGTTTCGACAATCCAAACTGTTTATTTTGTTAAATATTTTATGTATTTTTTTACCAAAAAAAATTAGATTAATCTAATAATTGTAACTAATTTTTGTCATTAAAAAAAATGTATGTTTTTTTTTTTTTAATTTATGACAAATATAACAAATTGAATTAGTTACAATTATCGGCTATTTTTTGTACGGATGAAATATATGAAATGCCCAATAAAATGAATGATTTAGATCATCGATATAGAGCCCGTGGTGGATCTCATGGTCTGGAACAACGCTCCCCAATCTAGATTTTGGAGTGGAGAGGATCCTCCTCCTAAATTTATTAGATAATGATGTCTCTAATCTCCTCGAAAATATATAAACGGAGGGGACTTGGAGATCGTATACCTTTTAAGAGCATCTCCAACGGTAATAGGCATTTTACATATCTAAATATTACTATAAAGTATACATTTTATTTTGCCTATTAACTGTTTCATGTTTCTGCTCCAACCATGCTCTTTATTTTAGCTATTCGTCCAAATACTATTAATTTTATAAAATGCCACATCAGCAACAAAGATGGAGGGAAATAATCCTAATGATTAAATACATTTTGCCTAGCCTTAAAGGCTAGCTACATGTAGCTAGTGAATTTGAGTTGAGCTAAAATGCCTAATCGCATGCCTAGTGCATTGGAGTTGAAAAAAGTGAGTCATACTAAGCATTTTAACTAACAAGCATTATATGCCTAGTGCGTTGGAGATGCTCTAAGAGGCTCATAAACAAAGGCTCTTTTAACATTGAATCTCAAAATTGACACTTCCCTTTCAAGTAATTGAAACAAACATATATCGCTTCTGGTTTGGAATTGTTTTCGTTTTCAATGTTATAGTTTTTTTCAAGTTTTTGGAAATAAAACTAATGAAAAACTTAAAAGAACCATTGTTTTCATATTATATGTGAGGGGAAAAAAAATTCAAAAACAGTTTATCAAACAAGTTTCATAATGATTTGAGTTTCTGGACTCTTCAAAATGTAGATTGTTCCATTGAAAGCTTGAAGTTTCTGAATACGGTGGTACTACATGTACCAATTAGTATACACATTAGTGTACCAACTAGTGTTATGCCATTATTATTGACCTCATTTATTATACAAATTACAAATACTCAAAACTTTTAAAATTATGCCACATCATCGGTTAGTATATTAGTTAGTACATTAATTAGTACACATAGCATTATTCTTCTGAATAGTATGTGATGCTTTACAGGAATTTGCCTGAATTGTGCCATAATGAAAACAAAATAACAAAAAAAAAAGCAAAAAAATATTTAATTACCCAGAAACTGAACCACTTTCCCATACTTTCTCAGCAGCCAAACACGTAAGACAAATTGGATCAGTCTGAATTCTTAATATCTCTCAATGCATGACAGATAAGTAGAAATCCATAAGCATAGAAAGCAGTGGCATAGACCAGCCCAGTGAGAGCAGCAATTGTACCCATCGACTTCATAGACTCAAACACAGGGCTGAAAAGAAGCATGGTGGCGAAAACCGAAGTGGCAAACTTCAAGCCATCTTCCATAATACAGTCCTTTGTCCCAGGCACCCAATTGAGAGTCAAGAGTTCGGAAACACCACAACAAGCTCAAATGGCTGACCATGTAAAAATAGTAGAAGAAGATTGTTGATAAGATCTTATAGAGATCAACATCTAGGTTGCCTCCGATGGCAATTTAGGCTAATGTGTGCAATAACAGAAGCATGGAAGCACAAGACAACACAAAGTATTTCATTCCCACTCCTCATCTCTTGAACTAATTGAAGATAATGAAACACAATATATAGTTGGGTTCAGAAGTGAAATTGGTGGTGTTGGGTTTTTGTGCTTGAGGAAATGTGGCTTTCATGCACATTAATTTGAGATGTGCTCATATAAATGAAAAGGTATGAGGCCAATTTTATTGCCGTTCCTTTCACTCCAGGTTTATATAAAATAATGATAAATTTTATATTATGGTAATGAGATTACCCGATAAAGTTAGTGCGAGAAGTGAGGGTTTGTAGTAGTTAGCTGGCTCTGATACGAAGAAAAGAAACATGAGAGAAGTACAAACAAACAATGTCCATTTCCTACTTCTAGGAACAGATTTCAAAACCAGTTCTAGCTCCTGGCTTTTATTCTTGTTAGACAGAAAGAAAACTGTGTGTGTACACCATGAGAAAAGCTAGAAAACCAAAAAAAAATTAACCAAAATATTAATATGTGATGTGAATTCAATTATGTACAATGGGACCTCTTCAAATGAATCTCAACAAATGTTGTTTATGGATATTTTTCTAAATAAATTTATGAGTAACTAGCTAGCATTGAAGAATCAATCGATCCTAACTTTTTCCTTCCACCACTGTGCTCCGACTACAAGAAGCAATGATACAAATGTAATAGAGTTTCCTTGTTGCCTGTTGTATGTACGTTTCTTACTTGGGTAAGGGTAACGAAAGGCACCATTAATCACTTGGCCATTAAGATTACCCTACATTAGGCAACAATAGCCCTGAACACTTTTATACATTGCCCAAATCAAGCATATCCCTTGTCCTCTGACTCTCTTGATCAAAATTCGTTTGGGAAGTGGGTTGCCTCTTTGGTATTTGATTTTTTTGGTTATTTTAGTATGAGACTAAAAAGTCTCATTTGAAAATGACTTTTGACTTTTTTGACTTTTTGTGAGAGAAAGAATGTAATAATTATGGGTTCAATGTGATATTTTATTTTATTAGCTTAAAAAGTCAAATTTGGTTAGGGAAAAATTAAAATTTTATCTAAAATTTGATGATGTCAACAAATTTCATTCATTTGTTTAATGCCTGATTAACAACGTAGGTGGAAGTGTAATGTGATTATGATTTTAAGCTAGATCGATGTTATCTTTCAATACTAACTATAATTTAAGTAATAATAATAATAATTAGAAAAAGGGAATTCCATGTAATTTGTCCAAATAAAGGCTTACCTCTTTCCATATGGTTGTTTTAAGTTTAGTTTTTTTTTTTAATTTTTTAATCTATGTAATAAATAATAAATTGGAGATTGTGGCATAAAAGGGAGAAATTTTACATAAGCAAATATTTAACTTGCTAATAAGTAGTAATTATCTTATATTCTGAAAATTTCACTATGGCAGTATATTCAATCAATATTAAGGAATTATGTATTTATATAATAAATAAATAAAAAATTACAAATTACTATTAATTAAGTATATAATTTGTTTCTCAAAAACCAGATAATAAATTCTGATAGCGAGCATTTTTTATTTTTCAAATAAAATTGTTGCTCGTTTTTCTATGAAAAAAATTATAATATAATGCATTTAAAAAAAATTATAGTATTAATAAAAATTCTCGAGCATTTTTTTAAAAAAAGATTAAATTTGTTTCCCGTTTTTCTATGTAGCGTGAGTCAAGATTCGACGTCATTTGGACTGTCCGATCAATGACCCTGAAAATTCAAAATGGATTCAGCTTGTGTACAGTCCGATCTCAGATTGAACGGTGCTGTTAGGTCAGTGGAGGCCCACTATGAGTTTCTTTTTGATAATTTGAACTAATAAATATGTAAAAATCGTCGAGTATTATATCTCTATAAAAAATAACATTGATCGGATATCGATATCTATGGTGTCGTTTGGTAGCACTTACGTTTTCAATTTTTTGTTTATATTTACAAAAAATTAAAAAGTTCAAAAAAAAAACTTATTTGGTAAAATTTTTGATTCATAAATCAGTGGTCTCAGTTTATAAATTTGGCTAAAAAATGTGTTTTCATTTTGAGTTTTCAGTTTTTTTTTTTTTTTTACCACCTAACACTAGCCACCACCCGCCACCATTTTCCACCACTGTGTTCCGCCACCACCACCTACCACCCACTCCCCACCACCACCTGCCACCCACCTACCACCACCGGCCACCACCCGTCGCCGCTATCACCCACCGCCTACCTGTCACCCACTAGCCACCACCATCTCCAGGTTTATATAAAATAATGATAAATTTTATATTATGGTAATGAGATTACCCGATAAAGTTAGTGCGAGAAGTGAGGGTTTGTAGTAGTTAGCTGGCTCTGATACGAAGAAAAGAAACATGAGATAAGTACAAACAAACAATGTCCATTTCCTACTTCTAGGAACAGATTTCAAAACCAGTTCTAGCTCCTGGCTTTTATTCTTGTTAGACAGAAAGAAAACTGTGTGTACACCATGAGAAAAGCTAGAAAACCAAAAAAAATTAACCAAAATATTAATATGTGATGTGAATTCAATTATGTACAATGGGACCTCTTGAAATGAATCTCAACAAATGTTGTTTATGGATATTTTTCTAAATAAATTTATGAGTAACTAGCTAGCATTGAAGAATCAATCGATCCTAACTTTTTCCTTCCACCACTGTGCTCCGACTACAAGAAGCAATGATACAAATGTAATAGAGTTTCCTTGTTGCCTGTTGTATGTACGTTTCTTACTTGGGTAAGGGTAACGAAAGGCACCATTAATCACTTGGCCATTAAGATTACCCTACATTAGGCAACAATAGCCCTGAACACTTTTATACATTGCCCAAATCAAGCATATCCCTTGTCCTCTGACTCTCTTGATCAAAATTCGTTTGGGAAGTGGGTTGCCTCTTTGGTATTTGATTTTT
>NW_021024515.1:200359-230044 GCF_004153795.1 Camellia sinensis
CCAAAAAATGAAAACACAAAAAATGTGTTTCCGTTTTGAGTTTTGAGTTTTTTTTTTTTTACCACCCAACAGTAGCCACCACTCGCCACCATTTTCCGCCACCACCCACAACCCACTCACCAACACCACCCACCATCTGCCTCCACCACCACCACCCACCACCACCACCACTACCATCACCTACCACCCATCCGCCACCTACCTACCACCACCACCACCCACTTGCTACCACCCACCACTCGCCATCGTCACCTACCCACCTACCACCACCACCTACCCGCCACCACCACCCACTCGCTACCACTTACCACCCACCACTCGCCATCGTCACCCATCCATCCACCATCCACCTGCCACCATCACCACCACTACCCACTCGCTACCACCCACCACTCGCTATCGTCACCCACCCATCCGCCACCACCTACCACCACCAACTACCCACCACCCATCGTTACCACTTTCCACCACCGTCTTCCGCCGCCACTTGTCACCACTTGCCATTTCTCACTCTTTTTTATATTTTTAAATTTTTTTAAACATTTTGTCAATTACTAATCGTGTTTGTAGTTTATGTTTTTTTAAAAATAAACAAAAAATAAACAAAAACCAATTTATAAAATTTTTGTAAATATAAACTGAAAACGTAAACATTACCAAACACACCCTATGTGATCAATTTAATTTTTTATCAACCATTAATTTGTTGACTGTCCATTTTTTTTATACAAAACTAATTTGATCTCATAGCTATGGATATTCGATTAAAGTGATTTTTCGCAGACATATAGTACTCAACGAGTTTTACACATCAAATAGTTCGGATTATCAAAAAGAGACCCGTGATGAGCCTCCGCAAACCCAACAGTACCGTTTAGTCCGATCTCAGACTGGAGCTGAACCCACTGAGAATTTATGCCGGTTCGCTGAACGGTTTGATTTAGAAGGATTGGTTCTGATAAACCGGTCGGTGAGGTTTTTTCAGTTTGCTCTCCGTCTCGCTTCACTCCTTTGCTGCAAGGTTCGCTTTACTAGTTACATCCTGTATATGTGTATATCTATACATTTGCGATTCATGTATGCTTTTCTAGTAGTTAAAGCTTTGATGAATTAGGGCTTGTTTAATTGAATAAAAAAGCAAACTTGAATCAGCAGTATGTATATTTATGAATTTGATGAATTAGGGTTTGTTTAATTGAATAAAAAAACAAACTTGAATTAGCAGTGTATATATTTATGAATTTGATGAATTATGGTTGTTTTGACGTATGATTTATGGTGGAAAATCATGGTCTGTCGCTGAAAGTTATATGAAATTTCCATTGAGGGGTGTAGTTTTGTTATATAGTTTGTATCTGACCCCTTCACGTTAACAATTTGTGAATTTTCCTTTGAATTTGATGTTAGGGCGTGTTTGGTCTCGTTTTCTTTTTCTGTTTTCTATACTCAAAAACAGAATGAAAACTGAAACATGAAAATTATTTTGTTTGGCATGCGTTTCCAGTGTTTTTTTTTTTTGGGTTGGGGAAACACACTATTTGTAAATTATTTTCTGAATTTTTGAAAACTTTATTTGCACTAAATGAAACGATGGATCCTTTTCATTACTCCTGTTTTTAAAATCATGAAAAAAAAAAATGAAAACATCGAAAGAGAAAACAGGAAGGATACTAAATAGGGCCTTATTATCCATGGTAACTTTGTTGGAAATTGAATGCCCTTTATTTAACTGTTAATTTCCTTTTCTTGCAAATTTGGGTCTTTGAGCACATACCATTGATTGATCTTGCATTATGTACCTGACTACATACCATGGTTGTAGTAGAGTCGTTAATCCGGTTCCGTACCAGCCGGATCTTACCGTACCATCAATTCCGTTTCGGCTAAGTTTTTGCATGGTTTCGGCCAGTTTTGCCAATACCGGGAAATTTCGGCCTGAAAACATAATACCACAATACCTGCCGGTACCGTGATTGAGGCATTCTATCTATAATTTGCTCAAAACACATCTTAGATGAAATGTTTTCCACTTACCCTAGACTCCAACCTAACAACAGATTGCTTCAGTGTCTCAAATTGAAGGCAATACAAACGTTGTTCACTGCTCTACCTCTCTAGGTTTGTTGTTGTCCCTCTCGCTTAATCCTCTCAAGAGGTATCTTTGATCCTCTTTATCTTTGTTTGGGACCTTTGGCTATGGATCTTCTTTATAGAAAATTCTGAACTTGATTTCATGATATTTGCATGTTTTCCCTCTTTATATCTTTGACTTTTTGACTTTCTGTTCTTGGATTTCTTTAGTTTCTCTTTTTATTGAGAATTGATGCATTTTTGCTGTGTGTGCATGGTAGGTGTTCGATAAACAGGCCTGGCCCTGGCCCAAGGCGAGCAAGGCCGCCGCCTTGGTTCCCCAAAATTTAACCAAATCTAAGGGCCCTGAAATACTTTTAATCAATGTAATATTAGTAGCTCTAAATTAAGGACCAGCCCAAGTTACTTAACTTCACAACACAGTCCAGACAAAAGGCCCCCAAAAAAATGCGGGGTTCCAAGTTGAATTACAAAAATATATTGGGTAAAGTATGTAAATAATAAAACTCTATCAATTAAACCTAGTGCTTTCTATTCCTTCCCATCTGTAAGCGTTGGAAGCAAATTGTATGGAGACCAAACAAACAGCCAGTCCAAATTCTAGGCCACGAGATAATCGATGCGGTGCTCTTTTAAATTCATTGCTCTTATTTGATTTGAGAACTTTGCTTTTCAATTTAATCTCTTTTTTTTTTCTTTTTTTTTTTTAAAGTTATTGATTGCATTGCTTTTAATTTTGATTTGTGCCATAAATCTAATTTTAATGCCTATTTTTTTAATCTAATTTTTTTGTTGATTAAATTTTGTCATGCTTTTGTTTTGCTTGAATCAAATATTTTCTTCAGTTGTTCACCAATTTTGTGGGTGTTCTTTGAATTGTAGTTATGAATTGAATTTCTATTGAGTTTTAGATAATCTATCTTAGTTGAATTTCTCTTCAATTTAGATTAATTTTATAATCATGGTTGTTCTGTATATGAAAGGAAAAAATAGAAAAACTAATTCAATTTAAATAAAATTAAGTAATTTCATTTAGCCCCATAGTTATTTTTTTTATTTTTTTTTTTGTAGTTTTATATAAAAGACCCCCATTTTAATGTTTGCCTCGGGCCCCGAAAAACGCAAGGCCGGCCCTGCTGATAAATGCTCTGTCTTCATGTCCCAATGTATTCCCAACCATTGAATCATGTGAGAATCTTGAGGTACATGAATCTCAACACATGATCCAGTGGTTAGAAGATCCCATGCCCAAATGGAGTATGAGGAACTGCAGTGTGCGATTTTCTATTCTATATTCATGGCACTTTCCTTTTTTCCAATTGTTGTCAGGATTTTTTTTTTCCCATCATAGTTTTTCTAAATGTTGTCCTGTGGGTTATGTGTGTTTTGTTGCTATGCTCTAATAAATTACAAATATTTTGTGACCAAGGGGGAGCTGTAACCGTAATTCATATTGGTTAAGCTTGACTCTGGATAAAATTCCTACTTATACATGTATAGGATTGTATCTAGGTATCACAATTGCTTCTGTCAAATTACAGTAATCTTGGGGTAATCTCAATGAATGGAAATTACAAATCAGAATAACGCTTGAAGAAAAGTAACTAGTTCACACCTCTGAGATCAACGGTATCTGTTAACTTATTACATTACGCAATAAATACCAGATTAGATGTTTTTGATTTCATTTCTTTTGTCTTTTATATTCCATCCTTTTGGTTGGTGGTTTGTTGCCTTTTGCTGAGTTATCTATCTGGTACAGGGACTAGTAGGCTAAAAATGAATGTTAGTCAAGACACAAAAGCTATAAAGCATGAGTGCAACTAATTAATTTTTGCATTTGATTTTTTTAATTATTATATGTCATATAGGACGTACCGGACTATACCCGTATCTTAGCTTTTGAAGTTTTACCCTATCAACATGCACGTACCCACTCCCATGCTGCTTAGGCACAGAGAAAATACATGATTGAATCGATTGAGGATAGGACCATAGGTAGAGCTGGCTGGCAAAAATGTTTCAAGAGGCAACTTAAATGTTTGTAAAATGGGCCCCCCTTTTTTTAATCCTTTTCTCTTATCAGTAGTAAGTTTTGAGCAAAACATTTTGAGAAAACCCTAGCAATTAACACTCCCATGACCCTTGCAACTGCTCTAATTTGGCAGTACGTTTTGAAAATATTCAAAGACAGGGGAGCAAAGAGCAGGAGAGATACACCAGAAAGAGATTGATCATGGCATTCGGAGGTTCAGCTGTGGGTCCACCAGCAGGGGCAGGAGGACCATCGGCGATAAGGCCGGTGAAGCTAGACAAAGAATGCGAGCTGAGAATTGAAGTTGGTCCTGACACACCTCTCCGCCTTCGGCTCCTTACTGGCACAGCCGAGATCTTTGGCACTGAAATTGCTCCCGAAATCTGGCTCACCTTTCCTCCCAGGCTCAAATTCGCAGTAAGCATCACAAACATATGATTATAATCTTTTTTGATATTTTCAGACACACATACACACTGGTATATATAGACAAACAAATAGTTATAACTAACTATCATTAATCAAAATGACAGTGAATCCACTCTCACTCTGTATTTTGATCCCTAATGGTTTTTTTTTTTTTTTCCATAAGACAAAACTTCAGGGAGGTCCTTCCAGTTAATGTTAAAACTAGTTGTATATTGTAATCATTAATGAAGAAGAAGAAGATACTTTTCATCTCCAATTACTCGATAATTTCCACAAGCACAAATTCCACTTTTATAGGCCCAAAAATCCTTTCACAAAATAAGCCATCTTTTTCTGGTTTATTGGTGTTCAGGGTTGTTGTCACCTCTCCAACTATCTCTCCAGTAGGTAGGATTTTATTGGCCAATAATCAAAGTGCATTTGAGCCAATTGCTTGGTAGCATATCATTTAGTATAAATTTTCTGACACCTACTAAAGGAACTCAGCTGAAGTGATTGGAATAAATTATTGTTTATATTGTAAGTTAGTGTGTTCTCTAACCTCGTCTTGATTGATATTCAATCTCATGTATCAGGTTTATACTTGGTATGGAGCCACAATTGAATTGGATGGCACTACTGAAACTGATTATACAGCAGATGAAGTATGCTTGTTCTCTAAATCAGTTTTGCATCATAATCTAGTATTATGCTGGCATATTTGTTAACAGTAATATTTCAAAAAGTTTTTTTTAATGATGATAAAGCTTTGCATTATTGATTACAGACACCAATGATTAGCTATGTAAATGTGCATGCTGTACTGGAAGGACGTAGAAATCGTGCTAAAGCATCACCTAATGACTCTGATTCTTCACAGGTATTACTTTATTTGTACATTTGATTTGCCAAAGAAAAGATACAAATAGAAAACAAAGAAAGAATTGGTACATGGAATCATATGCCTGTTTAATTATTATTTATCATCTGGAATCTTGTAAAAGTTTCCAAACTAGTTGTTTTACAGTGCAGTTTTGACTGAACATGGGAGCAATCACTTTTGAAATTGAGTAGCAAATTCCATCATAAATAAGAGATATCCTTCACACTTCCAAGAAAGACGTTGACAATGATTTCTACCCTTCTTTGTTGTTTTGATCCAAACACTTCCAGCCTTAAAATTTCATAATGCCCCATATGTTTTGGCATAAAACATTTGCAATTGTAAAATATTTTCCTGTAAATGTTTATGGTAAAATATTATTTTCCCTCATGTTTGGCTAAACTACTAAACAAAACTTCCGTGATAGAGAAATTCTATCAAACATTTTGAAGACAATGAAAAGAAGGCATACTTTAGAACATTGAAATTCCTATGTCAGATCAAATTGAATTGGATAATGAAAGTATAAATCAGTCACCAAGTGATTGAAACTAAAAAAAGGAATGCTACTCACTTTGAGTGAGCCAAAACGCACCATGAGAGCTAAAACATACATTAATGTGTACTATTTGGGCGTTGTTTTTTTGTTTTATGTTTCAAGCTTTGGTCAATCTACACGGCTACTACATCAATGAGTTTTACTTTAATAAAGATTGGGATCTAGACAGCATGATAATAAGTGGCACTTGAGGTGTAATAATAAATATTTACATACATGTGGATAGATGCACAATTACTTTCTTTAGTAGAATTCATTTTTTAATAAGATTGGGAGAAAGAAACCGCTTATGATGTCTGCTTGGCTAAATTTTTTTCAACAAGGAAATATTGGTGTATAAATGAATACAAAACATAACTATCCCATTGATTTGTAGACTAAACTGCATTTTGATGCATATTAGATGAGACTGAAGTATTCAAAACCAGTGCTATGTCTGTTGAAGTGTTCCTTCTTGTAACATAAGTGTTGCAGCACCTGTAGATGTAATTCCAGTTTATTTGGCTGGTAGGGTTTGTTTAAGTGAAAGAATAGCCAAGGATTGTTTTTTGGGTTTGATTACTAAAGGTTTGGGTTGAAGAGAAAAAGATTTTGGTGGGAAATTTAAGGTGTATTTGTGCCATGTTCCCAGGTATTTGGGGGATTGAGGAGACAGTTTCCTGAATGTGCATTCATAATTTAATACAACTCAGATTATCCCTCGTGTGATTTGATTTATTTATCAGGTCTCTCTTTTTTTTTCCTTGGTTCAGGGTCCCAGGGTAATTGTTGTGGGGCCTACAGATTCTGGAAAGAGTACCTTGTCAAGGATGCTTCTTAGTTGGGCAGCCAAACAAGGTTGGAAACCTACTTTTGTGGATATGGATATTGGCCAAGGAACTATAACCATTCCTGGATGTATTGCTGCTACGCCAATTGAAATGCCAATTGATCCGGTGGATGGAATCCCTCTGGAAATGCCTCTTGTTTACTTCTACGGACACACAACTCCTAGGTAATGATTTTTTTTTCTTCATCAATTTTGACCGTTAGTTGTTCACCTTTCATTTTACTTATTAGATTGGTTACACGTGAATACAGAAGCTTGTATTTCCATTTATCACTTCTTGTTTGATTTTAACTTTTCTGTATCCAGTTATCATGGATGTTCTTAGAACTGGTACTTCACAGTGTCAATGCAGATTTGTACAAGGTGCTTGTGAAGGAGCTTGCTCAGACTCTAGAGAGACAGTTCGCCGGAAATGCAGAATCTCGAGCTGCAGGCATGGTAATAAATACCATGGGATGGATAGAGGGTGTTGGTTATGAGGTAACTGAGTTTCAAGTTTCCATTGTTAGTCCTGCTTGTTATATTAAAATTCAGGGGTGCTCTATTAGTATCGATTATGTGGGATATGTTGTTTAATTAGTGTAGTATCTTTTTGTATGTTGATGCAGTTGCTTCTTCACGCAATTGATGCATTCAATGCTAATGTTGTTCTGGTTTTGGGTCAGGTAAATGCTTTCCATATGAAAACTTTTGTCCTGTGTGTATTGCTGTGATCTAATTAAAACTAATCCTATTATGAATTGCATTTGCTTTGATTTGGTTAGGATAGTTGTTTGCGTGCCACTTCAGTAAAACTGCTTAGAAGCAGCTTTTTTTGCCTTAAGTTTTGAAAATGTTTGTTGTGGGCTGCTGCATTTTGACAAAGCCGACTGTTTGGTATAACTTGTCAGGCTTTTAGTTTATTTGTTTTCTAAATTCAATAAGCTGCAAGTGCTCACTTTTTTTGCAGCTGCGATTGGATTACTTCAATTTTTAATTTTTGTATTTTTTTAAGCTGCCAATAAGTTTTACTTAACTGCAACATTGGGCTTAATATATTATGATATTCAAACAACAATGCCGTTGTTGACATGTCAAAGAATGAGATACATTGATAAGCTTTTCAGCTCAAATTTACCATTTTAACAATCGAAAACCATGTTTCTCCAGATAAACTAATTATATCCACACTCTGATCGTGCTTCTGGGAAGTTTCTTTTTAGTTTTTGATTTTAAATATTACGATTGTGGCTGTATCTCACTGCATTGCTACTGAATGTCATTAAGTTCAATTTTGTCCGTTAGTTTTGCATGTGCACTGGTTGCTAGTAACTTAAGAAACTATTTCAGATTCAATTTTCACCCTGGGGTGGTTCATGTTTTTAAGCTCACCCAAACTCTCTGCAGGAGAAACTTTGCAGCATGCTGAAAGATGTATTGAAAAGCAAGCCAAATGTTGATGTTGTGAAACTTCAAAAATCAGGTGGTGTTGTATCGAGGAATGCAAAAGTCCGTCAAAAGGCCAGGAGCTACAGAATAAGGGTAAACATCAGCCTTTTTGGTTATATATATAGGAATTTTGTCAATCATGTAGTTATTTGTGTTAGTATGGAGAAAATCTTGAATGATTATTTACAAATTTCCTGCCTTTTTCAACAAATCCTTTTGTGTTCCCTTGTTATAAAGCTAAATCATGCCGATATTTTTTATTCCAGGAATATTTTTATGGCCTTGCAAATGATCTTTCCCCACATTCCAACATCACAAGGTTCAGTGATTTGTCTGTCTATAGAATTGGTGGTGGACCACAGGCCCCACGTTCAGCCCTGCCAATTGGTGCAGAGCTTGCTGCCAACCCTACATGATTGGTTCTTGTGAATATCAACCGGGATTTGCTTCATTTGGTTCTTGCTGTTTCTTTCGCCAAAGAACCAGACCAAATTATTTCAAGGTATATGCAATGTCCTTGCCTTTCTTTTTTCAAAATCCATGGTATCATAAGATGGGGGGTGAATTAGTAAAACTTTTTTGAATGTCGCCACTATAATGTACATTTGGCCTCATGATTTAAGTTGACTCATCTGTAAATTTTTTAACCTTGTTTAAGTGCATGAATTGAATAATTACTTTTTTCTTACAGTAATGTCGCGGGGTTCATCTATGTCACAGACATAGATATTCAGAGGTTTGGATTTCAAAATTCTTCATTACTTGATGTGGTTCATACGCTTTTTTTTTCTATTCTTTTCTTAAATTCTAATTTATCATATTCAGGAAGAAAATTACATACCTTGCACCATCGGCTGGGGAACTCCCGAGCAGATTCTTGATCATGGGAACTTTGACATGGCTTGAAACCTAAAGTGCCCAACTAACTGCATTCCTCATTTTCCTCAAATCGTTCAGTGTTAATCTTATCACTGATTTGTGTATGTTTAATGCTTGTACTGACACTGCAAGGGGGTTTTAAGAGGTGAAACCCATTTATTCTGCTGAGAGGATTATTTTGCATATGATTCACTGTAATGTGTATATTCACAGATAGCTAGCTGATAACATGGTTGATGCTTGCAATTTTTTATTATTATTATTATTTTTTTGGTACATAAAAAATTCAATGATAAATCATCCTAAATAGAAATGTTTAGGCAGATAAATGACCCTAAATAGAAATGTTAGGGACCTTAAATTGACGTGAGATGTGATAGTAAAAATAAATAAATTTAATTAATTTAATTGAGGATATAATTTTTTATAGAGCATAATGTCGAAAAAGAATTCAATTGGCATGAGGATTAATTTAATTGGGACACGAGGGTTGGTTTAGTAATGAACGTGATCTTTTATTTTTTAATCTTGATCCAGTAATGTACGTGATTTTTTATTTTTTAATTTTGATCTGTGACATAATATTCATAATTATATCATAAAAGGCATGAGGAAGCCCAAATATTTCTCTTGGGAGAGAACCTGTGAATTCTGTGAATTCAATAAATATTCAGACATAGAATCAATCAGAGTTAACCACATAATCACTTAAAATACAACAATGCTAGGTGATTTGAATTTTCATGGCTTAAATGTCTCAAAAAGATGCCGTTTTGGTCTTTTATTTGATTTTTTTATTAGCTTGTTTTAATTTTGGCAACCCAAAAGCTACATAAAAGCCCATAAAAAATAAATATTAATCCACATAAAACAATTCTAGCAATAATTCACCCATATTTTATGGAAAAATGCTTGGTGGCCCGAATTTGTGTGGTCCGAATGGTTTGAATGTGTCAAAACGATATCGTTAAAACTAGTTAATAAAAGAAAGTTTATCCAAACAGCCGTTTTATGTGGATTAATATTTATTTTTTATGGGATTTTATGTAACTTTTGGGTTGCCAAAATTAAAACTAGCTAACAAAAAAATCAAATAAAAGAAAGTTGATCCAAACAGCCGTTTCTAACCCCCTCAAATAAAAAAAATAAAATAAAAACGGTTCCTAACCTATTATTCCTAAATTAGATCTCCATTTTAATTTAAAGGCCACCTTTTCTGAATTTTCTAAATCAAATTTAAGGCATAAAATTTTACAACAAAGAAAACACATTACGGCCATACATTATTGCAAGGTATAGTGTTAGGCGGTTTTTTTTATTATTATTAAAAAATGATATTTAAAAAAAAAATAGTACTATACATATCTTAATAAAGTTTAAATTATATAATAAATGTACATAAAATAAAATATACCATTACTACTTTAAAACAATAATGCCGGCCTATTAAATAAGTGAGCCTAAAAAGCTTTTACGGCCCAACTTTATAGGTTTAAATACTTATCCCAAGTTCTTAAAAAAGTGGGCTGAGATGAGTGGGCAACGGGCTTGTGCCCACCCCTAGCATGACTTCTCTTTTTGGAAATCTGCTTGGTTTTTCAAAACTAGTTTTTTAAGTTTTTAATTAGTATTTTTATATTTTTAAAAATATTTTAATTATTTTTTTTTTGTAATCTTGGTATAATTAAAAAAATAAAATTTATACAAAAATCTTTAAAAAATTCATTGAATACAACAAAATATGAAAATGTACTAATTTTTGTATTTCTTTATATTTTTTATATTTGGTGAGTTTTTTAGAAAAAAAATCATAAATAAATTATGTGAATCTAAAAAATAAAAATAAAAAATTACTTAAAATATTAAAATAATGGGAGATTTATTAGAAAATATTTTTTTAAGTGTCTGTATCCCAATTAGTCCATAAGATATTATTGTATTCCAATAAATCCTATTATTTGAACATTTGATCTACCAAATCCTAATTCTCATATTTAAAGTATTTTATGGACAATTCTACTCTTGCAAATATTTTTTGAATGGTTAGTAATTTAGAGATATAAACATTCATATTTTACAATGTGAATATTCACATTGACGGTGTGAACATTCACATCACGGAACATTCATATTACGAAATATTCATATTGTAAATGTGAATATTATTAGGGGTATTTTGGTGACTATGTCACTCATATGACTTATTGGAATATAAGAAAATAATGTGGACTAAATTAAACATAAGTAGGTGAAAAGAGATTTATTAAAAAAAAATGCCCCTAAAATAATCCCCTGAGAACAAAAAAAAAAAATTACGAAAAACAAACAATAAATTTAAAAATACATAAATCAAATACAATAATATATATAAATATCTATCTATTCATGTGTTTTCATCGTCGATACGTCAATTTAGAAAATGTTTTAGATTAATATCAACATAAAGGTGTTTAATTTTACTATATAAGTTAATCGCCTTCAAATATGACATAAGTTGACAAGTATCTAAAAATTATTCCTCCTTTGGACTCTAACAAAAGGACCCCAAAAAACTTGGAAAAGATAAAAATTTAACTACAAGAAGAACTCTGAGAGATTGAAAATCATCATATTATATATATATTATTAAAAAAAATACAAAAAACAAACAATAAATTTAAAAATACATAAATCAAATACAAAAAAATATATAAAAATCTATCTATTCATGTGTTTTCATTGTCAATGCGTCAATTTGGAAAATGTTTTAGATTAATATCAACATAAAAATGTTTAATTTTACTATATAAACTAATCGCCTTCAAATAAGACATAAGTTGACAAGTATCTAATAATTATTCATCCTTTGGACTCTAACAAAAGGACTCAAAAAAACTCCAAAAAGATAGAAGTTTAATTACAAAAAGAACTCTGAGAGATTGAAAATCATCATATTATATATATATATATATTATTAAAAAAAATACAAAAAACAAACAATAAATTTAAAAATACATAAATCAAAAACAAAAAAAAATATATAAAAATCTATCTATCGATGTGTTTTCATCCTCCATGCGTCAATTTGGAAAATATTTTAGGTTAATATCAACATAAAAGTGTTTAATTTTACTGTATAAACTAACCGCCTTCAAATAAGACATAGGTTGACAAGTATCTAAAAAGTATTCCTCCTTTGAACTCTAGCAAAAAGACTCAAAAAAACTCGGAAAATATAGAAGTTTAACTACAAGAAGAATTCTGAGATATTGAAAATCATCATATTATATATCATATCATATATATATTATTAAAAGTAGCATTTTTTTCATGCTTAGGTAACACATATTATAAGAGCTTACTTTTTACGTCAACATTTATTTTATTAATTACAAATAGAGTTCTATACAAATTCAAACTAATTTAAATTAGACTAACTTTACATATTTTATATGGAGTCTATTTGACAAATATTTTTTTTCATATATTTTTCATTGTAAATTGAGATAATTCACAAACTCAATACCAATTTTGCGTTTCACATTTTTTTTCTTAATTCCTTCAAAATAAATAAATAATACTAAATTGCCTTTTTTTTTCTTTCTTATTTGCATGTACATTATTTTATACCCAATATCAATTATATATTATTTTATAGTATGGATTTGTCGTTTAAATTTTATAGTGATTTTATATATGAAATTATATTTCATTTTCTAATTTATTTTATATAATCACAACACATAGCAGGAAAAACTTGCACAACAATAATACTCTTGAGGAACCTCTAAATTTTGAATTTACTGTTTTCAATTATTGAACAGTAAATTCTTTTATGTTTTGACATCATATTGCAAATGATTAATTACTTCACACATTGAGATATATTTATCGTTTGGATATTTTCATTACTTTTCTTTTTAGGTTTAAATATTGTTATACGATTTTTTCTTACGTAGTCATTATTAAATTTTTTTAATATAATTGATAGTTGATATTTTACAATTTTATAATTTAATATATATATATATATATATATCATATAAAATCATTATATGATAATCCAATTACAACATATTTATATTTGATTTTTTTAATAAATTTTATATAATATATATTTCTACATATTTTTATTTTTCAAATGAATATAAAAAAAATTAAATAGTTATAATTAATTTTAATTTTATGTTACTAATTATTCTTCTAATTTACCCATTATTTTTAATATTAAAATGAGTATTTATTTTACTATCTTATAATTTAATATATATCATATAATAATTATACTTTTATAATACAATAGAACTAAAATTATCAAACTAAACAAATAATTTAACTAAAATTAATATATATAAGTATTCAAGTAACACTTTTATAGATATCAAAATACACAAATAATTTAACTAAAATTAATATATATGTGTGTGTGTGTGTGTGTATTCAAGTAACAATTTTATAAAACAATATTGCAAATATTATCAAAATAAATAATTAAAATCATACTATAATTTTAATTTTAAATTAAAATTAAATTTAAAATTATTATTTTATAACACACATTGTACCATCATTGGAAACAAAAAAAAGTACGTGCATTGCACGGGTCAATTGCTAGCATATTGTTAAAAGTAAAATTTTTCTCATACTTAGGTGACACATTGTAAGGGTTTACTTTATTTTAAGAGAGCCACGTCAACATGTATTTTCTGAATTACAAAGAATTCTATAGAAACCCAAACTTAATTTAAATAATACTAACTTTATCTATTTTATATAGACTCTATTTGACAAATATTTCTTTTCCATATATTTTTTTTCTTCTTAATTCTTTCAAGGGTATTAAGATTTTTTTTAATTCTAAATTATCTTTTTTTCTTCTTCTTATTTTCTTGTGCATTATTCTATACTCAATACCAATTCTATATTATGGATTTATTGTTTAAATTTTATAGTGATTCTATATATGAAATTATACTTCTTCTTACATTATTTTATATAATCACAACTCACAGGAAGAAAAACCTGCACAAAAATGATATTCTCAAGGAACCTCTAAAGTTTGGATTTACTGCTTGACTTAATTTTTAAATTGTTGAACAGTAAATTTTTTTATATTTTGATATCATATTACAAATTATTAATCAATTCATATACTGAGAGAGAGATTTGCGCCGAGCTATGGTGTCGCGGGTCATGACGACAGACCCTACTAGGATCGAATTGCTTTTGACCAGATTGAATCAGAATAGCCTCTCGGCCTATCACGATTGGCCGAGCCACATCGCTGACCAGAGTGTGCAAACATGCATGTGCCCAACCGAGCTGTGACTTGGCTAGGTATTCGGTGTGACCCGCAGTTGTGCGTCTGGACCGAGCCGATCACAGCCCGGAGAGAATTTGGACCGGCTGGAAGGCCAGCACTCTGCACCACCGGCCAGCCCAGGTAGACCGAATTTTTATAGCTCGGCCATCCCGGTCAGGGTGGTGTTACTCAAGGGATAAGTCGGTCATGATATCCCGATTGAGTGTGCCACTTGGACCAATGGTGTGATGGAGGGGAAATCCACTCCTGGCACGTGTCAATACCGTTTGGCAGTTCCACGTACGTTGTTTAGAGGTTTTGGCCTTTACACGCGTAAGGAAGGTAGATGGGAGCACTACCACCTGTCCAGGGAAGGACAACAGAGGTAGTGTGCCCACAATCCCTGAGACTGTATGGCCGGACTAGAAAATGAGGAATGAGGGATGTTGGAGGTAAGCAACCTAAGCAATTCTAAATTCTCTCTCTAAGAGTATTCTCTTATTCGAGTGTGTTGACTTGACCGTCGGAGGGCCTATCCGGCAACACACCACCGGGCAACTTACCGTCTTTCTGTTTTCAGGCCAGGCGACGTTACGTAAAGCTTGAGCTCAAGGAGTACGGAGGACAAAGGATATTTCACCCCCGTACAATTGGCACCGTCTGTGGAAAAACTTTTGATAGACAAATCTTGCTCTTCAAGCTTTTTCGATTGTTTCCATGGCTAACCATGACGAAACTCCACTGTCCGTCGTCGATGGTATCACACCAGAGTCTGTCCGACGGAGAGATGGCCTCCTGCTATTCCTACCATGGCGAGCTTGGAGACCTCTTCCAAGAGTGCACGTGACAAACGCGCAAAGGAGTACTGATCACTCAAAGAGTCCAGAAAGCCGCCGATGACGATGAGAGTCATATGCTCAGCGCTTGGAGCACAAACTCAAAGACTAGGACGCACTCGTTCACAAGATGACAGTTGAAATGGAGGCGCTTCAGCGCCAGATGAAGGGGAAAGGTGCTGCTAGAGAGGGTAACCTCAGTGAGCGCACCCCGCCCCCTCACTCTGGCAGTTACTGCCAGGAAAGGACGTCATTTCTCTCTATCACCAGAAGCTATGGGGTAGGAGACTCTGACCCTCAGGTAGGAAGGTCTCATACTTGCGACGGCAGCTACTATCCTTCACACCCCTCGTCAACGTCAAGATACTCTTTCTCCGTCTATTCGGGAGACCTGAGGGATGTACTGGAAGAGAGGGCTCGTCATAGACAGAGCCAAAGGCTGCCGACATCGCAAAGGCTGGGCTCCCAGATCCGTTGTAGTGAGGAAGTGGCAATGCCAGCGCCTAGGATGCTAACTCCGGGGGACAAGGAGCTAGCAAAACTTACCGCTACCCCGCTGTCCCCAGAAATTGAGAGCACGCCATTCCCTGTCGGATTCCACTAGCCTAAGTTCACGTTGTATGAAGGCAAGACCGATCCGTACATGCACGTGAGTCATTACCGGCAAGTAATGGCAGGACATCGGCGCAATGACGCCCTCATGTGCCTCATATTCCCAGCAAGCTTGGGCGAACTGGGCCTGAAGTGGTTCGAAAGGCTTCTGGAGGGGAGCATCAAGGGATGGCAACAACTAGCAGAGGCCTTCATTGCCAGATTCAAAACCAACACTCGAACACTAAAGGAGGTCGACCATCTCCTAGGCGTTAAGATGGAATCTGGAGGTTCTTTGAAGGTATACAACGCCAAGTACTGGGAAACTTACAACGAGATCCTCGACTGCCCCACCAATCTTGCGATCACCCAATACAAGTGGGGTCTCCCAGTCGGACATAGGCTACGAGATTCGCTTACGATGTACCAGCCCACTACCATGGAATCTTTGATGCAACGGATCAACAAACACATCCGAGTGGAGGACGATGCCACCATCGCGACCAAGAAGGAGAATCCGGTCCCGACAGACAGAAGAGTAGCGGGAAAGGTTCACTTGGTAGGGCAGGAGGACAACCGTCCAAACGACCGGTCAAAAGATCAACGTCGTGGCTCAAATCGCGACGATAGGAACAAAGGTCGCAGAAACAACCGAGCTAACGCTCCTCGTGATGAAGAGGAAGATGCCAAGAGAAAGTTGAAAACGTGAACCGGTATCACCACGATCTTTTAAATCCCTATTTACCGCATCCTGAGTGAAATCCGAGGGGAACCCTACGTCTGTTAGCCGGTCAAGTTAGGAAACACGTAGAGAGGCTTCAACTCGAGGTATCGATGCACCTTCCATGAAGAACGAGGGCACCGAACGGAGGACTGTGTGCCGCTCAAACAACATTTGGAGGAGTTGGTGGCGGCGGGACATCTGGACCAGTACATAGACGGCGGTATGAAAGTTGCTCCCAGGGACAAAGCGACCCAAACGGCCACGCCATCCTGGATGTAGCGCCACAGGGCGTGATCAATATTATCCATGGCATCATTGAGCCAGCAAGGGTCTGCGAACTAAGAGGGATGATCAAGAAAGACGAGCACATGAGAAAGGTGTTCTCCGTTCAGCCCGCCGTGAAGAAAGGAAAGACCGAGGAAAAAGACGTCCTGACCTTTTCCAGCAAAGACTTGAAAAGAATTTAAGTGCCTCATAATGACGCCCTAATGGTAACCCTCCGCGTCAAAGACTTCGACATCAAAAGAATTCTGGTTGACCAGGGGAGTTCGGTCGAGATCATATATTATGACGCAAACAGATGAAGTTGGAGAACAAGGACTTGGCCCCTGCAACGTCTCCATTGGTTGGCTTTAACTCTCAACCAGAATGGCCGATTGGAAAGATCATATTGCCGGTCAAAGCAGGATCAGTCACGAAGTAAGTGGAGTTTTGGGTGCTTAAAGTCCCATCGACCTACAACTTAATTTTGGGCAGGGGCTGGTTGTATGCCATGCAGGCGGTAGCATCGACCTACCATTAGGTCCTGCGCTTCCCAGCACTAACCGAACAGATAGAAGAGGTTTGAGGAGACTAAGTGATGGCAAAATAGTACTTCATCGTAGTAAATGGCAGCAGAGCTGCCAAAGGCTTTGTGCAGATGATAGAGGGCCCGGAGGGGAAGGAAGTCTTGGAAGACGTAGGAAGAAAGGCCAAGAAGAAAACAGTCGAAGACTTGGTGGAGGTGCGCGTAGACGAGAATGACCCAAACAACTTCTTTCTTTTGGGCTCATCCCTGTCCGACGCCGAACGACTTGAGTACGTTGACTTTTTTATTTCCAATATGGAGGCCTTCGCATGGACGCCTTACGATATGCCTGGCGTCGATCTTAGCTTCATTTGCCACCAGTTAAATGTCTTTCCAAATGCACGGCCGGTCATCCAAAGGACACGATGCTCGGCCTTGCACCACACCGAGATAGTGACGGAAGAGGTCAAGAACTTGTTGGAAATGGGGGCAATAGAAGAAGTGCAATATCCTAGGTGGATATCTAACATGGCGGTGGTGCCGAAAAAGAACGGCAAGTGGCGGGTGCGCGTTGATTATAAGACGGTCAACTGTGTGTTCCCAAAGGATAGCTTCCCCCTTCTAAGAATCGACCAGCTGGTGGACTTGACCGTTGGCCATCAGAGGTTCAGCTTCCTTGATGCGTATCGTGGCTACCACCAGATAGCCATGTATGAACCAGACCGAGAGATCACTTTGTTCACTACTCCGCGTGGCTTGTACTGCTACAAGGTCATGCCATTTGAACTAAAAAACGCTGGGGCAACTTTTCAAAGGATGGTAACCAAGATGTTCGCTCCCCTTCTGGGCCGCACCATGGAGGCTTACATTGATAATATGGTGGTAAAGAGCAAGGAAAAGTCTTAACACCTCGCCGACCTAGCAGAGATGTTCGCTACACTTAAACATCACAAGCTGCGTTTGAATGCCTCCAAGTGTGCCTTCGGAGTTGGCACTGGAAAGTTTCTGGGTTTTTTGGTCACAAGCCAAGGAATTGAAGCCGACTCTTCCCAAATCAAGGCAATACAAGAGCTGGAGTGCCCAAACTCCACGAAGGACGTGCAACATCTTATCGGGATGGCAGCCGCGTTGAACAAATTTATAAACTGGTCTTCAGATCGTTGCAGACCCTTCTTCAAAACTTTGAAGGCCAAGTTCTTCTAGGATGACGAATGTGACCGTGCATTGGCGGATCTAAAAGCATACCTTTCCTCAGCCCCATCCTGGTCACACCAAAATCGGGCGAAGAACTATATCTCTATTTGGCAGTCTCTCAACATGCGGTAAGCGCCATCCTAGTCCATGCTGAAGGTACCCAGCACCTCCCCATTTTCTACGTGAGCAAGACCTTGCTCCCGGCTGAATCAAGATATCTGCAGCTAGAAAAATTGGCTTTGGCCCTGATGATGGCCTCCAGAAAGCTAGCGCATTATTTTCATGCCCACACAGTCGTTGTGCTAACTGAATTTCCACTTAAAGTGCTCTTCGAAAAGGATGGTTTTACCGGCAGAATTCTAAAGTGGGCTATAGAATTGGGGCAGTATGATATCAGCCGCGCACTGCCATCAAAGCTCAAGCTCTTGTCGACTTCATGGCGTAATTTGCCCTAAGAACACACCCCATTTGCCCAATCGATGTAGCCAGCGCGGATTTGGCGCAGCCCATCTCTCAAACAGTAGATACGAATAGCAGACAACAAGTGATGGAAGGGCAAACAGAAGTTGAAAAAAAAATACAGGAACCGGACAACCTTTTAAAGCACGGGCTCGACCGGGACATGGAAAGAAACCAGGACAAACCAACCAGTACCTCGCAGTTGAAGAGCTTCCAAAATCCCTCCGACTGTTGGAAATTGTTCATTGGCAAGATGTGGAAACTCTTTGTCGATGGGGCCTCCAACAGGCACAACACTGGGCTGGAGATCGTCCTGACCTCCCCAGATGGGCTGACCATAGAGCACGCTATCACACTCGGTTTCCCAGTGTCCAACAATGAGGCGGAATATGAAGCCCTCCTTGTCGGATTAAAAAGTGCATTGAGGATGAAAGCGTTGGAGCTTATGGTATTCAGCGACTCCAAACTGGTGGTCAATCAGGTCTTTGGAGAGTATAAGGCCAGGGATGAAAGGATGGCCAAATATCAGGCGTTGGTACACGCAGATCTCAAAAAGTTTGTTGTGATAAGAATTGAACAAATTGACCGTGAGGAGAACAACGCAGCTGACGAACTGGCCGGCCTGGCATCCATGCAAACAACTTTTCCCAACCCTTTGATGATAGAATTTTTGCCCCGGCCTAGCATTGAGGAACCAGAGGTGCTCGACTTAGGACCATCTTGGATGGACCCCATCATCGCCTTCCTAAATGATAGAATTCTACCAGCAGAAAAGAAGGTGGCCAACAAAATCCGGGCCAAGTCAGAGCGGTTTTGGCTCGCTCCATCTGGAGCCTTATATAAGAAGTCTTTCACTGGACCGTATCTGAAGTGCGTCCACCCCAACAAGGTGGAAGCTTTCCTCTATGAGATTCATGAAGGCATCTGCTAGAGTCATATTGGGGGAAGGTCTTTGGCTTACCGAGCAATTTTTCAAGGTTATTGATGGCCGTACATGCAAGCGAACGCGAAGAAATACGTTCGCAGGTGTGAAAAATGTCAAAAATTTGCTCACCAAATCCACCAGCCGACCAGAGAGCTGCTCTCCCTTATAAGTCCTTGGCCATTCGCGTTTTGGGGGTTGGATATTGTGGGACCATTCCCAACAGCTCCGGGCAACCGTAAATTTTTCATCACTGCTACCGACTACTTCACTAAGTGGGTAGAGGTCAAGCCGTTGCCAACCATAAAGGAAAAAGATGTGAAGAAGTTCTTTTGACAAAATGTCATCACTCGCTTCGGTATACCGAAGGCCCTCATTTTGGATAATGGCACTCAATTCGATAGGAAACTCTTTCGCGGATTTTGCAATGAGTTAAAGATTAAGTTCTACAACTTAACACCGGCCTACCCTTAGTCAAATGGTCAAGCAAAAGCCTCAAGCAAGACCATCCTGGACGGGCTGAAGAAGCGGCTAGAGAAAGTCAAAGGGAAGTGGGATGAAGAACTCGCCAATATGCTCTGGGCATACCGCACCACGCCGAGACGTTTGACTGGGGAAACACCATTTGCCTTGGCCTATGGCATGGAGGCTGTCATCTCATTGGAAATCGACATGCCAACCATCCGGTCTAAAAGTTTTTAGCCAGACTTGAACAATGATGCAGTGGCCTTAGAACTTGACCTAGTTGAAGAAAGAAGGGAACGGGCGCTAATCCACATTGTAACCTACCAGCAAGAACTCTCCAGGAAATACAACAAGGCCGTGCATCAAAGGCTATTCAAGATCGGAGACTGGGTCTTGAGAAAGGTGATGGGCAACACGGTGATCCCTGGTGAAGGTAAACTGGGTGCAAATTGGGAAGGGCCATATAAGGTAACTGGCCTTACAGGCAAAGGGGCATACCATATAGAAGACTTAGATGGTAAAGTTATCCCCAAACCATGGAATGCAGCTAATCTTAAGATTTTTTACTTCTAAAATGTAATCTCTTCTGTTCCTTTCCCTTTTGAATATTGGCCCTTTGGCACCAGATGTAAATCTCTGACATGTAATGAAAGATGACCTTATGTTTTCCTACTTTCTTCTTATATTATATGTTTCTGTACAATGACTTCACAAGAGTATTGGGCTACTATGAATGCCAAAGGCAAGAAGCCAGCAATGGCTGGACAGAGGCCGTACAAACAGTTGGCGTTTTGCCTAACTTCCTTATGGGCCGAGCTGATTTTGCTAGCCCGAGTAAAACGTTGGCGTTTTGCCCAACTTCCTTATGGGCCGAGCTGATTTTGCTCGCCCGAGTAAATCGTTGGCGTTTTGCCTAACTTCCTAATGGGCCGAGCTGATTTTGCTCGCCCTAGTAAATCGTTGGCGTTTTGCCCAACTTCCTTATGGGTCGAGTTGATTTTGCTTGCCTGAGTAAAACGTTGGTGTGTTGCCCAACTTCCTTATGGGCCAAGCTGATTTTGCTAGCCCGAGTAAAACGTTGGCGTTTTGCCCAACTTCCTTATGTGTCGAGCTGATTTTGCTCGCCCAAGTAAGATGTTGGCGTTTTGCCCAACTTCCTTATGGGCCGAGCTGATTTTGCTAGCCCGAGTAAATCGTTGGTGTTTTGCCCAACTACCTTATGGGCCGAGCTGATTTTGCTCGCCCGTACCACCCAACTTTGTAGCCGAGCTGATTCTTGCTCCCCCAAGCTGTTACTGCTCACTCGCTTGCCTAACATTGTGCCCCTATTTGAGTTGTTGATGTTGTATTCCACAAACATTTCAAACCAAAGAGGGTTTCCTCATTATAATCGAGATAATAACAATCGCACAGAAATAGATACATGACGGGCAAAAAGTTGAAGTTTTCATTGATTGAGAAAGTTGGATTACAAAAGTAAGGCCAAGCCCGGTTACATTCAAAAAAGCAAAAAAAAACAAAAATCATCAGTCTAAATCTACCTAAGTCGCTTGCTTGGCCAATCCCACCTCCGCCTCATCTGCTAGAGCATCCACCATCGCGACAATCTCCTGCTTGGTCTCTCAATCTTTGGCCCCCTCCTCAGAAGCTTCAGGAGGATTTTGCTCGGCAAGTTGCATGGTGGTAGCTTCCACTTCAGCTGCCTGCTTCGCCTCTTCGATAAGCCTTTTCTGCACGGCGCTGGCGTAAGCCTTCATATGCGCCGAGATAACGGCAGGAGGTGGGTTTTGGAACACGTCAAAGTCCTGGCCCAGGCCAAGTTTTTCTGTAGAGACCCTAATTTTTGGTAATTACACATGAAACCCCGAGCCTTAGTTTAATAGCATTTCAGCACCTAGTTTCGTAAAATTCTGCAAAATGGCCCAATAAAGAATAATTTTCCTGTATATTATCAAAATTAAACCGAGAACACCGCCTTATAATTGGAAATACCCTAAAACTTGGTTTTTATTTATTTACCTCTTAGTTTATAAATTAATTCATACATTTTATTTTTATTTCTATTTTTGTTTTTGTTGTTCTTTCATTTATTATTTATTTGAATATTTATTATTTATTTGAATAGAATATTATCATTAGAGTTGATGAATTGTTCAACTCTAAGCTTTTAGCCAAGGTGATTTTTCTCCGCCATTAGAGTTGATGAATTGTTCAACTCTAAGCTTTTAGCCAAGGTGATTTTTCTCCGCCATTAGAGTTGATGAATTGTTCAACTCTAAGCTTTTAGCCAAGGTGATTTTTCTCCGCCATTAGAGTTGATGAATTGTTCAACTCTAAGCTTTTAGCCAAGGTGATTTTTCTCCGCCATTAGAGTTGATGAATTGTTCAACTCTAAGCTTTTAGCCAAGGTGATTTTTCTCCGCCATTAGAGTTGATGAATTGTTCAACTCTAAGCTTTTAGCCAAGGTGATTTTTCTCCGCCATTAGAGTTGATGAATTGTTCAACTCTAAGCTTTTAGCCAAGGTGATTTTTCTCCGCCATTAGAGTTGATGAATTGTTCAACTCTAAGCTTTTAGCCAAGGTGATTTTTCTCCGCCATTAGAGTTGATGAATTGTTCAACTCTAAGCTTTTAGCCAAGGTGATTTTTCTCCGCCATTAGAGTTGATGAATTGTTCAACTCTAAGCTTTTAGCCAAGGTGATTTTTCTCCGCCATTAGAGTTGATGAATTGTTCAACTCTAAGCTTTTAGCCAAGGTGATTTTTCTCCGCCATTAGAGTTGATGAATTGTTCAACTCTAAGCTTTTAGCCAAGGTGATTTTTCTCCGCCATTAGAGTTGATGAATTGTTCAACTCTAAGCTTTTAGCCAAGGTGATTTTTCTCCGCCATTAGAGTTGATGAATTGTTCAACTCTAAGCTTTTAGCCAAGGTGATTTTTCTCCGCCATTAGAGTTGATGAATTGTTCAACTCTAAGCTTTTAGCCAAGGTGATTTTTCTCCGCCATTAGAGTTGATGAATTGTTCAACTCTAAGCTTTTAGCCAAGGTGATTTTTCTCCGCCATTAGAGTTGATGAATTGTTCAACTCTAAGCTTTTAGCCAAGGTGATTTTTCTCCGCCATTAGAGTTGATGAATTGTTCAACTCTAAGATTATAGCCGAGATGATATTGCTCGGCCATTAAAGTTGATAAATTATTCACCTCTAAGCTTTTAACTGTGATGATTTGCTCGGTTAATTTAATAGATACTTGTTCAGTATGTGTTGCACGGTTGCAAGGAAGAAACACAATGTACATTGCAAGAATACAAGAGATAAGTTGGTAAAACTTTCATTAATTAAGAATTTAAATACAAGAGGAGGGGCTTGTAGCCCGGTTACAAAAGCTCAAAACAAAAAGATGGAGAATTCATGACTAAACTAAAGGGGGAGAGGTCGGCGAATTCGTCTTCGGCTCCCTCTGTGGCAGCCTCCAGGTCGACCATAGTATCTTTTTCTTTGTCACTAATAGATGTAGAACCACATCGAGGCAAATTAGGGATTAAGTTATTATTTTTCCAACTGTGTAGCTTAGTGTGTGTTCAATCTGTATACTGTGTAGGGTTGGCGACTGGGGACGCGCTCTAGCTTTACTGTAGCCTAGAACTCTGTGAGTAACAACTGTGTAAAGATATGTTCAAAATGATTATCTTCTGAACAATTGAACTGTACTGCTTTCTGAACTGATACTGTTAATTGAATGAATGTATGTCCTATATTCTGAACTGTATTGTGGCATCCTTAGCAACTACTGTTTACTGTTACTGTTACAGAGATCTCTGTCGGTTCCCTTGTTGGAACCACTACTGTTTACTGATTGATGGCCATCATTTACTGTTCGGTTTTTTAAGACCTACTGTTTACTGTACTGTTATGTTAATGGATGTACCACATATGACTGTATCGACTGAACGACTGAAATATTGATTTAATGAACTGTTTTCATTACTGTAAGGACATTCATTCTTAACCTCTTTACGCATTGTGTTATTCACTAGACTTTAGCTCACTGTTCATATATATATGTAGGTGTGCAGGCACCAGACCACAGCTAGAAGCGTCGGGGTAAACTCCAGTTTTGTCAAGCCAACCGTTGTGCCTCACTGCGGGGTTTCGAGCCTGTCAAGCTACGGCTTAGGGGTGTTTTTAAATTCCCCGTCTATCTCTGTATCTGTCCTGTTCAACTGTATAGACTGTTACTATACTGTTTAATAGGGATTAGGTCCCTGAACTGAATGATCGTATATATGTACATACTGTTTTGTCTGACTGTATATATTTGAATGAAAGTCTTTTTGGCATACAGACTGTCACAGCTCATTGGACATTGTTTATTTACTGTATTGGCTTCCGCCAGCCCTTGTACTCTGTATTACTGTATTACTATTAAGCAGGCCTTCGGTAATCTCGGATTACTGGCCGGTTACGGTGCTAAACCCATAGGGGCGGGTTTGGGTCGTGACATATGTGCAGGGTGTAAACGAGCACTAGGCATGATTTGGTATGGTATGTGCAGGGTGTAAGCGAGCCCACTTGTTTGGTTGTCCCTTTTGAGGTCCATCAATGTCACTGACCGATAAATAACCAGGAGGTAGGCATAGGTGGTAAGGTCTGCAAAGCAGCAAAAGGGGGAGTTCTGAATAGTCTGGTGTTCAATCCTTGTGGTTGGGTAGAAGAATCTCTTTGGGGGATTCTAGATGTCTAGTCTAACTACTAATTCATAGACCCTTGTTGTAATATTGTATGTTATGTTACCTATTTTGTTCTGTGTATGGTTGATTGGTTGATAGAAGATATGGGGGTGTGTGTGTTTTTACTGGGCATTCCAAGCTCATGGCATGTCATGCCAGGTGATGAAGCAGTTTACAATGGTGAAGGTTATTTCGAAGGCAAACAAGATGAAGTGTTGGAGCTGTGGTTCATTTAAAGACTTAGACTAGTTGTTTTTTTTTCCTTTTGACTTTTGGTTTGGTAATGTTTTAGTAATCCTGTAATGGAACATAAACGAATTATCTATGATATTAACTCTGGTTATATATGTATATTAGGATGTTCTGGTTATCTGTCCTACTTGTGTTGTATTATTGTGCGTATTTAACGGCTCGGAAGTTGGGGCGTTACATTTTCAACAGCGACTTTCCAACCGCATTAGAAAAAAATATCCTTCGTGCCCTCCACCTGTCGCTCGTAAGCCCTTTCGCCCTCCGCGTAACCACGGTCCTCAGCATCGTCGACGTGCTTGTCCAGCTCGGCTTTGTAGGCGTTGCGGAGTTTGCGCAGCTTGGCGATGTGTCGGGCCTTCATCATTTGGAGTGCCTTTTGCTTATCCTCTTCTGACCGGGCCAACCGTTCAGAGAGCTTGTCGCACTTGGCTTCTGCCTCTTCCTGGGTGGCTTTCAGTTTCGCCAGCTCAGCCGTCTTGGTCTTGTTGTCAGTAATGGCCTCTCGCAGACTTTTTCGCACGGCGATCATTCGCTCGTGGGCAAGATAATTCTTCTGCGCGGCCTGCACAGCAAACGAAAAGTTTAGAACGCAATAACCGAGCAGGAACTTGACGACAGGAAAACTTGTAAACTTACCAACACTGTTGACTTTGCTGCCGAGCGGAGAACCTTCAGGTCGGACAACTCCTCATGCTTCTTCATGTCAGCAGGGAGGAGCAACCCTTTAGTCATGTTGAAGCCGAGAGAACAATCCTTGTCCCTGTAGACCGAGTCGGCTGCAGAGACAACTCGGCCTTTGTAAGTCAACTCGGGCGACCAGGCTGGGGGGGCATTGGATCGAGTGGATAGCTCGTTGATCAGTTGTTCAGTCTGGTCCCCCAAGTCGGTAGAAACATGCTCGGTTGAATCTTTATCCGCCAAATGTTGTTCGGTTAAATTTTTTCTCGACCTTTTCTTCGACCGACCTACCGCTTGTTCGCTGGCGAGAGCCAGCACAACCCTCTCCTCTCGCATGGCCGGCATGGAAAAAGTTCCCCCAGCTGCCTCCGATGGCTGAGAGTCGCTCGCCTCACCGGTGATCATTGACTTGATAGCTCGAATCTTGGCCATCTCTTGCTCGGCTGTCAAAGGGACCAGTTTGATTGGTGGAAGGCTGGGATCTGGTTCTGGAGAAGGTGTACGCAGGAAGTCGGTCACCCTGCTCTTACGCGGTGCCGTGTATTGGTAGCTCGGTTCGAAGCCGAGCAGCTTGGGTGATTCTCGCTCCTCGGCCGGATGACACAACACAACCCTTATGGCCTCCTGGTTTGCGCAGGAGTAATCCTCTACCAAGAGTTTATAGTCTGCAACATGAAGGCAACTGTTAGACCGGCAGTAAAAAGAGCAACTTCAAAACAAAAAAAAAATGGCGCCGAGATGCTCACCAGCACTGCCGAAGTCTTTTCTTATGTACCAGCCCGGTATACGTGCTTCGGTGTCCTCATAATTACCGGACACCCACAAAAAATCACCGTCATTGGTCTCTTTGTTTAGGTTACCTTCGATGAGTTTTACTCAGCCTTTCCTAACCTTGAGATACCAGCAAAACCCACCTTTATTTTTACTAATTGCATATTGGTGAAATATCTCGGCGAGGCCAAGATTCAGGCCGAGTATTCTGTTTAGCTCGACCACATCGTTTATTATTTTGTATGTGTTGTTGGAGACTTGGGTTGGGCACAGCCTGGTCTGCCTCAAAAACTCGCAGATCAGGGGTTGGACCGAGAAGCGCAGGCCTCCTTCTATAATGGACACCACCGTGAAGGGGCATTTGTCCATCTCGCCCCAGGGAGTGTCTTTTTTCTTGGCCAGCTCTAAGTGGACATCGTCTGGATTATGGTTTTCTCTACGAAACTCGACCAGCGCCCCAGGAGTATTGACCATGAACTGGCACTTCCCCATCTATCCCAGTCTTATTTAGTTTGGAAATTTGGTAGTATCTCGGTGTAAATTTGGTAATTGTTTGCTTGGACTTTGAGCCTCACCGATTGTGATGCTGGTGGGCGTGTTCAGTCCTAGTTTATTCTGCATTATTAAGAAATAAGTCCATGTATTAGCTCGGCATAGATTGCACGGCTCTTATGAGGGAGCTCCTAGCTCGGTTAGAGTTCCTGGAGCTTCTGACCGATTCTATTCTCCTATCTCGGTGCGACTATTTGGCCGTATTGGCCTTCCTAGTTCGGTTTTGGCTCCCTATTTTCAGCGCGGTCGTGGCCTCAACGAGAAACCACAAACCAGTTTTTGCTCGGCTGAAATCTTATCTATGGATCGAAATGATGGATTTAGCTCGGTCTTACCCAGGGTTCATGCCGTTCATCCTAAATATGAAATCTGTGCATTACAGCCAAGGGAAACGGGGGGCATGAAAGCCCCATTTGCTTCCTCAATTTTAATTTTCCCTAGTGTGTACCAATTTAACCCCAAAAAGGGGGGGACTAATAAGATACCAACAGTCCAGATAAAAACTTGAAAGACAAAAATAAAGAACTTGAAGAATGTAAATGGAAATTACGAGGAATGGGTAGAAAAACTTACTGATATCGGATGCCAAGCACAGATCAGTCAACCACAAGCTTGTTTGCAACTTTTGAAGGAACGGAGATGAACAAAAATAAGTCGAAGAGCAGCGATGTCGGCGATGGCAGAAGCTTGATGATTCGAGGCTTAGGGTTTGGCTCGAGAGGGAAGGTGAACAGTAGGGGCATGAGGGGGGCCCCTCACATGGGCATAAAAAGAGTGGGAAACCCAAAGGGCGGCAACTATTTGAATTTCGCACGTGAGGAGGACAGCTGTGGAGCTGCACGGGGCTAATGATGTGAAGCCGCGTGGCATCGAAAAGATGGCTCTGTCAGTACGACTGTACGATTGATGACAAGACTATTGGCGCAATCCCCGATGACTGACCAATTTGGATAGCCCGGTCAGAATGATAATCCCAAATCACGCTCAGCTCGAATGAGATTAAAGGGCAATTGAGAGGGAGATTTGTGCCAAGCTATGGTATCACGAGTTACGATGGCAGGCCTTGTTAGGACTGAACTGCTTCTGACCGGATTGAATCAGAACGACCTCTCGGCCTATCACGATTGGCTGAGCCACATCGCTGACCAGAGTGTGCAGATATGCATGTGCCCAATCGAGCTGTGACTTGGTTAGGTATTCGGTGTGACCCGCGGTTGTGCGTCTGGACCGAGCCGATCACAGCCCGAAGAGAATTTGGATCGACTGGAAGGCCGGCACTTTGCACCATCGGCCAGCCCAGGTAGACCGACTTCTTATAGCTTGGCCATCCTTGTCATGGTGGTGTTACTCAAAGGATAGGTTGGTCATGATATCCCGGTTGAGTGTGCCACCTGGACCAATGGTATGATGGAGGGGAAATCCACTCCTGGCACGCGTCAATACCGTTTGGCAGTTCCACGTACGCTGTTTGGAGGTTTTGGCCTTTACACACGTAAGGAAGGTAAATGGGAGCACTACCACCTGTCCAAGGAAGAACAGTAGAGGTAGTGTGCCCACAATCCCTGAGACTGCATGGCCAGCCTAGAAAATGAGGAAGGAGGGACGTTGGAGGTAAGCAACCTAAGCAATTCTAAACTCTCTCTCTAAAAGTATTCTCTTCTTTAAGTGTGCTGACTTGACCGTCGGAGGGTCTATCCGGCAATACACCGTCGGGCAGCTCACCGTCTTTCTATTTTCAGGCGAGACGACGTTACGTAAAGCTTGAGCTCAAGGAGTACGGAGGACAAAGGATATTTCACCCCATACATATACTAAGATGTATTTATCGTTTGGATTTTTCAATATTTTTCCTTTTTGGATTTAAATGTTGTTATGTGATTCTTTCTTAATAAGTCGTTGTTGAATTTCTTTTATATAGTTGATATTTTAATTTAATTAAGAGTGTTTATTTTACAATCCTATAAATTAATATATATATATATATATATATCATATAAAACCATTATATGATAATCCAACCACAACATATTTATATTTAATTTTTTAAATAAATTTTATATAATTTTTATTTCTACATATTTTTATTTTTCAAATGAATATAAGAGAAAATTAAATAGTTAGAATTACTTTTAATTTTATATTACTAATTCTTCTTATAATTTAACTATTATTTTTAACATCAATATGAGTATTTAGTTTACTATATCATACAAAATTATTATATGATAATTACATTTTTATAATATGATAGAACTAAAATTATCAAAATACACAAATAATTTAACTAGAAATAATATATATATATATATAATTATTAAAATTACACTTTTTA
>NW_021024515.1:235994-346701 GCF_004153795.1 Camellia sinensis
GCTTGTTCTCTTTTTTGTGAGAAACCTTTGGATGCCAATCAAGGAGGTCCATTTTGGATACTTCAGCTTTGGCTTTTTGCATATTTTACTGAATTACAATCCAAATGCCTTAAGTTTTTGGAGTCAAATCCTACTACTCATGGCATGAGGCTAGCCAGCGTTGCACTCTATCCTTCTACCTTTGCTTTTAACTTCTCTTTCTTCCACCAACTTCCAGCTTCTTTTCTTCCCATAATTTTCGTTCCTTCGAACCTACTACCATTGGCCCATCTTGGCTGAAAACCTTTTTAAGTGATAGGTACTGCTCTTCACCCCAACACAAGAACATATGGGCCTCTATTCTGATCCCTAGAGAGTTATTTATTGGGACTATGAACCCCAGAGCTTACAAGTGTATTGCTGAGCCCTATTGTCCTGCTCAATTTGCTAGGCAATTTCGCCTCACACAAGGGGTCCCAATAAGATCCAGATTGGAAGAAGCAACTTCCAAATTTATCCAAGATTTAATTGACTTTGAGTACCTACCCTTCATTCCTCAAAGCAATTCATTGAAGAGGTACCAAAACTGGTGGATGGCCAACATAGAGGTGCACTTGGCTATTTCTCCTCAAGATTTATTGATGGTACTAGATGTACCTTAAGCCAAGTCCAAAAAGACTATAGTTATTATCTCCTCCACTGCTCATGTTACTCCAGCTCTTGCACCTGCTACTACAAAGTCTGCTCCTGCTGCCTCAACTCCTCCTAGGGTTACTCGAGCTGCCTCGAGGAAAGGTATGTACCCTTGTTTCTTTTTCCTTCTCCTTCTTTATAATGCTTTTAGCCTTACCTCTAGTTCTTTTTTTGGTGAAGGTAGTGCGGGTGCCTCACAGGGAGATTCTCCCCAAAAGATCCAAGCTTTAAATCTTCTCAGGAGCAAACAACAACAAAAAAAAGAAAGCTTTTACTTGATCCTGAAGAGGAAGCACTTGGGGTTCAAGTAGCAGAAGAAGAAGAGGCAGATCAAGAGCAAGAAACACCCTTAAAAAGAAGAAAGAAGATGACTGTCTTTCTTGCTGACTTCACTGGAGATCCTATCCACGAAGCATCTGCTAAAGCAGTGCAAGCAGAGCATTCCAAAGAGCTTATTGTATTCCAAAGGGCTGAGAAGAGGAAGCAACAGCAAATGCTCAGGGATGAAGCTGCCGCCGTTGATGCACTCTAGAAAGAGGTTGCAAGGAAACAACAAGCCGCTGGGTACTATACTCTTCGCAGCTTCCCAATCATAGCCATTACTTCTAAAACCAGTAATCTCCTTTGTACTTCTATTCATCTTTCTCAAATTTTCAATGCTGAGGCTTGACATTGTTTTGTATTTCTTCTTTTGCAGCCACAACTACTTTGCCTATTCTTCCAATAAGGACTCTATCAGTTTCAGTCGAAGTTGAACAACCTCAAGATGTGGAGTCTATTCAAATAATTCTCCCACTCCTGGCCCTATATTTTCCATTCCCTTTTTGAGGCCAAGTATTCCTGCTCTTTTTTCCTTTGGCTTAACTCCATACCTCCCTCATTTGTCTTTTGATTTTACTCAATTTGATTCTCCCTCGAGCCCTGTTTCTCCTCATTTTCCTAAGGAAATTCTAGCTGCTACTTCATCTTTGATGGTAGCTGACTCTCACATTGAGGGTACTGGTAGCTCTCCAATCCATCATCCATTACCTTTGCCTAGCTCCAGTCCTTCTTCTCTTGACCAACTGGTAGCAAAGACTATAGAGACTGCTAAGGATACTCCACCTTCTTCTCCAATTCCTATGCAGTCATTTCTTCCTTCTACCAGAGCTCTTTCTGTACCTTCCATGTTAATGGATGAGGTGGATATTTTTAAGGCTAGACTGGCTAGTCTTTTTGACATACCTTCCACCTCTCCAATGACTAGCAATGAGACTGAGCCCTTGATTCTAGCTGATTCTTTGCTAGAAATTTTTGAAAGCTCTTCCTCCAGTGGTAAGACTTCCTTGCCTTCGATTGACTTGGACAGCTGTCTGGAGCTACTGACATCTTTTTTGAGGATTCCTTTTGAAGCCTTACAAAGGCCTATAATCAAAGATGGCTTCCTCCAGTGCTGCAAGATTATTGAACAATCCGACATGACTGTTTCAAGTCATTTATCTCAGGCAGCAGCCACCATAGATTTTTACATCAACATCTGTCATGCTACTAAGGCTGCAGAGGAGAAGTTGCTGAGAGATCAGAGTTTTGTTTCTAAAGTTCATGCTGAAGTGTCAGAACTGAAAGAACAACATTCCTCTGTCTCCCAATTTCAAGCTCAACTGTTGGAAAAGAAGGCTCAACTTGAAGAATAATTATCAGCAGTTAACCAAGCTTTGGATCGGACTACTACCAAGCTGCAAATCACTAATCAAGAACTAGCTGATCGAAAGCAAGAGATGACTACAGCCATTCAATTGTTTTCATCCCTCAAGAATAGAGCATATATTATAAAAGAACAATTTAAACACTGTACTGACTTTTGGGCCAATCTATGGCTACATGTATTTGACTCTTTATGAAATAAATTCTTATTTATCATTGAAGTGTTCTCATGTTCTTTTATTTAGCACTTATTCTATTCCTTGTGTTTCCCACACGGTTGGATAATAAGGCTTCAAATATCTGCCATTAATCTTTTTGGGATGTACATATCCATTCAAATTTCTCAAATGGTATGCTCCAAAAGACAGGACTCTATGAACTTGATATGGTCCTTCCCAGTTAGGTGACCATTTGCCAAACTTATGGCTTTTAATCCCTATTGGGAGTATTGTCTTCCATACCAAATCACCTTCATCAAAGCCAATGTGTTTGACTTTCTTATTATAGTTTTGGGCTGCTTTCTTCTTTTGAAAAATAATGCTATTTAATGCCAGAATTCTAACTTCGTCTATACTTTCTAACTCCAAGCACATACTTTGATGGTATTGCTTAAGATCTAACTGATCCTAGCATCTCACCCTCAAAGACTTAACATTAATTTTCACAGGTAGCACTGCATCATGCCCATACACTAAGGCATATGGAGTGATTCTTGTACTTGATATTAGAGAAGTCTTATAAGCCTAGAATACATCCAACAACAAGTTATGTCAATCCTTAGGATTATCTTCCACAACTTTCTGAATTCCTTTTTTTAAAGACTTATTGGATGATTCAGCTTGACCATTGGATTGTGCATAATAAGGTGTAGAATTAACAAGACTAATCCCAAACTCTGCTACAAAAGACTTCACCATTTTTCCATCAAATAGAGTCCCATTATCAACAGTTATAGTCTGTGGGATACCAAATCTATGGATCAAATCTTTAATGAATCCAATGACTTCAGTCTGGTCTACAGCCTTATATGGCTTAGCCTCAACCCATTGGTGAAGTAATCTGTGGCCACTAAGATGAAACAATGATGTTTCGAAGAGGGTAGGTGTATTTTCCCTATCATATCCATAGCCCATCCTCTAAATGGCCAAGGCTTCACAACTGCATGCAGGTCAGTTATGGGCACGTGCCTTATTGTGCCATGCTTTTGGCATGCCTAGCAACCTCTTGCATATTCTATGCAGTCTTTAAGGATAGTTAGCTAATAGTAGGAATGTCTTCGAAGCAGCAATCTCTTCTTTACACCAGGCTGATGAGCATCATAGATGCCTTCATGAACCTCAGCCATAGCTGTCAATACTTCATTTGGGCCTAAACATTTCAACAATAACCCATCTTCCCTCTCCTTTTGTAAAGAGCATTACTATACATTATATATTGCATAGACTGCAATTTAATTTTTCTGCTGACTTTCGAAGATGGGCCAGCCAGATATTGCATTATTGGATGCCTCCAATCTTGTTCTTGTAAGTCATTATGATTGACTTCCAAGACCACATTTTTTTTTATTCAAGGGTGGTATTACTTTCTGATATGTTATTTGGCTTATATCCCTTCGAGTGTTATCCTTTCTCTTGAAATTCGAAACTTTCTGAGCCACATCATTAGCTTTATTATTTAAGAATCTTGGGACATGAGTTACATTTGCTATCTGAAATTGAGAAAGCAGATGCAATGTAACAACATAGTATGGCAACATGCTTATGCTTTGACATTTGAAAATCCCTTTCACCTGGTTAACTACCAATTGAGAATTTCCAAATATGTCAACTGCATGAGCTTGTAATCCAATAAGTATTTCCAATCCCATTATTAAGACTTCATATTCAGCTTGATTATTGGAACAAGTAATTTCATCCACTCTGAAACCATGCGTGGTTTCTACTCCTTGTGGTGACTTAATTATTACACCAATTCCAGTTAAGCCATTGACTTTTGATCTATCGAACCACATTTTTCATGGTTCAACACTAGCCATACTAGTTTGAATAATTCTTTGACCCACCAAATACTTCAACTTGCAGACAGATAAAATAAAGCAAAATACAAAACTAAAAAAAAGGTAAAGAGTACTTTTTGCTTACCATAATCTGGTATTTCATCACCAATCCTCACAATCGCCATGTTCGACTTTTGACCTCGTCAATCGTTTTCTTCTCTATCCACGCCAATTTCAACAAATTTACAATCAAACAAGTTTTTGGTAACTCAAAACCTTAGAAGTGTTTCGATTATGTAGGGACAGAGAGAATAGACTTGCTGATTTGGGGAAGATGCAAGTGTAGGGATAATGGAGGTAACTAGGGTTTGAGGTGAAAAGACGAGTGTACCCCTCAATAATTGATAGAGGGAGCACGTGAGAGGCAGGTGTTGGCTTTTTGTCCAAAATTTCAAACGAGCGTCAATTATTGGACAAAATTGACACATTTCGTTAAATTAAAGGGTTAAATTGCACAATTAAAAATGTTAAGGATCAAAATGACACACGAAATAAAATACAGAAATTATTTCGGCAATTCATCCTTTAAATTATTTGTTTCTCGTTTTTCTATGTGGCGTGAGTCAAGATTCAACGTCATTTGGACCGTCCGATCAATGGCCCTGAGACTTGGAAAATTAAAAATTTATGCCGGTTCGCTGAGCGGTTTGATTTAGAAGCATATTGATTCTGATAAACCGGTCGGTGAGGTTTTTCCAGTCTGCTCTCCGTCTCGCTTCACTCCTTTGCTGCAAGGTTCGCTTTACTAGTTACATCCTGTATATGTATATATCTATACATTTGCGATTCATGTATGCTTTTCTAGTAGTTAAAGCTTTGATGAATTTGGGTTTGTTTAATTGAATAAAATAACAAACTTGAATTAGCAGCATATACATTTACGAATTTGATGAATTAGGGTTTTTTTAATTGAACAAAAAACAAACTTGAATTAGCAGTATATATATATTTATGAATTTGATGAATTAGGGTTGTTTTGACGTGTGATTTATGGTGGAAAATCATGGTCTGTCACTGAAAGCTATATGAAATTTCCGATTGAGGGGTGTAGTTTTGTTATATAGTTTGTATCTGACCCCTTCACGTTAACAGTTTGTGAATTTTCCTTTAGGGCGTGTTTGGTCTCGTTTTCTTTTTCTGTTTTCTATACTCAAAAAAACTGAAACATGAAAATTATTTTGTTTGGCATGCGTTTCCAGTGTGTTTTTATTTATTTATTTATTTTTGGGGAAACACACTATTTGTAAATTATTTTCTGAAATTTTGAAAACTTTATTTGCACTAAATGAAACTACAGATCCTTTTCATTACTCCTGTTTTTAGAATCATGAAAAACAAAAACGAAAACATGGAAAGAGAAAACAGGAAGGATACTAAATAGGGCCTTATTATCCATGGTAACTTTGTTGGAAATTGAATGCCCTTTATTTAACTGTTAATTTCCCTTTCTTGCAAATATGGGTCTTTGAGCACATACCATTGATTGATCTTGCATGATGTACTTGACTACATACCATGGTTGTGGTAGAGTCATTAATCCGGTACCGTACTGGCCGGATCTTACCGTACCAGACAAAAAATGGTACACACAGGCTTCAATTCCATCTCAGCTAAGTTTTTGCATGGTTTCGGCCAGTTTTGCCAATACCGGGAAATTTCGGCCTAGAAACATAATACCACGATACCTGCCGGTACCGTGATTAAAGCATTCTATTTATAATTTGCCCAAAACACATCTTAGATAAAATGTTTTCCACTTACCCTAGACTCCAACCTAACGACAGATTGCTTCAGTGTCTCAAATTGAAGGCAATACAAACGTTGTTCACTGCTCTATCTTTGATCCTCTTTATCTTTGTTTGGGACCTTTGGCTATGGACCTTCTTTATAGAAAATTCTGAACTTGATTTCATGATCTCTGCATGTTTTCCCTTGTTATATCTTTGAACTTTTGACTTTCTTTTCTTGGATTTCTTTAGTTTCTCTTTGTATGGAGAATTGATGCATACTTGCTGTGTGTGCATGGTAGGTGCTCGATAAATAGGCCCGGCCCTGGCCCAAGGCAAGCAAGGCTGCCGCCTTGGGCCCCCAAATTTAACCAAATCTAAGGGCCCCAAAATACTTTTAATCAATGTAATATTAGTAACTCTAAATTAAGGCCCAGCCCTAGTTTCTTAACTTCACAACACAGTCCAGACAAAAGGCCCCCAAAAAAATGCGGGGTTCCAAGTTGAATTACAAAAATATATTGGGTAAAGTATGTAAATAATAAAACTCTATCAATTAAACCTGGTGCTTTCTATTCCTTCCCATCTGTAAGCGTTGGAAGCAAATTGTATGGAGACCAAACAAACGGCCAGTCCAAATTCTAGGCCACGAGATAATCGATGCGGTGCTCTTTTAAATTCATTGCTCTTATTTGATTTGAGAACTTTGCTTTTCAATTTAATCTCTTTTTTTTTTCTTTTTTTTTTTTAAAGTTATTGATTGCATTGCTTTTAATTTTGATTTGTGCCATAAATCTAATTTTAATGCCTATTTTTTTAATCTAATTTTTTTGTTGATTAAATTTTGTCATGCTTGTGTTTTGCTTGAATCAAATATTTTCCTCAGTTGTTCACCAATTTTGTGGGTGTTCTTTGAATTGTAGTTGTGAATTGAATTTCTATTGAGTTTAGATAATCTATCTTAGTTGAATTTCTCTTCAATTTAGATTAATTTTATAATCATGGTTGTTCTGTATATGAAAGGAAAAAATAGAAAAACTAATTCAATTTAAATTAAATTCAGTAATTTCATTTTGCCCCACAGTTTTTTTTTTTTTTTTTTTTTGTAGTTTCATATAGAAGACCCCCATTTTAATGTTTGCCTTGGGCCCCGAAAAACGCAAGGCCGGCCCTGCTGATAAATGCTCTGTCTTCATGTCCCAATGTATTCCCAACCATTGAATCATGTGAGAATCTTGAGGTACATGAATCTCAACACATGATCCAGTGGTTAGAAGATCCCATGCCCAAATGGAGTATGAGGAACTGCAGTGTGCGATTTTCTATTCTATATTCATGGCACTTTCCTTTTTTCCAATTGTTGTCAGGATTTTTTTTTTCCCATCATAGTTTTTCTAAATGTTGTCCTGTGGGTTATGTGTGTTTTGTTGCTATGCTCTAATAAATTACAAATATTTTGTGACCAAGGGGGAGCTGTAACCGTAATTCATATTGGTTAAGCTTGACTCTGGATAAAATTCCTACTTATACGTGTATAGGATTGTATCTAGGTATCACAATTGCTTCTGTCAAATTACAGTAATCTTGGGGTAATCTCAATGAATGGAAATTACAAATCAGAATAACGCTTGAAGAAAAGTAACTAGTTCACACCTCTGAGATCAACGGTATCTGTTAATTTATTACATTATGCAATAAATACCAGATTAGATGTTTTTGATTTCATTTCTTTTGTTTTTTATATTCCATCCTTTTGGTTGGTGGTTTGTTGCCTTTTGCTGAGTTATCTATCTGGTACAGGGACTAGTAGGCTAAAAACGAATGTTAGTCAAGACACAAAAGCTATAAAGCATGAGTGCAACTAATTAATTTTTGCATTTGATTTTTTTAATTATTGTAGAACAGCAAAACAGGATTCTGCAGGAAGAGATGGTCGGTCGACCATCTTCAGTGCCGGCCGGCTATAAATTCTTGGCCGAGAGCCCTATTTTTAGCCGATGACCATTTTCCCTTGGCCGGTGACCATTCCTCTTGGTCGGTGGCCTCCCACAGTGCTCACGGAATGATTCTGGAGCATCCTTGAGACTTGTGCAATTTCCAGAGGTGTAGAGCAGTGCAGACAGAGGCAATATGTAGCATGGCGATAGATTTCCGAGCGCAGCCACCCGAGCATGCATTTATCCCTCATCCTGAGGCATTCTTTACTACTTTACTAGCTTAATTAATTTGCCTAATTAGTTAAGTTTTGTGTAATTAATTAATTAGCATGTTAGTTGATTAGTTAGTTGATTTGTACTATTCTTTCGGACCCTCTGTCGAAAGGGCACAATTTTGTAATAAGCGTGCGTGTGTGTGGTGCATGTCTTCCAACCCCCACTTCTTTCTCCCTTTTACTTTACTGCTTATGATGGTTAGTTTTAGGTCATTTTCAATTATCATTCTTATGCTACGCATGTTTGCATCATTCATTCGTATTGCATGCACCGGGCTCGGTGCATCATACTAACTACATCGTGTTTCAATTCCAATTTGAATACATGTATCGAATTGCCGCATCTCATATGCCATCTTAGATTAGCCGAGCCTATTCTAGTTGCATTTTGCCTGCGATGCATTAGCCATCTTAACATGGACTTGGATCATACATTTGATTACTGACATGTTCTTTGTTTTGGCTCGGAGTACACTGTAAGTGTTTATGCTTTAGCATCTTGCATGTATGTGAGTGTTAACATGAAAGCATGCTTGCCATGAGGCTAATTGCTTAGTTGATATAACTGCATGAATGCCTGTGGGTGAAGGTTGGATTACTTGAATTGGAACAATTCATTGAAATCCATGTTTTAGCCTACTTGCGAGTAGCAAACCTCAAACCATTTTCGAAACAAACGAATATGTGATGCTTTGTTCAAAATTAGGCGATCTAGTCTATACTTGTGTGTTGTGCGCATCACATAGTAATTCTAGCTAATTAACTGGAATAAGAGCACATGTGTTTTTCAAAAACAAGATATCTTGTTTAGTAGTGGCCGATCTTTGATCGAGCGAGCGGGGGTGCTCATATTTGTCCTTCCCCAATCGTACCCAAGTTCCCGAGCTGAGGCAACTTTGGTGATGACGGACACGTGGCCTTAGGCAACGAATCAAGGTTTCCTAAATTCCCCCAAAATAAAATATTTAGGTGGTGGCAAAGCAGTCCCATGTTTGGTACTTCTTTCTTAAAAATCAGTTTTCCAAAACGATTAGCCGGATTTGGACTCTTTGGTGATTTATCAATCTCACATCGCGCATTGTGAGATCAGATTAAGAATCGTGACATTTGAGTTCGAACTGTAGCATGAGGCCCTCGGGGCGTGTCTACACGCGCGCGTTGGCTCGTCACCCCGGTTCCTCTCTGCGTCCAACTCTGCGAGTGTCCTCCTTTCTCCTCTACTGTTGAAGAATAATCTTCTTGCCATCCACAAGTTGTCCACACTGCTTTTTCCCTCCGTAAATTTATTAACTCTAAGTGCAACAATGACCCCTACATGCACCTAGCACCCACCTCATTTATTCCTTATGGGCACAACGCCCCCAAGGCGGTCTCATCAATGCTTAATTTCAAAACCTTTCCCCAGATTCAATTAGACGTTCTAGTTCATGCATTAGCAGCATTCGGCGTTCCAGTTCATGTATCCGCTGTGGCAAGGGCAGACTAATTAATCTAATTGCTAATTAATCTAATCGGCCAAATGTCGAGGCCTTGCGCCAATCAGGTTGTGTGCCCCAGCCATTCCATGAACTAATATCATTCAGCGCCCCAACCACTCTATGAACTAATAGCATTCGGCGTTCCAGTTCATGCATTCGATGGAGCAAGGGCAGATTCATAAATCTAATCGGCCAGACGCCAAAGCCTTGCGCCGATCATCTTCATGCACCAGCTAGGGCAAGCCCTTGCGCAATCGAGTGCCCCAGCCGCTCCAAGAGCTAATTTTATTCGGCGTCCTAGTTCATGCACCAGCTGGGTCAAGGGTAGATTCATTAATATAATCGGCCAGATGCCAAAGCCTTAAGCTGTTTTACTTGTTAGTCTATCGAATTTTCATGCACCTTTCCAAATTGTTAACTATTGATTCTTTTAGTTATTCGGCTAAATAGCAAAGAGGCACATGATGTTTAATTGATTTGGTTAACTTATCAGATATAATATTTACTCATATAGCAAACAGAAAAGCATAAGGAATTGTCATTAATGAATTAAAGACAAATAGTATATGCAGTAAACTTGAGAGCATAGAAAATTTTCATTAATAAATTGAGCGCTAATAGCAGTCATTTTACACATGAAAATTAGCTTACATTTAAAGAAATGAAAATCTACTAACAAAAACTATGCATCTAAGATGCCTACCAAAAATCAAAATATGCCTTAATCAATCTTCAGGGTCAGACGCCAGCAGCTAGGGCTGCAAATGAACCGAGCTGTTCATGAACAGGCTCGGCTCAGCTCGTTAAGGGCTCAGCTCGGCTCGGCTCGTTAAACTCGGCTCGTTTATCTTTATTTAAATTATATAATAAATATATTATTTATATATTAATAATATATAAATATACATATAAATATTATTTTTTATGTAAATATTTATATTTAAATAATATAGATAATATTAAAAAAAATTATCGAGTTGAGCCGAACCGAGCTCAAGTTTGATTAAAATTAACAAGCCGAGCCGAGCTCGAGCCTAGTTCCTTATCGAGCCGAGCTCGAGCTCAATAAACGAGCTCGATAAGTAAACGAGCCGAGCTCGAGCTCAGCAAAGCTCGACTCGGCTCGGTTCGTTTGCAGCTCTAATTTTAGCCACAAAAAAAATAAAATAAGTTTTTTAGCCTAATAAGACAAAACATCACATTCAACCCATAATCATTACGAATAATGCTTGAGACCACTAAAAGTGGTGCTCTAAAAGCACCACTAGTGATGTGGCAATGGACGGGACCCACTGTTTGTGTTTTTTTTTTTTTTAAGTGCTTGCCAACTCATTAGTGGTGCTTTAGAGCATCACTTTTAGTGGGATGTATCATTACCGACTAAAATAATCAAAAAGTTAAAAAACCAAACCACTTCCCAAACCAACCCTTAATCAGTTAAGTCAAAAGACCAACCAGTTTACACAAAAATTAATTAATTAAAACTTTTAAATTTTATTTTGTTAAAATTTAAACTGTTACTAAATATGAAAAGCAATCTGTTAATTTAAATTTAAAATTGACACAATATAAATTTAAAATTATAATAATCAATCCCATAATTTATAAGTTTTAAATACAAATTTAAATTATCATAATTATCTCATAATTTATATATTAAGGAGGAGTGAGAGTAAAACTAAGATTATCAATATATCTACATACTTTGCAAAAGAATATTTTTATGGAGAGATATTATGAGAGTTTCAAAATCTCATACAAAATTATTTTTAAAATCAAAACCTCTACATGGGATTGTAAAATAAAAATTAAATGAAAACTAACTAATTGGGATTTTCTTAATTGTCTAAAATTAAGAAAATCAAAAAAATTAGTATGAGATATTGATCATAAAACTTCTCACTAAAAATCTTTGGGAGTATAAAATTCACTTTATGTAAGTAAAATAATTCACTTTATGTAAGTGAAACAATTCAATTTTTCTTATTTTCTCGATATGGGATTGTAAAATAAAAATTAAATGGAAATTAGTCAATAGAAATTTTCTTAATTGTTTAAACTTAAGAAAATTCAATAATTTATATAAATGGGAGCATAAGATTCATTTTATATAAGTGAAACAATTCACTTTTTCCGATGTGATATTATAAAATAAAAATTAAATAGAAGCTAACAAACGGAAATTTTCTTAATTATTTAAAATTAATAAAATGTAATAATTTTAGAATGAGGGTTTGGAACTCCTAAAAAGCTTCTATCTAAAAACCCCATTTTCCTATATAATATATAGATGAGTGAAATAACTCACTTTTTGCTTTTTTTCCCGAAGTTAGATTGTGTAAAATAACAATTAACAATTGTTTGGGACGAGAAGTTTATTTCAAATTAAACAATCTCAACTGTTTAATATTTAATTAGGTCAATCTTTAATTTATTTCGAATCAAACAACTAATATATTTTGATAAAATCGCTAAAATCGCGGTTAAACCAGTGAATCAGTCAAACCAAAAAGTATTCACCCTATCGGTTAGGTCAAAGAACCAATCAACTTATACAATAATTAATCAATTAAAACTTTAAATTTTATTTTAATTTTAAAATTTAAACTGTCTTGAACTGAAACATTCACAATACTGCAATATTAAATGGTAACATAAGATTTATATAGTCAAACAACTCATTTTTTTCTTCTTTTCCTGATGTGGGATTGTAAAATAAAAATTAACAGTTGTTTGGATGGGAGCAATCTCAATCGTTCAATTTTTAATAAGGTCAATCTTAGTTTATTTCAAATCAAACAAATCTAAACAATACATTTTGATAAAACAGCTAAAACCGCGGTTAAATTAGTGTATTAGTCAAGCTGAAAATGATTCAACCTAATCGGTGAAGTCAAAAGACCAACCAATTTACAACAAAATTAATTAATTCAAACTTTTAAATTTTATTTTAAAATTTAAACCATCTTGAACTGAAGCATGTACAATACTACCATATTAAATGGGGGCATAAGATTCACTTTATATAGAAAGTGAAACAATTCACTTTTTCTTTCTTTTCCCGATGTGAGATTGTAATTATTTTAAAGTTAAATATTATAAGAGTTTCAAAATCTCATACAAAATTATTTTAAAAATCAAAACCTCTACGTGAGATTGTACAATAAAAATTAAATGTAAGCTAGCTAATGGAGATTTTCTTAATTTTAAAAATCTCATTTTGTTTATCTAAACGAGAGCATAATATCTACTTTATGTAAGTGAAATAATTCAACTTTTTTTTCTTCTTTTTCCAGTGTGAGATTGTAAAATAAAAGTTAAATAGAAGCCAGCCAATGAGAAATTTTTTAATTGTTTAAAATTAAGAAAATTCAATAATTTATATAAATGGTAGCATAAGATGCACTTTATGTAAGCGAAATGATTTACTTTTTTTTTCTCTTTTTCCTAATGTGGGATTGTAAAATAAAAGATAAATGAAAGCCAGTCAATGTAAATTTTTTTAATTGTTTAAAATTAAGAAAATTCAATAATTTTAGAATGAGCGTTTGAAACTTTTAGAAGGTTTTTTTTTTCTCAAAACCCCTTTCATAAGGTTAACTTTATATACTAAGTAAAATAACTCACTTTTTATTTATTTTCTTGATGTGAGATTGTAAAATAAAAATTAACAATTATTTGGGTGAGAAGTTTATCTCTAATAAAGCAATCTCAGTTCTTTAGTTTATTTCGAATCAAATAAATCTAACCAATATATTTTGATAAAATCGCTAAAATCACGGTTAAATTAGTAAATCATTCAAATCAAAAACAATTTAGCTTAATCAATTAGGTCAAAAGACCAGCCAGTTTATACAAAAATTAATTAATTAAAATTTTTAAATTTTATTTTATTAAAATTTAAATCGCCACTAAATATGGAAAACGATCTATTAATTTAAGTTTAAAATTGACACATTTAAATTTAAAATTATAATAATCTATCCCACGATTTATAAGTTTTATATACAAATTTAAAATTATCATAATTATCTCATCATTTTTGTATTAAGGAGCAGTAAGAGTGGCGTTTACAAAAGAATACTTTAAATGAGAGATATTATGAGAGTTTCAAAATCTGATACAAAATTATTTTTAAAATCAAAATCTCTATGTGAGATTGTAAAATAAAAGTTAAATGGAATCTAGCCAATGAGAATTTTCTTAATTGTTTAAAATTAAGAAAATAAAAAAAAAATAGTATGAGATATGGATCATAAGGCTTCTCATTAAAAATCTCATTTTGCTTATATAAATGAAAGTATAAGATTCACTTAATATAAGTGAAACAATTCACTTTTTCTTTCTTTTTCCAATATGGGATTGTAAAATAAAAGATAAATGGAAGTTAGCCAATATGAATTTTCTTAATTGTTTAAAATTAATAAAATTCAATAATTTTAGAATGAAGGTTTGAAACTCCTAGAAGGCTTCTCCGTAAAAGTCTCATTTTCTTTATGTAATGTATAGATTTTGAATGATCTAAATAAGTATATTTTTTGACTTTTTACGAAAATATATACAAAAAAAAGAGGTGATGTGACCCAAATAAATGCAATTATATAAATAAGTGCACTTATATAGTGTATGCCAAGAGGTGAAGAAAAAATTAGAGTTGAAACTTCTTTTCAGAGCTTTTTCTGATGAGGTAGATGGCCGTGGTGGTGGAGATAGAGGGTGATTATAGCTTATTTTAATTTGAGAATCTATGCTAGACTGTTTGGTGTAGTTTCAACTTACAGTTTTTTAGGCAGAAATAACTTAAATAAGTTGAGAAAAACTGATTATTTAGAAGTTGGGGAAGGGGTGCTTTCGGCTTCTATTTTCTGATTGTCAACGTTTAACTTACAACAAGTTACACCAAACAACACCATAGTGGGTTGAGGTGGTGGTGTAAGGATGGAGCAAGGTGGGGTGTTTGGCCAACAAAAAGGTAAGGGAAAATGATAGAAAGGTAGAAAGAAGTTAGAGAGCGAAGAACGCAGACAAAATGAAATAAAAATTTGCATTTTTTTTTTTTTTTGAGTTGAAAGGTGGTGTTTGGTCACACCTACAATCAAGTTTGTAATTGGGTTTAGATATCGTAAGTGAAGTTTAGCTTAAGGGCGGGTTTGACTCTAGATAAATGTTGGGCATATTATGGGTCCGTTTGTTTTGGATTATAGGAAATGAGATTAGATTAGGATGGATGTGAGGTCCACTAATATTATGTTTATTTATAAAATAGGGAGATTCACAATATCTTGGGATTATAATAGATCTCCATGGATGGGATTAGTATTTTTTCCTATGGATGCTGGTATTAGAAAAACAATTCCTTGGAATTAGAGGAGGATTTACTATTTTGCCTGCTATTATCTTACCTAATTTACTTACTCTACTTGATTAGTATGGTCTTTTTTTTACTATTTTTTTTAATTATTCCACTATTTTTTACTCCACCTTCTTTATATCAAAATAATTTAATATAAAAATAATTTTTAATATAAAAATATAATAGTATAATAATATTTATACCAAAAAATTCTTTTTTTTTTTGTTTTTTTTTTGCACTTTTTGATATGCCAACAATTTTTTCATGCTTCAACTTAAGGGACATAAATTTTCCTTTCCCTTTATTTTTACAAACTTAATATTCAAATACAATTTTACAATGACTAATATGAAAATCTAGTCATTATTTAGCGTGACAGTATCTCAAAACAAACAAAAAATTATTATTAATCTACTAATTATCAAATAAACATAATTATTTTTAATCGCTTTACTGACAATAACAGTCAACGTACTTGTGAAAACTAACCTGCCGTATATATATTTCCTCTTCTATTCATTATTACAATTTGCAAGATCTGCAGATGTAGGTGAGCAAAAAGCTAAGGTGAGCTATTCTTTGCCTAAACTATTGTTGTTTGATCTCATCCTTTCGTTTAAACAAACCACTATAAACGTTTACATCAAAACTTTGATTGATTAGTTATTGTTTCATTTCTCATTCTTTATGGGTTGATCATGTTCTGTTTAAATTTGATAAGTACACTTTGCAAAAGCTAATAGTTTTCATTTTTTATTGTTAAGGTTTGGTAAGACATTAAGCTATGCAATGCTGAAGTCAATTGATTTGGAAATTCTGGTGAATCTTATTGGTGACAAGGAAAGATTTTAGCACCATGTAAACTCTTACATGGTGCTAAAATCTTGGGATCTTAGAGGTATTTCTTTTTATTTTGCAGACTTATTTATTTAAATTACGTGATCTTTAAGTTTCTGTGATTATTTTTGTAGATCTTCTTGGCAGCAAGATAGGATTAAAGCAAAGTGTTGACTCCATGATTTTTTCGTGTTTCTGTGGAATTTTCTTTTCTATACACACTTCTTTCAAAGTTGGATATCTCTATCTTACCATGACTTTGGATTCAGTAAGATTGATGGTGTTGGAATTTTATCCTCAACTCCTATTGGTAGCTCGAAAAAGGCGTGGCTCGAATGGTCAGACACTAAACGACGTCGTTTTGATGTTTTTTTTTTTTTTTTTTTCCCCTTTTTTTAAGTTGCAGCTCAAAATTCGGAGGCTCGAATTTGGCTCAACACCAAAACGACGTCGTTGTTTTTTTTTTTTTTTTCGCCATTTTCTGAAGCTGAAGCTGAAGAAGAAGAAAAAGAATAAGAAGAGAAGAAGAAGGAGGAGCTGGGTTTCATCAACATCAACATCTTCATCAACATCATCACCATCATCAACAATTTTTTTTTTCCACATCCAAAACAACTAAAATATATATATATATATATACAGAAAGCAGATTTAGATCCAGAACAACTAAAAAATATATATATATATATATATACAGAAAACAACATCAATATCATCACCATCATCATCATCAAAAAATTATTTATTTATTTATTTATTTTCAAATCCAGAACAAGTAAAAAATAAATAAATATACAGAAAACAAATTCAGATCCAGAACTAAAAAAATATATATATATATACTCATCATCTCCAGATCAACATCATCATCTTCTTCAGATCATCATCTTCAGATCAACATCATCATCTTCAGATTGGTGATGGCAGTCACCGGTGATGGCGGTGATGGCGAGTGTCTCTTCCTCTTTTTGTCTTCTCCTCCTTTCTTCCTCTTCTTTCTCTTTTCTCCTTCTCTCTCTTTTCTATCTTCTGTCTTTGTATTCTGATTCAAAAAGCAAGAAAAAGAAAGAAAGAAAAAAAAAAAAAAGAAACCTAAAACGACGTCATTTTGGATTTCGGGCCAAATTCGAGTCACCGAATTTCGAGCTACCAAGGATTATTCTTTTATCCTTCATATCTAGATGGGTTATTCTTGACATCATTTACGTAAAAACAGTAAGTCAAAATGATTAATTAATTTGAATGAAACTTGACTTCTGAGTTCTTATCAATGATCGAAGATTGAAGAAAGAAAATGAAAAGGATTCCAATTTCGCGTCTTAAATGAAATAAGCGGACTAGAATCGGCAATATTCTATGCGATCTGATAGTATGGTAGAAAGATATACCTAAGTTCCTTTTCTTTTTCAAATCAAGCTCTTTGAATCATAAATTTAGGTATGATTTTAAATAAAGAAAAAAGAAAAAAAAGAAAGGGGAAATAGTGAGACAATTGTTAATAAAAATAAAAGTTTTTTTTTTTTTTTTTTCATTTCTCTTTTATTTTCAAATTTCTATTGAAATATATATTCAAATACAGTGTTATTTCCTTGTTTGAAATTTGCATTAATTCGACGAAAGGAATGTTAGTATATGTTACATTGACGCGGTATGAATATGAGTGTAGTCCTGGACTGAATAATAATATATACTCAATATTTTATTGAGAAATTAATTAGGAAATCTTATTAAGTATTTGTATCTGAATTAATATATAATATATTCTTGTATTTTAAGTCTTATTATTTGAACATTTAATTTACTAAATTCTAATTCTCAGATTTAAGGTATTTTTTTGAACAATTGTACACTTACAAATATTTTTTGAATCTTTAACAATTTAGTGATGTGAACATTCACATTTGATAGTATGAATGTTCACATTACGGTAAATTCACACTGTTAACATTAATGCGCTTTATCCTATTATTATTAGGAATACCTTAGTAACGATGTCACCCATAACACATATTATTTATGAATAGATGAAAAAGAATTTATAAATAAATACCTCAATTTTATTCAACATTATTTTAATTTATTTTATGCATGGACCTAAGACACACCTCTTGGATCTCCATTACAGGTTTGAAATATGGACAAATTTCTTATTATTTTTTTGGACAGTAGCTTTAGTGGTCCTGGCTGAACCTCCTTAATCTTAAGATATACAAGTACTAGTGTATGCCTTATTAATGAGGAGATTAAAATATAATTAAAAATAAAATTATTGAATTAAAATGTAATTTATTAAATTCATTACTAAAAATTTGAGGTCAAAATATAAATACAGATCTAGTTTTGGCTTTTAAATTAATTTTGTAAAATTATTCGGATAAAAATGCAGCCAATTAAAATAAAGTAAAAATTGTAAAAAGTAATTTATTGTAAGAAAATGTCTCGTGGCCTTTGTCACGAAGGTGGGTAAAAAAGTTTTGTTCAAATTTTTATTTTTTATTTTTTTAGTCTTTAAACAAATCATACCACTCTCATTATCATCCTTCTTTCTCTTACTTTCCTTGTGAAAAGATTACATTTTAACATAATTGAATTTAAATTTGTCTAACCCAAAAAAAAAAAAAAAAGAAAAGAAAATCCAAAAAACTGCATTTTCCACATAACCACTTTTTTTGTTTTTTTAAATGATTTAACATAAAATTTTTATGATTTATGTTACAAACTTTTAGATGTTATTATAAATTTGGACGAATTACACTAACAATTTATATAGTTTGGGACTTGTGTCACTTTGATCACTGATTTTTTAATTGTGACATATTTGATTTTGAATTTTAAATCGTGTTCCAAATAAGGACAATTGAAGATATCATTGCTCAATTTTAAAGACAAAGTCGTTAATTTGATAAAATATAAATTAATTTGACAAAATAAATGTTAAAAAAATATTTTTAAAATTTTAAAAATAATTTCTTTTCACTAAACATGAAATTATGTAAAATTTGATAAAAAATAAAAACAATTACCCATTACATGATCATCATCTAAAGACATAATAAAATTAATTTGTTAAAAAAAAAAGAAATGCTTAAAAGATTTATCAATTTTACATAATTTTATTTTTGATGGGTAGAAGTAATTTTTAAAAATTTGAAAGTATTTTTAACATTTATTTTTGTCAAATTAACAGCTTAGTTCTCGAAATTGAGCAATGATATTTTCAATTGTCCTTATTTGGAATAAGATTCAAAATTCAGGGTTAAATATATCACAATTGAAAAGCAAAGATCAAAATGACAGGCCCAAACTATAGGACCGTTAGTGTAATTCATCTTAGCTCTCGTTTGGTTTTCTTATTGGGGTTAAAAAAGCATAAAAAGACAAAATAACCTATATAAGTTAATAAGACAAAATATTACTTTTTATTCATAATTATTGCATATTTTGTCTCACAAAAATAAAAAAAACTCCAAAACAAAAATTAACCGAAATTAAAAAAGTTAGATTAAAAAAATCTCAACACAAAAAAATTAACTATATTAACAATGTCAAATGATCTCTTATAAATTTTATTGTAGTAATGGGTGAATATTGAAAGATTAATATTTGGAAGCATTAAAAAGAAGGAAAATGACTCAGAGCTCGAAACTGAGAGGCTCGAAACGGCTCGAATTTTTTTTTCCTTTTCAAGCAAAGGAGCTCTGCACAAACTGAGGGAAGAGGAGAAGAGAAAGAGGGAGAGAAGAGAGGAAGAAGAGAGGAGAAGAGAAAGAGGAGGAGGCAGCACCATCGCCGCCGATCATCACAGCACCACCTCCTCGCCAATCGTCGCAGTCGCAGCACCACCGCCTCGTCGATCACAGCTCGTCGCAGCACTACCGCCTCCGCCGCGCCTTCGCCGCTCCTCTGCCACTGGTTGAGGCCCCCTCCTGTTTAGTTCTCCCTTCTCCCTTCCCTTCTTCTTCTTCTTCTTCTCCTCCCCTCTTCGTTTCTGATTGAACAAAAACACAGGAAAAAGAAAAAAAAAAAAAAAAAAGACACCAAAACGATGTCGTTTTGGTGTCGGGCCAAATTCGAGTCAAAGGATTTCTAGCTACGTAGCACTGTCGTAATGTGATAGTTATTTTTTTTTATTTAATATTTTCAAGCGCATTAGTACTTTTAGGAATTTTTTGAGAACAATGATAAAAAATCAGTTTTTTGATTTTTTAATTTTTTTAAGTTGAAAAAGTCAATTTTTTAACTCAAAATAATCCATATTTTTGTTAAAAAAATTACTAAAAAAATTAAAAAAATCAAAAAATTAACTTTTTATTGACTTTTCAAGTGTGTTTTTTTAAGTGGTCTCAACTATTTTGAATATTGAAATACAAAATAAAAAATTTTGGGAAGAACAAATCCACGTGGGGTCTGCCGCCACACATTGCCTCACACATTGATGGAAGCCATGCTTGCATTATTGTTTTGGATTTTGTGAAGCTTCAACTTTTCAAAAGTTGTGGGATAAGAGCAATGCTATACATCATTAATTTATCATCATTAATCTCATTACTAATGAGGTGTTAATTGAAAAAAAAAAAAAAAAAGCACAAAACATGTGGCAGTGGATGGGATCCACTGCTACATCATTAGAGCCACTATTAATTAGTAGTCTAAAGTATTTTTGGTGGGACAAAAGTAGGTGCACATTGGGAACAATTTTTTTGAGTTTTTTTTTTTTCGTTAAAAGACAAATTGATTACACAGTTAAAAAAAATAAATTTAAACAAAATATCACATCAAATCTCATAATCATTTTATTTTTTCTCTTACAAATATCGCATCCAATCACAAAAAAATTTAACTATCTTCTTAAATACAAATTTTTTTTCTCTAATAATATCTTACAACTAAAAAAGCTTATAAAAAAAACTAACTTTCCAAATACTCACAAAAAATAAAATAAAAATGATAAGGTGATTGAGTTACATAATATATATATATATATATATATATATATTTGAGTGGGAATGGCCCGGGTTATAGTAATGAAATAAAATAAAATAAAAATAATGACCGTGAGAGACATGCCAGGTGTAATGACCCGTGAAATATTAAAAAAGTGTTGTGGATTTGAAAGTGGTAGTAGAGCATCTCTTGGTGCTTGGCTCTTCAATTTGGATGGATAGAAAAAACAAATGACCTGAAAACAAATGACCTGAGAGAGAGAGAGAGAGAGAGAGAGACATGAGTATGATTAAAAAAAAAAATTGCGAAGGATGATGGGTTTAAAAAATCAATTGTGGAGGATGGTTTGTGATTAAAAAAAATTGAGAGTTTGGGATGATGGGTTTAATTAATCAATTGTGGAAGATGAGTTGTGATTAAAAAAAAATTGTGAGTTTGGGATGATGGGTTTAATTAATCAATTGTGGAGGATAGGTTGTGATTAAAAAGAAAATTGTGGGTTTGAAAGAATGGAAATCTGAGAGAGAGAGAGAGAGAGAAAATGAGATGGCTAGCAATCAAGATGGGTTTAATTAAAAAAAAAAAATTGAAGAGTGGTGATATATACGAAGAGAGATTAGACTTTATAGAGAGAGAGAGAGAGAGAGAGAGAGAGAGAATGGAGACGGGGCCATTCTAATTTGGCCGGACAAACAGCTATCGAAGAAGAGAGACAAGAAATGAGGGCGAGAGTAAATGCTCAGCGGTGATGGTGGTGGGGTGGTTGGTGGTCGTGGTAATCGGTGGGAGTGTCACGAGAGGAGAGGTGGAGGACAAAGGCAGAGGAGAGAGGTTTCGACTTAGATTTTTAGGTGAGAGAGAGAACAGAGAGGTTTAGCTGATGATTTATGAGGAGAGAGAAAGCATTTGGGTTGGAAATTAACCATTGAATTTTGGATGACATAATCTGAATTATTGAAATAAAATGTACTATTTCTGATATATTTTGGATATTTTTAAAGGAGTTTTCTTAAGTGTGCAAGTGCACACCATGTGCCACTTACACAAAAAGTGTAAGGTATAAGTATAAGTATAAGTATAAGTATAAGTATAAGTATAAGTATAAGTATAAGTATAAGTGTAAGGTGTAAGTACAAGGTGTAAGTGTAAGTGTAAGTGTAAGTGTAAGTGTAAGTGTAAGTGTAAGTGTAAGGTGTAAGGTGTAAGTGTAAGGTGTAAGTGTAGGTGTAAGTGTAGGTGTAAGTGTAAGTGTAAGGTGTAAGGTGTAAGGTGTAAGGTGTAAGGTGTAAGGTGTAAGTGGGTTGCACATGGTGTGCAACCTCAAAAAAGGTGTAAGTGTAAGGTTTAATTTTTTACAAAAGGTGTAAGCGTAAGGTGTAAGTGTAAGGTATAAGGTGTAAGGTGTAAGTTGCACACCATAACCAAACCCATTTTTAAAAACCTTCTTCCCATATTATGTAGATTTGAAGAGTAGATTATCAAGTATTGGAAGGTCACCATAAGCCTAATGCTTAGGATTCGAATAGTTCACTTTTAAGTATTTGTGTGTAGATAATTTTTAGAAAAGAAAATAAATTTATTGATAAAACGTAGTCACATAATTCTTGTATATTTTTTTAAAAATGGATACATTAAAATTATGTGATTATATTTATCAAATCAATATATTTTTTTCAAGAATAATCTAAACACAAGTACCTAAAAATAAATTAACCAAACAGTACTTGAGGTGGACTCACAAACCAAAAATTCCAGAGTCTAATGCTATAATCGTTTAGAGAGATGCCAAGGGAACTGTACAGAAGCATATTTTGAACATTTATTTATATCTTATATTGTAATAGTCTAACATAAAATGTTATTAATATTAGGAATGTAATTCAAATTGAATAAGTTTTAAGGTTAAACTGCACTCTCTTTTTGAAAAAATTTATCTTCTTTGGTTCCAATTTTTTAAAAATTGAGTTTTTTTTATTTTTCATATATTTTTATTTTTAATAATTTTTTTAATATTATAAATATATTTTTTTTACTTTTTAGATACATTTAACATAAATACAATTGAAAAATATGATATTTATGAAAAAATCTTTAAAAAATTAATTCAATACCAAAAATAAAAAATCAATATATTTTCATATTCTTATGTTTTTATTAATTTTTTAAATATTTTCTTACAAATATTTTATTTTTTAGGTGCATCTAATTATTTAAAATACTAAACAAATCCATTAAAAAAAATACAAAAATAAAAAACTCAATTTAAAAAAAATTGAATTTAGAAAATTAGAACCAAACAAGTTTGTTAGAATAAATTCATATTAGATCAAGTCTATATAAAAAGATTTTCAAAATTTAAGTCCTTCGGTTATTAAATTGGGAGGTAGTTTCTTTTCGGTCCATAATTTGGATTAAAAATCATTGTTCGAGACTATGGATCCTATCATGGGTCCCATTTCAAAGTCGAATCACTCATTTTGTTAGGTACTTCTTGTACATCATCCACACAAGAAAATTAGATCGATTCGAAAATTATTTTTTCGCTTTGTAATAAATAAATAAAAAGAAAAACAAATGATCTATTTTAAAAACATAATTGTTATCCATTTTTTTGTTGACAAATACGATAAATTAAATAAGTTATAATTATCGGATCAACTTAATTATTATTTTTTAAATGATATATACGAAATACCCTATAAAATAAACCATTCGACTGATTAAACCGATACACTTGATGCACTTCACAATCTCGAACAGTTCCATGCAATCCATATGAACCAGGGACAATTCATCTCCTTTAAATTTTGAGAGGTGACATACTTTATATGTTTTTTTCTTACGCCTCAAACTTATCCCAAATCTTTCCATGAGCCGTCTTGCTTGTCCTTATTAATCCACCAACTCGATCAATGCTCATACACCTGTTACTCTATATCCAAATTAAAAATGTTAGAAACACTAGTGTTTTACTAAATTTTTTACCACCTGATCTCTTGAGCAGACTGTATTATTTGCAAAAATACTGAATGGGTCAGATGTACACTCGAGCCAACCCTTGATTGCTCGAGCAACTGGCAAACATACAGTAAGTTTGCTCGAGCCACTAATTGGCCGCTTGAACAGTCTGTAGAGATTGTAAAAGTTCAAAAAGCTCGCAAAGTTCGCTCAATCCACCACTTTGTCGTTCGAGCGATCTATGAAAAATCTGAATTTCAAAACTGAAAGTTTGAATTCCCAAATACCATTTCAAAATTTTGGGTCATGCATGGCTTATTTAAAAATATGAAAATGCTTTGGAAAATTCCAATACATGACCATTTATAAACCATTTGCTCAAAATCTTATCAATTTACCAAAACTTAATTTAAATCTTCATGAATGCAAAGAATTTCCAATTCTTTTCTCTTGATTTTAAAGTATGAAATTAATCACGTAGTCCATGAACTTTTCTGAAATCATGTGCAACTTAAAAACTTTCATGCATGCAAGAATTCAAAATCCAAACCTAGAATGATGAAATCAAAAATTAAGGGTTGGTTTGGGATGTTCTAAAAAAGTGCACTTTTTGACTTATTGACTTATATGGGTTGGGTTTGGGTTGGGTTTAATGTGATGTGTTAGAGAGGTGATGTGATTTAAATAAGATGATGTGACTTAAATAGGATAGTGACTTTTTGACTTTTTGTATTATTTAGATTATGCCAAACTTGGTCTAACTTTCATGAATATGCATGTAGCTCAATTTCCTACTCAAAACCCAATTTCTTCATCATATAGTTAAAACCTTGCAATTTCATGAATATGATTCCAAAACTCTCTTAATCTCAAGTATAGTATGGTGATTCCACATAAATTGAATATAAATTTCATTCCTTAAGTTTTAATTCATAAAGTAGAAGTGATTTCTCTCTAATTCCTCTTGTTCTTCCGTCAATTCCCAACACAATGTGGGTTTCTCTCTCTACACTCTTGAGCTCTAAAATTCACTTTCTTTCTAAACTTTTTCCAGCATAAATGAAGGACTGAAGAATGAGCTCCCTCTCTTCTTCTTCCTTTTTTTTAAAATTTTTTTTTAGCAACCCTCTCTTCTTCTTAATAATGTCCCATGTGTGTGCACACACTTGCACATCTTCTTTGAGCTCCAGCGCAACAATGACATGCACACATACACACTAAAATACTTCCAGCACATCACACTTAATTGGGATTAGAATTGCACTAATTATGTATTATCTTAATTCAATCACACTTAATTAATTTTGACTAGCACGCAACATAATTAATCAAAATTTCGAAATAACTCAATTAGTCTTATTAACCTCAATTAAAGCCCAATTAATTATATTTAGTTTTACCAATTTGAATTAGATTTTTAAGCAAACTTCCAAAACGCTCCAAATATCAAATTAAATTTTTTTAACAATATCAATTTTGGCTTCTTAATTCATTAAAGCTTTCGATTTCAGATCAGACTCAAAATTTTTCTCAATAAATTACATATACAAATTAGACATCTCACAAGTAAATTCAACTCCAAATAATCACAATTTTCAATTCTCATAACTTAATTAATTTAAGGGGTTGGGTTCCCTCTAGTCCGTGATCGAACTGGAGGATACTGTTGGGCCCATGGGGGCCTACCACAGGTCCCGTTTTTCGATAATCTAAACCGTTCAATGTGTAGAATTCGTCGAGTATTATATGCCTATAAAAAATCACATTGATCGGATATCGATGGCTATGTGATGAAATCAGTTTTGTATAAAAACAAATGGACGGTAAAAAAATAAATAGTTGACAGAAATCTGATCTGATGAGATAGCTATTGACGAGTTCTATACATTGAACGGTTCGGATTATTAAAACGGGACTTGTAATGAGTCTCCACGGGGCCAACAGTACCCTCTAGTTTGTGATTAGAGGGAAGCCCAACCCTTAATTTAATTAACTCGAATTAGGACTCAATTAATCACATCTTAATTTTATTAAATTGAATCGAATATTTAATTAAACTCTCATATGGTTCAATACTTAAAATTAAACTGATTCAACTCACCAATTATACTTTCTTAAGCCATTTAAGCCTTCAATTTCTAACTCCGAAATAAATTTTTAACAAAATCATATAAGAATCAGACTTAATAATGCTCATCAATTTCACAATTAAATCAGAATAATAGGGAATTAAAATTCAAATCCCTTTAATTAATTAAATATAAAATATTACACATAGTGGGATTGTCATATTATTGTTCAAGCTCGTAAAGCCCATCACAAATTACGTTTCAATAATTTGAATTGTTTATTTTATAAAGTCATTCGTGTATATTATTCATAATAAAAATTATGTCAATTCAATAGTTGTAGCCACGGATTTCGTTCATATTGTAGTGAAAAATCTAGAAATATGCTAGATATTGATTTGTGATTATGTATCAATTTAAAGTAATAAAACAATCCCAATCGAACAATCAAGACAAATCGACACAACGATTTTAACGTGGAAAAACCACAATTGGAGCACCTCCTATTGTGATAAAAAAAATCACGGGCAACAGCCACAAAACAATCCACTAAGAAGATATCAAGGAATTACACAGGTATACTCTTAATTACCTAGCGAATCCACGCCCGAATTGAACCAACCCCTATGTGTCTCTTCCAGCCCCGTCTTCACCTCAGAATTGTCTTGACGATGAGCCACTCTACAATCCACCGAAGCTTCAGGCTCAAATTCTTCAGAATTCACCGAAGAACAACTCTCTCTTTTGTATAGAATGAACAAACAAACCTTTGATGTATTCTTCTTAACCCATGAGTTGAATACTCAATTAAACATCAAAGAAAACTAGCAAAATATTCCCAGATATAAACCTTAATATCCAAAAAGAAGATCTGGAACAGTAATCCTAAAATCTGATAGAAACACGTACTTATAGTAATCTGGGACTGCGAAGCTCACTCGAGCGAAGATTCTCTCGCTCGAGCGAGGAATAAAAAACGTGTGTTTTTCATAAGTGGCTTCGCTTGAGCCAAACAACCTGCGCTCGAGCGTAAAAACATCATTCTCAGATTTTTTGCTAGATGCAGCCTTCGCTTGAGCGAGAACTCCTTCGCTCGAGCGAGCAAGGGTGGACATGCAACTTCGAATGTAATTTTGCATGAAGTGACAATTTTGAAAGTATTAACATCACAAACTTCTCTGCACGGCACAATTCAGGTTGGATTCGCATCTAACAAACTCATAGCCTCACTGAAATAAAAGTGCGAAAATAAGTACAACTGAAAGCAGTTTTGTCAAACGGGATTGCCAAAAATAAAAACTTAACGATTGTGGGATTCTTCATGTATATAATCCATAAAAACAATTAAGTCGATCTGATAATCATAGTCACAGATCCCGTTTCGATAATCTAAATCGTTCACTTTGTAAAGTCCTTTATGGATATCATCTATATTAAAAAAAAAAAAAAAAGGTTGATTCTATAATTTGACCCTATTCAATTTGCCATATTTGTCTTTCAAAAAAATTGACGAAGTGTTTTTTAAAATAAACTATTTGTTTTTTTAGTGGCAAACACAATAAATTAGATATGCTATAATTATTTAATCGACCAAGTTTTTTTTATATGGATAATATGCACAAAAAATCTTACAAAATGAACTGTTCATATCATTGAAATGGGACTCATGACGAGTCCCATGAACTCGAACACCACTTTTCAATCTAGATCTAAATTGAAGGGATGTACAACCCTAATTTTATGAGTAATGTCATGACTCCAAAAAAATGATCAAATATTGTACACGACACTCATATGGGTGTGGAGACATGCTAATGTGAATATTGTTTAAAATATTTGATAATTAATTTGGAATTCCTAATATTTTTATAACTATATTATTTAGATCCTCAGTAATTCTGATTCACGAAATTTATTATTAGATAAATTTTGCCTTTTCATTTTTTAAAATCCCTTTACTTCCCTGTTTGAAATTTGCAGTCATTCAACTAAAGCTATGTTACATTACATCACAAACAATAGGATAGAATGATCATTCCTTAATTTTTCTCATGAAATAATTGTTTTCCAAAAAATGATAAAAGATTATTTTATTTGTAATCATTATTTTTTTAGTCTAACCAAACATAAGAGTAAATAATTTGATAAAATGATTATTTAATTACACTTTTTTTTAGTGAACCAAATATAATTTAGGTCTCGTTTGGCAATTTTCAATTTTAGCCAAAAAATTAAAAAGTGACTATAAATTATTGCATTGCTTTCTCTATTTTTTCACATATTTTTTTTATAAATAAAATAATTTTTTCGCAAACAAGGCTAAGATGGAAGTATTTGAAGACTAGATGGTCAAGTTTTGGACACATAAGTCCATCATAATAAGCTCCACATTCAGGTCGTTGATCCTTTAGACATTTATGTGCAAATCATATCATATTTGAAAAAAAAAAATGTTATTGAATCGATAAGCGCGTAACCATATAATTCTCAGTGTATTCTCTTTAAAAGTAGATAATTAATATGATTTTGAAAATATATGTTCATTTTTTTTAAAGAAAAATATATTAAAATTATATGACTATGTTTATTGGATCAATATGATTTTTTCAATGATGATCTACACATTTACCTAAAATTAAAGGATTTAGATCATCCAAATAGAATTCGTAGTGGGCTCACAAATCCAAAATTAGATGAGTATAAATGACCGGAGACAAGCCAACTTTACAAAGATATGTATGTAGGTATATTTTGAACATTTATTTTATCTTGTAATGTAATATTCTATCATAAAATGTTATCAACATTTAGGAATGTTTTTCAAATTAAATGAATTTCAAGGTTAAACTGGATTTTTTTATTACTCATTCACCTGAGAGATTAAAAATTTTCATTATTATAAAATGTAATTTTTCTTTTTCAAATATGATTAAAGATTAGAATATTCAAATATTTAATTTGGGTATAGGGGCAACCATATATCTCACATTCTTACACTTTCGTGTTATTTCATAGACGAAGCTAAAATGCCATTTGTTATTTTCTCTATAGGTAGGATTATTTTTTTTTTTTTAAATATATGCAGGAGATAACCTTTCATTAACTAAATTGAAATGAAAAAATGTAATTATATATAAATTTTTTTAAAGTATAACACATTTTGCAAATCATGTTAGTTGATGGTGTGATATATTAAACTATTTGAACCAATTTAATGTAACACCACGGCTAGTTGGCCAAGTGATTATATAATACCACTTTATGGTGTGAAGATCTTAATTTCCTCTGTTATTTCTTCCTCCACTTAACTCCACCAACTCCAGTTAATTGTAAATTTCATTGTATTTCAATGGAACATATTTTCAAACTTTCTGTTTTGTCTATTTTCTTTATGATTATACAGTTAATTGTAAATTTATAACAGAAGAGAAGTTAAACAAAAGAATTTATTCAAAGTTCACGTTTGGTCATGGTGTAACATTAAGCCTTTTTATTTTTTATTTTTATGAAGTTTTGTTAACACGAAACACATATTTAAAACACATGTTAAGAATATTTATAAAAAAAAAAAATACGTTCTTTAATATATATGCTTTTTTTGGCATAATATACAATTTTTTTATACTTCTAAACATAGCAAAATCATTTATTATATTATGCATATATTAGGAAATTGTAGTATTTTAACTTATGTGTCATCATTTTAAAACATTAAACAAATGCAAACTTCGGTGTGTATATTCTCCTAGGGATAGTAGTCCTTATATTTTTGTTCTTGTATTTAGTCTTTGTAATTTCAATTGATTTGATTTTAATCTTGAATTTATGAGGTTGCCTCAATTTAATCCAATTGATTACAGTTGTTCGCATTTTTTAATTAAAAATACGCACATGACTGGTATGTGTTATGATTTTAAGTGTAAAATTATAAATTTTCTTAACTTAGTGAGTTAATCTCAACAAATTCAGTGATACTCCTTAGTTAAAAACACTAATAGTATTATCAATTGGATCAAATTATTACTAAATTTAAATTTAATGGTCAAAATTGAGCTAATTAAAAGTGTAGAGACTAAGATAAAACCAAAAAAAAATAAGGGTAGAGATTACCGATATAATTTTTCATAAAATATTAGTCAAATGAATCATTCATAAACCAACTTAGTTGGCCACCATGATTTTTCTAAGGGCTTTTAGTCTCTAGGAGGAGCCATTCGTTGCTTTACAAAGGGTGAGAAGGCTAATTTCTATAGGTATTAATCTAACAATTACTAACTCACTTTTGTTGATAAAAACAAAATAAATAAATAAATTATACATAAGATCCTAATTTTATAACCAAAAAATTGTATGAAATAGTTAAATGAATATCAAGAAATGATTGATACAAATTTAAGAGCGGGCCATAACTCCAATTTCGATATTTTTAAGTCCATCAATCCAAGCACTAAATGTTGGTTTGGAAATAACTTTTTTAACTTAATTTTTTTGATTTTTTAGTTAATTTTTGGAATTAATTTTTTGGTTCTTTTGTTTTTTTTTTTTATGAGAAAAAAATGAAACAATTATAATTTGAATGTGAAATTTATTTCATTGATTTATTTAACCTATTTTTTTTTGTGTGCTTTTTTAATCTCAACTCACTTCCCATTTACGTGCCAAACGGCAGCTAATGAACACGCTTTCACATTGACGAAAATATTTTTAGTTCTCCAAGCGTTCTTCTCATGATCCTACTAATCATCTCCTTATAACAACAAACCTTCTAGAAGCTTTTTATGTGTGTGTTTTGCAAATTTTAAGTTCTCATAACTTGAATTTTGTTATCCAGTTATGAATAACATTCACTATGCTTGGTTTCCTTTTTTCAAAAAATATTTTTTAGAAAATTTTACTTTCTTATTTTTCGTATTTTTTTGTTTTTATTGATTTTTTTAATATTTTAAGCAATTTTTAAAATTTTTAGACATACCTAACTTAGATGTATCTAAAAAATAAAAATTTTGTGAAGAAAGCCTTTTAAAAATTCACTAAATACCTAAAATACAAAAAAATATGAGAATTTAGTATATTTTTTGTATTTTTATGTATTTATTAATTTTTTAAAATATTTTTTCACAAATTTTTTACTTTTTAGATACATCTAAGTAAGGTGTATCTAAAAAGTAAAAAAAAATTTAAAATTTTAAAAATATTTACTAAAAACAAAAAAATACAAAAACCAAAAACTTAATTTTTAAAAAACTTAATTCAAAAAACTCAAACCAAACACACTAATTTATATTTTTGGATTCGCTTTTATGAAATCTTTAAAACAAGCTCCATGTTGAATATGGAAATAAAAAAAATATAAAATATAAAAGGATAGATGGGTATATCTCAAGTTTATATGTGCACTTTCAAATTAAAAATAAGGACAGATAGATCTATTTGGAGTCTATTTGTGCACTTTAAACCTATATGGGGTCATTTGTGCACATTTGAATTTGACAAAAAAAAAAAAAAAAACTCAAAAACAAATAGTTCTAACTGGGGTCTATCTATGCACTTTTAAATTAAAGAAGGGGGATAGATAGGTCTATTTGGGATTTATTTGTCCATTTCAAACGTTTCTGGTATATTTTCCACTTTAAATTAAAATTCGGGAAAAAATAGTTCTATGTATGCACTTTAAATTTAAAAAATTGGGACAGGGTCTATCTGGCATCCATCTGTGATAAATAGGTCTATATGAGATATATCTATGCACTTGTAAAGTGAAAAATGTGAACAAATAGGTTTGTCTACTAGCTATTGTGCTATTTGTGCATTATATATGCCTATCTATGCATTAGCTATGCTATCTGGGCACTTTGAAATATTTTTTAAATTAAAAAAATTGTAGACAAACATATATATGTTTGCTTTACAAATTAATAAATGGAGTTTGATTTTTATATATTGCAGAAACTTCAATAGGCCATAATTTTGTGCTCAGTCCGTTTTTGAGTTTTTTGTTTTTTGATTTTATGTATTTCTTGTGAAATCTATCCCTTTGAAACAAACAAAGGTGGTTTCGCTTACTCATTTTTTTCCAAATATATATATATATATATATATTTTGACTCTCAATTTATACTTTTTTCGCATAAACCATCTAACATTAGACCAAAAAATCATGTCATTTGGTCCATGGTGAGGAAAATTGCAATTCTATTGTATTGATGTATAGTTTTTATGATACTATACATAGTTGCATTGTCATGAATTTCCTTGGCCTTGACATGCTTCGAAATAGATCTATTCGTTATTTTTCTATAGGTCTATTTGTTGATTTTTTTTTTTCCATTTTTAATATTGATCTTTATTTAAAGATCTTGAAAAGACGAACACAAAAATATTAATTTTATTAAAAATTGATATATGTAGTTAAAGTTATAACATTTTAATTTTTTTTTAACACTACACATAAAAATTTCTTTGCCATAAAATGTTTAGACTTGCCAACCAGAAAGTGTTGTGCATGTCACCTTCTAACTAAGAAAAACCAAAATTTGGGTCTCTGCCGCAAACAATCAATGCGCGGGACTGTTGACCAATGTTTCCTACATTTATTCATTTTTCTTGTGATTGTTTAATAACTAATGTAAGTACATTTCTCTTTTATAAAAATTTAATTTATTTTGTTTGATACACCATTTTCTAATCTCGTTTTGCTACATTTGTAGTCTTATCTATAATATTTTTGACTTCTTCCTTGCACCTTATATATGGATATGAGTACAATAGGGGGTTGAGAATCTATGTAACGCTGAGCAAAAGTTATAGAATTATGGCTTGTCTGTTTTGACATCAAAGATCGAATAACTCAATTTTTTGATTAGCAAAATAAAATCTATAATAATAATAGAAAATACTCATACGCTCAAGAAATAACAAAAACTCTCTTATTGTGATTGTTAACATAATAACTCTTAATTTTGTTGGCTTCTACTGCAACAATATTCATGTAGTGAGATTCTATTTCTGCATTATTTCAAGCTCATTTTTTTAGCTTTGTGTAATAGATTCGTGAGCATTTGGGGTTCGCTCAATTCTAATGATGTCGAACCATATATGTATTTTTAGGTGATATCTAGGTAGTATGTGGAAATAGATTTTACAAGATGCTTCCCCATATGTTTTTGGCTTGAGATAGATTGCAAGCTTATCTCATAAAAATGTATCATCTCATTAATTTTTGTTGTTGTGGACAAACAGATCTCTTGCAAGCTTATCTCAATTCATGTTTTGGTGAATGTATTCTACAATTTCTTTAAATAAAGGTAACTTCTGTCTACTGTAATCTTCAATTCTTGTTCTCAAATTTAAACGCACAAGTTCTAAACTATGTTTGATCAACTAATTGGATTAAAGACAAAATTCATTTATATAGTTAGAAAGGTTCTATGTGATTTGGGATTAAAATACAATTGTTAATTTTTTCAACGGAAGGTGTATCATGCACACTATTTTTTAAAATGACTTGATTCTAAAAAAATAAATTGAAATTAACACAATAAAGAGACAATTTTATCTCGATCTTCTCCAAACCTAAAATTAAATTAAGATGTAATTAAAATAAAATAAATGTATAATTATGGATTGACCTAAAATATAATGAAAGAGTGATTTAAAATATAATTAAATTAACATATAAAATAAATAATTATTAAGGATTGATCTAAAATATAATTAAATTAAAATTAGATTAAGATGTTAGGAATTACAATAAATAATTAAGGATGTATGATTAATTGTGATCTAAACTATAATTAAATTAAAATTAGATAAAAATAGGAATTATAATAAATAATTAAGGATTTTACGATTAATTTTGATTTAAAATATAATTAAATTAAAACTAGAGTAAAAAATTAGGAATTATTATAAATAATTGACAATTTATGATTGATTATGATTTAATTGAATTGATTTTAGAAATTATAAATTATGTGTATGAGAGAGGAAAAAAAGAAAAAATATATATACATATATAAAAGACATAAGATTTAAGAATCATTTCATATTTATAATTAATGAAATTAACGGTTATATCTTGGTCCAAAATTAGATGGGGCCTTTCTAACTATATTTAAACAATAGGAGAGCTAAAATGTTCCAATCTCAAATCACGAAGAAGAAAATATAATGTTAATTTGGTAATGACCATAGAATACATAATTATGAAATATTGGCGTCAATAGATTTTCAGCCAAGAGGGTGAACAAACCAATTTTAATTTCAAATTGTTCTTTTTTGTTTTTTTGGATAAATAATTTCAAATTATTCTATTTTCAATTCGCCAATTAAAAGTTTGTCTTATTTTGTTAGGATTAATAGTGAAAATCACAAAAAATCACGAGTAAATTACACTTTGCATCCCTATACTTTGCACTAAATTTCACTTTGATCCCTGCATATGAAATCGTGACAGTTAACCCCCTGTACTTTTGGTCAAATTCCACTTTGGTCCCTACACATGAAATCGTGTCAATCAACTCCTTGCACTTGGTCAAGTGTCAATGTCCCATTCCGTTACTATATTGTTTAAGTCTTTAATAGGAATTCAGTCTTATGATAAATATGTGACTACAAAATGAGAATAAGAGAAGAAAATTATCCTTATTTTTCACCAATACATACTTTGTCTCACGTGATAAATATATAAGAAAATTAGGACAAAAAGTAAAGAAAACAGAACTCTTTTCAAATAAATAAAGGTAGTAGAGAAATCAAAAGAGGGAAGAGGAATATTCTATCGTTACTGTGAAAAACAGAATTTTTTGATTTCTATTTCTACAAAAAAAATTTAATTTGTCTCTTTAATTGTTCATAATTTGTGTTTTGTTTTAATATATAGACAAAATATGATGTAAATTTTGGGATGTGTATAAGCGGGAAATGTGCATGATTTCCTCCTTTGCTCTTATTTTGTAGTCATATATTTGTCGCATTACTGACCTCTATTAAAGATTTATATGATAGAGTAACAAAAGGGAGACATTGATGCTTGACCACAAATTTAAGGGTTGACTATCACGATTTCATGTGTAGGGACCAAAAGATTTGACTAGAAGTGTAATGGCTTGATTGTCATAATTTCATATATAAGGGCCAAAGTGAATTTGGTGCAAACTGCAGGGGTGCAAATTATAATTTACCTAGGAATTTTTTAAAAATACAAATATTCACACATTCAATAAATTAGAAAAATATAAAATTTTAAGAAGTGTGAATATTTTTAAATGCATTCATACTAACTTTCATACTTTCTAAATAATATCTTAATAATTAAAAGTATAAATGTTCAGATTTACAACTTTCACACTTATTACAAAATTCACACTATTATAATGCAAGGAAGATGAGTCTCATGACAAAATATTTCTCAAAAGTATGAAATTTTATAAGTGAAATTTTTTTCACAATTTCAAATTCTAAAAAAGTTATTTTTTTTTTCATTTTACATAATTTTGTATTTAATTGAGAACGATTTGGCTGAGTAGTTATAAAAAACGGATTAAATTCATTTTACCTCTTATGATTTAAATATAGTTAGAAAATTCCCAAGTGATTTTGGAGGATTAAAGTGTCGTTAATTTTTTCTTTCAAATTGACGGAAGGTGTATTACACACAATATTTTAAAATGGGTTTAGTTTTTTGAAAAAATAACATGAAATTAATACAACAAAAAGATTAATATGTTAATTAAAATAAAATAAAATAAAATATAATTAACAATTAATTTAAAACATAAAATATAACTAAATATTTTAAGTAAGAATATAAAATACATAATAATTAGAAATTGATCTAAAATATGATTAAATTAAAGTTAGATTTAAAATTTAGCAATTACAATAACTAATTAAATATTTAAGATTAATTGTGATTTAAAATATAATTAAATTAAAATTAGAATAAAAAGTTAAGAATTACAATAAATGATTAAGAATATATAATTAATTGTGTTTTAATTGAATTAATGTTTAAACATTATAAACTATGTATATTAAAGGGTATTATAGTAATTTTACATCTTTAGTTAACTACGTTAATGGTTATACTTTAGTTCAAAATCATATGATGAGATCTTTCCGACTATTTTTGAATTATAAGGGTAAAGTGCTTTAGCCTTGAATCACAAGGGGATAAAATAAATTTTGCCTTATAAAAAATCTAAATTATATAAAAAAACAGATGTACATTTTAAAAGTTGTAAAATTTTCAAGTTTTGAAACATTAGAAAAAGAAAAAACAAAAAAAGAAGTCTCTCATATAAACATGTTAATCAACTAGGCCTAACCCATTTGGCTACTAAGGGTTTAGTCCCTAGGGGAGGTCATAGGTTTAAATCTCCTTAAGAGAGTTGAATTAAAGAGGCAAGCACTTGACTTTGTAAAGAATGCAGAGGCTAACCCTCACAGGTATTAACCTAACAATTAACAATTGACTTTATAAGCATGTTGACCAAAACAAGGATAAAATTGTCATAAAAAACATCTAATTTTCATAAAAGGATTTCTAATATACAATTTCATACATATGTAGAATTTATTGGATCACATTTGATTTCCATAATATTTATGGCTAAACAAATTCTTGAAAAGAGGCTTTTCACTGATTTTTCCTACACTTAAATGGATTCTATTTTGTTAGGATTATTAACGAACAAATATTTGTGAATGCTTTATGTAGTATCTATAATTTCCCATCTCTCCTCAAGTGTTTCTCTGGTGTTTATCATATTTTCAGAATTTAAAAAAAGAAAAGAAAAGAAATTTTTGGTAGAGAGAGCCTCAAGGTACGATAAACACTGTTTGATTTATAAATTTAGAGAGGGATTTAGAAAGGGAATAAAAAAAGATAAAATATAAATTAAAAAGAAAAAACTAAATGTTTTTTTTTTGAAAAAATTGAAAAATTAAATTATTTTTTTGGATAAAACTAAAAAATTTGTGTCTATAAAGAAGCATGATGATGGAACATTGATGTGCAAAAAAAAAAATTTAAAAATAAAAAACTGATAATGTTCTCGGTTTTTTAGATAGTTGAATCAAACTAATAAGTAGAAGGGTAAAAACGTTTAATTCCATATTTTTTTTCCCCCATCAATTAGTGAAACAATTATGTGGAACATTACTATATAAAATTGATAATGTTGTTAGTTTTATAAATTGGAAAAAATTGATAATATTTTCAATTTTACTAAATAGAATTTATCGGTTTAAAAAATCTTAGATAAGACTTGAGTAAGCGTAACATTTGTAAATAGGACTTTTAGGTAATTAACTCTTTAGTTAATGCTAATTTTTTTTTTCGTTTTTTATTTTCCTAATTAGCAAAAGAGAGAATTTTAGCTTCACTTTTTATTTCTCTTCTTTGATATCTCTCTTTTTGTTTTACCTTCAGATACAGATTGAGAGAGCTTTATCCTCTGAAATTCGAATCTCAAACTAGTTTCTTCTTCAATATTTGTTTCAAAAAAAAAAAAAAGGAAAAAAAATAGAGAAAAAGTTTATTGAAAATGAGTGCCCTGCAAGGTGTATTTTCAATTGTAGCGGCAATTGCAGGGGCAATTACAGGGAGATTAGTTGAGCCAGTGATGCACCACGTTGGTTTTGTTTTTCAGTACAAGAAGAAGCAGGAGAATCTGGAAGTTGAAATTAAAAACCTTGAAGAGCTTATAGAACAAATCAAAGAAAAAGTTGAAGAAGCCATTACTCGTGGTGAAAAAGTTAAAGAACCTGTTTCAAAGTGGCTAGCGGAGGTGGAAAAAAGAGTTCTGGAATTTAAGGATGAAAATACTGTTAACGAAAACATGCAGTGCTTTGTATTCTTATGTCCAGACTACATCTCGCGTTACAGAATGAGCAAGGAAGCCGAAAACAAGATCGAAGAAGTAAAAAAGTTCATTCAGAGTGGCAATTTTAGCACAGTTGCACTTCCTAAGCCATTTGCTCAAGAACTTCAATTCACATCGTCAAGTACAAACAATTTGAATTTTGAGTCGCGAGAATTGGTTTTCAATAACATCATGGTAGCATTACAGGATTCCAATGTTAAAATGATTGGAGTATATGGAACAGGAGGGGTTGGAAAGACGACAATGGTAGAAGAGATTGGCAAACTAGTGAAAAATGATCCTTTTGATGAAGTCGTTGTGGCAGTTGTTTCTCAGGACGCAAATGTGAGCAATATTCAGGGGCAACTCGCTGATCGCTTGAATTTGAAACTAAAAGGGGAAACTGAAGTGGGAAAAGCAAGCAAATTGTGGAATAGATTGAACAATGGGAAGAAAAATCTCATTATATTGGATGATATGTGGCAAGAATTGAACTTGAAGACAATAGGGATTCCTATCACTGATGGAAACAATTGTTGCAAAGTTGTGATAACGTCTCGAATCCGAGGTGTGTTGGAAAAAATGCGTGTTGATAGATATGTTCCAATGCAAGTATTATTAGAGAAAGAAGCATGGGCCCTATTCAAGACGAAGGTGGGAAATTCCGTCGATTCTCCTGAACTCCATGGTATAGCTGATGCAGTCTGTAAAGAGTGTGGAGGCTTGCCGGTTGCTATACTTGCAGTTGGAGCCACATTGAAAGATAAGAAAAAATATGTCTGGGAAGATGTACTTGATCAATTCAAAGATTCTATGCTAAAGAATATTGCGGGAATTGACGCAAAGGTGTATGCTTCCTTAAAGTTAAGCTATGATCGGTTAGAATCTAGTGATGCAAAATCATGCTTCCTGCTATGTTGTTTCTTTCCTGAAGATGCTAATATTTCAATTGAAGTGTTGGCGAGACACTGCATAGCGAGAAGTTTGCTTGAAAAAAACACAAATACACTAAGACGAGCAAGCCATCGAGTACTTACGGTGGTCGATATCCTCAAAGATGCTTGTTTGTTATTAGAAGGTGAAGATGAAAACTTTGTCAAAATGCATGATGTCATTCGAGATGTTGCTCTTTCAATTGCGAAAGATGATGGCAAGGAAATTCTAGTAAAATATGGTGACAAAAAGTGGCCAGAGAAAGATACATGCGAATCTTCCTCAGCAATGTCATTAAGGTTCGACAACACTCTTGAGCTTCCGGATGATTTGGTATGTCCACGACTCCACACCTTGACCATAGAATTGGAATGGGACTGGCATAGCGATGCTTTGCTTAATGTTCCAGATACGTTTTTCAGTGGAATGGAGAAACTTACAATTTTAGAATTGAATAGAATCTGTATGTTGCCTCCATTATCTCTTGCTAATTTGGTTAACCTTCGGATGTTATGTTTAGAAGATTGTGAGTTGGGAGACACAGCTATACTCAAGGATCTAAATAATAACCTTGAAATACTTAGCCTTCGAGGTTCTAATATCGAGGTTTTGCCATCAGAGATAGGACAATTGACTCGTCTTCGGTTGTTAGATCTGGGAAATTGTAAAAAGCTCACAGAGATTCCACAAGGTGTCATATCCAATTTGTCTCGCCTGGAAGAATTATACATTTTATATGAGTTTGGGTATAGGGAGGGAAGATGCAAAGTGAATCTTGATGAGTTGAGGAAATTGACGCAATTAACCACTTTACAGATTCACATATCAAATGTCATGCTACTGCCCGAGGACTTCTCCTTTGAAAACTTGATCAGATATAAAATATTAGTGGGTAAGGAATATTATTTTTTTGGAACTTATTCAAAGTCGTGTAAACTTGTGGGTGTTTCCTTAATGGACAAGTTAATCGTTTTGTTGATGAGAGCCGAAGAACTACATTTGGAAAAAATTGAAGGTTTACAAGAGGTGCTGCATGCCAGAGGTGGAGAGGGGTCTTTGATGGAACGTCATGGACTAAATCCATCAGGCTTCTTCGATAATTTAATTGATTTAACAATTAAAGATTGTGGGTTGGAATATCTCTTCTCCCTGTCCTGTGCAAGAGGATTTCCACGACTCCAGAGACTAGAAATAGTTTGTTGTGAGATGATGGAAGCAATAGTTGGAATTGAAGAAGAAAAAGATGAAGATGAACTCTCAAGTCCGGTAATTAATTTCAGTCAGTTGAAATATTTGGCTCTCGAGAATCTACCCAAGCTCATAAGCTTCTACCCCACAGTGGAGAAGATGCCAACATCTGAAGGAAATTCTTCTACCCAGGCACAATTTTTGTTTAATGAAAAGGTATGCTTTATCAATACCCTTTTTATTTGCTTTAATCCATTATATCTAGTTATTATAAAATGCTTTATGTATTAGGAATACAATCAAACAGTGCTAGGTTATTTTCAACAAAAATCAAAATTGTTAAATCCCTAAAAAAATAACCAAATGGTTGGTCACACTGTGGCAAGCATGAAATAATTACAACAAATTAAGATTTTAAAAATAAAAAATTATGAATAAAATTAATTTTTAAGAAAAAAATATTGAAGTCATCAAAAGTGTCATCGTTGTATGTTTAGCGATGAAATTAGATATTTAGTAATGAATTATTATCATTTTTTGACCAAAATTTGTCTAAAAAAGTGAATATCTAATGCAACAAATTGTTTTGTCTTAAAGTGTATTTATTAACCACATTTTTAAACTTTTGTTACAAAAGTCTGTTTTTTAACTTTTTAACAAAAATTAGTCCCTAAATGTTTCTCCCTTCATTTTGGGGACAAAAATTTGATTTTTAAAACTCTTTCTCCCTTCCCTTTATAAATGAAGAGAAATATCAATTATTTCTATTATTTCATTTCCACGTCAAATTTAATTAATCATTTTTATTGTCACCAAGTATTCCAAATGAAGTTTTAGGGATTGGTTTACTTTTAGATTTGCTACTAAACAAAATTAATGTGCTTCTACCAAGCCCCTACCCATAATCTATATGAAGTAAAATTTAGATTGTAACGCCCTCAGAATAAATACATTAATCAACCATTCATGATATTCCAAAATCATAAAAGAGATATTATATTTCCATTCATCAGAGTATTTTCTATAAAAAGGTATTACATGTTGACAACAAAAATAAATGTCCTACGGGCTTACAACTTTCCAAGTTAACACTTGGTTATAACAAAAGAGGGTCAGAAGCCCTTTTTACAATTAAAGCCCTCGGCTTGGAAATAAAACATGTAATACAGAAAAGTAACAACAAAAGGAAGCCTGCAGCCTTTAAACTATCCAAGCTAGATCCTTGGAGGCGGCATATCTGTAACGCCCTCAAAATAATACATAAATCCCGACATTCTTGACATGCATTGATATAAGAGAAATAAACATCTTTCTATTCATTAGAGTAGTTCATACACAAGTATTACATGTTGACAACAAAAGTAAATGTCCTATGGGCTTACAGCTTTCCAAGCCAACACTTGGTTATAAGAGAGGGTACTAACCCAAATACATATTAAGTCCTTGACCTGAATTTAAATGTAATACATCAAAAGATAACAAAAACAACAAAAAGTCTTTCAGCCTCTAGCCTCCCAAGCTACGTCCTTGGAGGTGGCATACCATCTGTACCTGAAAATGATGTCCCATATAGGGTGAGCCACAGCCCAGTAGAAATATACTAAACCAACTATAAGCAATGACTAAAATGATAGTATTTGATAGATGGTCAACACTTATAAACAAATTTATATCACATTACAGTTCCATGACAATCATGTCCATGTTACATCTCACTTTCCTTTACTTATCAACTCATTTTATAAACGTGGCTCAAAACCTGGCCAGATAATTTAAATGAGATTACATCTCATATCAATAGTACTTCCATTTCAATTGGGATAACAACTCATATTAATCACTTCATACTTCACAATAGATACACATAATTGCTGTATCAATCTCAAATAAAACACTTCCATACTTCATATATGATATACAGATTTGCTATGTCAACATTTCAATAGATACATATATTTGCTGTATCAATGGAGTACATCCCCTACCTCCTCCCAAACAATGTCCGGTTTAGGAGTCCATCCCCCTTCTTCCCCTAAACCGTAGAGTACATCCCATATTTCCTCTCACACAACACAATATATATAAACACATATCATATACAAGATCAATCAATACATAAATTTGATGTTTTATTCCAACCGCCATCTTCGATGACATAGTCAATTGATTAGTTTTAGTTCGCCTAATCATCATACATTGTCTTCAACAATCAAGATTATCCTCCACCGATAGCCCAAAGTAGTTATTTCTAAACAGAAAATAAATGCATCAAACGGATATAATATCAACATTTTCACAGGCGAGTGATAAATTAATTCAACTACACCATTTAATTCCACAAATTCCCAATTTTATTATTCTCAACTCAATTCCGTATTTCCCCAAATTAATTATACCCATTAATTTATCACAAAGCTAGGGCATATTTCCCTAATTCTCAATATCAACCCTAAGGTCCAATTTCATCAATACCACAACATTAATTCCATTTTTTTGTTGGTCTCATACACCCATGGGAGTTAACACTTTGAAAACCCTCTTTCTATAATTTACAAATCAATCCCTAACTTCTCCAAAATTACCCAACAACCCTAACATATCAAAATGTCAAAATTTAAAGACAAAGCTCATAAGATGGAGTAGGGTATCCCTACCTTGAAATGAAGAGCTCAAATGGAGAAGATGACCAAAAACCAAAGTGCTCCAAATCCACAAATGTTCAGATTAAAAGGAAGCCCAAGTCACCCTCTATCTTTCTTACAAAGGACTTAGGGTAGAAACACTCAAGAACTAGATCAATCCCTAGAGAGAAGATGTATATAGAGAGAGAGAGCTCGGATCTAGGGTTTGAGAGAAATAAATATGAAAAAGTGAAGTGTTTTTCCCGCTGCTGCCTACTGATATAACACAGGCTCGCTCGAGCGAAGAAGTGGTCGCTCGAGCGACCAGACACAAAGAACCCTCGCTCGAGCGAAGAAAATCTCGCTCGAGCCAACAATTCGAACCTTCAGGTCTGCAACCAGAAGCACGCTCGAGCGAAGAAAAGCTCGCTCGAGCAAAGGAAAGCTCGCTCAAGCCAAGGATTGCAACTCTCAGGTCTAAACCTAGACGCAGACGCACGCTCGAGCGAAGAACAGCTCGCTCGAGCCACCAGACACATCAACCAACTCTTTCTCGAGCTACGAAACCCTGGCTCGAGCGAAGGATCTAAAACAAAGAGGTCGCTCGAGCGACAAAGTGCTAGCTCGAGCAAAGACACCAAAATCTGGGCAGCAACCATTTGCTCCCAATCACACCCAACCTGTAACAAACTTACCCAACACATCCTATAACTCAAAAATAAGGAATTTAAAGGATGATAACAGGATACATGCAATGACAATCTCCACGGAACCTAAGTCCGGATACAACAACCAAATGGGCAAAGACCGGGGTCGCTATAATATCACCTGAACCTGAAAATGATGTCCCATATAGGGTGACCCAAAGCCCAATAGAGATACGCTAAACATAATATGAGAAATAACTAAAACATTAACATTCGATAAATGTTTAGCAGTTCGAAACTATCTCAAACCGCTTCCTATAACCGATCAACATAGATTTCCATACATCCTTTTACATTTACAACCGTGATTCAATTCATTCCCATTTCTTTATCTCAATCAAATCGACAACATAGTACATTATTTATCCAAACAATTCAAAATGAAACTACAACTCGTATTATCAACACTTCTATCATCAACAATTTCAAATGAGACTATAACTCATAAAGACAACACTTCAATTTATCAACATCATGCAGATGTATATAAGGTTTCGGGACTTTCACCCTGGACACTCCGGCCAACTTAATTATCAATGGAGTCCATCCCCTATCTCCTCCCAAACAATGGATTACATCCCCTATCTCCTCTCAAACCATTGAGTACATCCCATATCTCCTCCCAAATAAAGATACATAGGCAATGTATTTAAACACTTTATCATATACAATGATCATTTAATGCACATATTTAATGTGTTATTCCAACCATCATATTCAATGACATATTCAAGGTGATTAATTTCAATTTACCTAATCATCATGCAGTGTCTACAACAATCAAGACTATCCTCCACTGATAGCCCAAAACAATTATTTCTAAATAGATAATAAATTTATCAAATAGATAAATTATCAACATTTTCATAGGTGAGTGATTAATCAATCCAACTACACCATTTAATCCCAATTCCATCCAATTTCATGATTTTCAAATCAATTTCATATTCCCACAATTACCAAATTAATTATACAAATTAATCAACTACATTTATTTAGGGCACTTTCCCTCTTTTCTCATCTTTAGCCCTAAGGCTCAATTTCCTCAATTTTATACCAATAATCCCATTTCCAAGGTCTCACATAGACATGGAGCTCAACAATTGAAAACCCCTTTTCTATAATTTCAACTTCAAACCCTAACCTTCCAAAATCTCCATATTTCACCATTTATACAAAATGACTAAAATTTATGTTAAAACTCATAAAGACAAGTAGTTTATCCCTACCTCAATGAAGAGATTCAAAGGAGATGATGAAGAAAACTCAAGATGCTCCAAATCCAAGAATTTTCGGATCAAAATGTAGCCCACGCGATACTCCACCCTTTTTACAAAGGAAGTAGGGTAGAAACCCTCTAGATTAAGTGTATTGGTAGAGAGAAGAAGTGTGTAGAGAGAGAGAGAGTGACGGATCTAGGGTTTGGAGAGAAATGGAGATGAGAAAGTGATGTATAAACCCGCTGTTGCAAACTAATATATACAGGGCTCGCTCGATTGAAGAAGTGGTTGCTCGAGCGACCAGACAAAAAAGGGTCTTGCTCGAGCGCAAGAAGCGTCGCTCGAGCGAACAATGCGAAGCTTCAGTTCTGCAACCCAGAAGCACGCTAGAGCGCAGGAGTCCTTGCTCAAACGAAGAAATCCAAAACACAGAGCTCGCTCGCTCGAGCGAAGGAAAGCTCCCATCAGGTCAAAAAGAGACGCAGACGCACGCTCGAGCGCAAGAGTTCTTGCTCGAGCCAAGAGACACACCACTCAAAGCTCGCTCGAGCGAAAGAACCTTGGCTCGAGTGAAAAAACTAAAACACAAAGCTCGCTCGAGTGACAAAAGCCTCGCTCGAGCGAAGAAACCAAAATCTGGACAGCAACCATATGTTCCAGCACCCAACCATCCTGTTTCAAACCTGCCCAACACATCCTAAAACTCAAATTCAAAAAATCAAAGGATGGAAATGAGAATAAGACAACAACATACAACCACTAGACCCGAGTTAGGAACACAATACATGACGGGGAAAACCAGGATCGCTATATAGATTAAGCCCCAAAGCATTAATCTAATTTTTTTATTTTAAATGTTAAAAATATGCATTACATAGAAATATTGGTCCATCTAATTGTATACAATAATGTGACTTTCCAAACTAGTTCAAATATATGTTGACAGGTAAATTAACCTAGTAAAAAACTTATGCCAGCATGCTTGTGTGATTTTTTTTTTTAAAAATAAAAAAATCGATAGAAGATTAATTATAAATATGTGAAATACTATATCACACTTGACAATTAAAATTCAACAATAGACAAAGCCATATATTGTATTAATGGAAAATGCCAATTGAGTTGTGATACACACAATAGCTCGAAATTTTTCGAAATTCTAACGTTTATGCTATGAAAAACTTTGAGACTCCCAAAAAGGTTCTTTCAATTTGATCAACGACAATGGTATGATCTGTTAAGTGTCAATTTTTAATATATCACAAATCTAGTCATATAAGACATAACTGCCTTACCACATCATTTTGGATGAATTATAATATTTAAATTGTGCTTTTCTAATATTTCTATTATAAAATTTAATAGTAAATGGGATTCAAACTCAAATATTACCATCAAGCCTAGACACCAGAAAATATACTCTTATTTAGGAGATTCTATAATTTTCTAATTTCAATATTCTAGGTGGAATTTAGGGGTTGTTTGGAAAGTGCTAGATTAGTATACTTTTTGACTTTTTACAAAAAAAACATAAAATATGAGTTGGGTTTGAAATGATGTGGTAAAGAGGTGATATAACTAAAATAAGATGATTGTGACCCACATAGGATAATGCTAAAATAGCATGTGCTATTCTTAGCACATGCCAAACAAGCACTTAAAAGTTGAGAAATTCTACAATATACACCATTTAAAAGGATTATTTTAGTTATGATTCATGAGATCATATGCGTCCCTAATTATGTCATTTTCCTCTGTAGTTATGATCTATTTTTTTCTTTAATAATAACATTATTTTAGTTTTGACTTATGAGAATGGCTTTGATCACGACCATGAGGAGTCTTACGCCTCCCCCTTGTTTTGCTTCGACCTTTCACAACAAATGCTTTCGAATGAGAGGACCCCGCTGATTTTCTTATAGTTTCTTCATTCAAAAAGCTACTAGTGACTTGGCTCATTGTGACAACTCCATCGGGCGCCGAATTAGTAACCGTCACAACCAAAGTCTCCCAACTTTCGGGCAAAGAAATAAGTAGCATCAAAGCCTGCAACTCATCATCAAAAATAATTTTCATAGAAGCAAGTTGGTTAACAATACTCTTTATTTCATTCAAGTGTTCCGAAATGGGGCTACGATCTTTATATTTTAAATTAACCAACTTTCGAAACAGAAAAGCTTTATTTGTGGCTGATTTTCTATCATAAAGACTTAATTTTTTCCATAAATCATGTGCTGAAGTTTCAGTAGCAACATGATGAAACACACTGTCATCAATCCATTGACGGATAACACCAACGACTTTTCGATTAAGCCTCTTCCATTCATCATCTTTCATATCCTCGGGTTTGCTACTATCACCCTCAATAGGCCCATACAAATCTTTACAAAATAATAAGTCGTCCATTTTAGTTTTCCAAATTACCCAGTTGTTTCCATTGAAGCTAGACATATGACCCACATTCCCCTCCATTGATTTACACAAATAAATATACCCAAATAAACTGTAAGCTTTGATACCAGTTGTTAGGAAAAATATATGATTTCCCACAAGTAAATCAATCAATAGAAATAAAAACTAATGTAGAAAAATTAAATCAACAAAGACACAAGAATTTTACGTGGTTTCCTCAATGTGAGGTATGTCCACGGGATCAAAATAGGGTGAGCCAAAACCTAGTAGAAACAATCTAATACAATATATGAGGTTTAACGAAGATATAAGTGTCAAGTGTACATTCAATATCTATGACAAAACATTCATTCTCCACATGACCATATGGTTCCGATGTTCACATCTCAATCCATTCCCATCTATTCATTTGAAGTTAATTCATTTCATTTCAATTCATGGGCCAAATTCATAATTCTCTGAATAACCCAACTAAGACTACAACTCAGTGGTTCTCAATCAACACAATCATCATACAAGCACTTAAATCTTGCCATTTTACGAAAATTTTGTCTGCGGAATCGGCACCCATGTATACACATGATTTCGGGACTTTCACCCTGGACACTCCGGTCAACTTAATTTCAATGGAGTCCATCCCTTGTCTCGTCCCAAGATATAGAGTACATCCCCTTTCTCCTCCCAAAACATTATACATATACAATGTATTTAAAAGTACCGTCATATTCAATGACTATAACCTATACATATTCAATGCCTTAACAAACCGTCATATTCAATGACACCAATTAAATGGTTAGTTTCAATTCACCTAATCCTCATGCAATTTCTATAACAATCATAGCTATCCTCCACTGATAGCCCAATTCAAATATTTCTAAACAAATATTCAATTTCAAGACATATAATTTATTCAAATTTCTATAGGAGCGAGATAACGCATTTCCGGCTCCACCATTTATATCAGCAACTATCCAATTCCATGTTACCATAATCAATTTCGTTTATTTATACAAAACACAAATTGACCCATCTAGGGCACAACTCCTAGTCTTCCAAATATTAATCCAAGTGTCCAAATCAACCCTTTTTCAACGACATACCTTTACATCTATACCCAAACCATTTTTACCAATTACATTTGAAAACCCCTCTTTCATTCCACACCCAAACCCTAGGTTCATCCACAAATATCCCAAATATTCCACCATTTGTACATAACAACGAATAACTAGGCTAAGAATCATATTAAGGTATAGAATATCCCTACCTCAAGCTTAGAAGAGCAAAGGGAGAGATGGAGGATCTTCAAAGACGCCGAAATCAAACTTCAATCGGACTAAAATGAAGCTCTTGAGATGCACTATCTTTTTAACAAAGGCACATGAGTGTAGAGATCACTAGATCTAGGTGTAAATGTAGAAAGAGAGAGTATCTTAGAAAGAAAGGGTCTCAACTTTAGGTTTTGGGAAGAAAAGATCTGAAAAGTGATGTAGAAAGTCATTTTTACAATCTGATATACGCACAGTCCACTCAAGCACAAGAGTTGACGCTTGAGCGTCAGACACAATAAGTTGTTTCGCTCGAGCGCATAATACACACCTCTAGTACTTTTGCAGACAACAGACAAACCGCTCGAGTGCAAGAAAGGCCGCTCAAGCGCGCACTCGCTTGAGCTTAGGAAACTCCCGAGCTTAGGAAAGGCCGCTCATATCATGTTTTCCTTTTTTGGGGTGCGTGTAACAAAAATAATGCCACCATTTTATTGGTTTAGGCTGTGTTTGGTTTATAAATTTGAAGAAAAATTTAGAAAGAAAAAGGGGAAAAGGTATGTAAAATATAGGTGAATTGTAGTTATATTTCATTCACATTTCACCTAATTTTTATTTTCTATTTCGAAATTACTTCCCAAATTCATTAACCAAAAGAGAAAGAAGTGCATGAGAGATAGTCAAAACCTAACAAAAGTACAAAAATATAGAACAACGTATCAAAGAAACAAACAAGACGCTACTAGAACAAACTTAAAACATGATGACCGTATTAGTATCCAAAGTAGAAAAAGATGAGGGACTTTTGTGGAATGAATGGCTTTTGTGAACACTATCTACGTGTGGGACCTTCCAACCTTCTTATTTTAATTGCCTTTTGAATCATATTGAATTAATGGACCATACCTTTTGTATGGCCTAAAGTTAGACCTAACATCTCCAAAATACAAACCTGAAACATCTCCAAAAGCACAACAAAATAAAATAAAAATCACCATAAAAAAAAAAGTCGTCCCAAGGTCCATCAAAAGTAAAACTTTTACTTACCCAAAAAAGAGTAAAACTTTTACTATCCATGGGTTCCAATACTAAAGAATGAAAAAAGAATTCATATACAAAGGTTAAAATAACTATATATATATATATTAAAAAAAATATCTTATCTAAAGCCAAAACAAATCAGAATCATCATGATGTCCAAAAGCTCCATACATATAAAGGTTGTAAATCTCATATTAATTGTCAAAATTAGGATTGTAAACGAGTCAAGTCGAACCATACAACAGGTTATTCAAGTTTAATTTGAAAAACTTATTGAGTTTGAAAAAATATATATAAGTTTGTTTTGTTTACCATTTGAACCGAACCCAAATGAGTTTTAATGGAACGGAGTTCGAGAAACTAAATTGGTATTTTATTACCCAATTAAGTTTATAAAACTGAGTTCGAGCTAAACTCAAAATATCAGCGAGTTTCAAAATGTGTTCAGTATTAACTTATTTATATAACAAGTCATTCCCGAATTGTTTCTTAGCGAGCCAAATATAAGTCGAGTTCAAATGATTTGACTTGTTTTACCATCTTAAATTAAATAGATATGCCAACAAAATGAATATTAAATTAAATAAGAAATTATCAATATAAAAAATTATCAAGGCACCGTGGTGAATTTTTAAAATAAAATTTTCATCTTTTTCATAGGTGTAATACTCAAATCTACAACATAATTTGCCTTATCTAAAAAATAACTAATAAGATAATGGAACACAAATTTTTAAAGTCAAATAGAAAAATAATTGTTAAAGATGGAAAACAATGTGAAGAGCTGAAATAAAAAAGGTGATTAGTTAATAATTAAGCAATGGAATAAATATTTCAAAAGAATATGGCGATATGAAATTATCAATTTGCCTGCCTAATGCTTCTCATTTCCGCTCATACACGTTTAAAGCATGTGCTTGTAAACTGTTGCAATTATAAGTTGTTGCTCATCCAAAATTTTGTGACAGTCACTAGCTACATGTGTTGTAAATTACTTTACAGGTTGCTTTTCCCGTCTTGGAGGATCTGGAAATACAGGAATTGCCCAACATAATAGAGATATGGGACAAGCAATTACTCATAGCCTCAGAAATAGAATCAAAGTCCTTCTGCCAACTAGAAGATATGAAGGTTTCTTATTGTGAGAAATTGGTACATGTGGTCCAATTCAATATGCTCCCACGACTGCAAAATCTCAAAAAATTCAGCGTGGATAATTGTCCAAGGATGGAAGCGATAGTTTGGGAGAAAGAAAAAGAAGAAGGAACCTCCAGGAATGATATCATCGTGTTCTCCCAATTAACAACTCTTAATCTTTCTAAGTTGGCGAGCCTTAAAAGTTTCTACAATAGGCCTACAAGATCTGAAGCACAACCATTGTTCAACCACCAGGTTTGATTTTCCTATTTTATTTTATTAACCATGGCCATGGGAAAGCGTGTACACAAAAAAAATAAAATTCCTTTTCCTTTACAATTCGAAAGTTGAAGCTTATTTGAATATTTTCTTTCTATCCAAATCCAAACAAAAGTAAAATAATTTCAAGGTGGATATGCTAGGGGCCTACGATGGAAATTACAATATTAGCCAAACAAAAATATGTATGAATTCTAAATACACCATATTTTTATTTTGAATACGAATCTTAATATGATTTAATTTGACTAAAATATATATAAGTTTGTCTTCTTTACAATTTGAGCCGAACCCAAACGAGTTTTAATCGAATAGAGTTCGAGCAACTTGGTATTTTACTACGCATTTAAGTTTATAGAACTGAGTTCGAATTGAACTCAAAAAATCGGTGAATTTCAAAATGTGTTCAATTTTAACTTATTTATATAATAAGTCATTCTTGAATTATTTTTTATTGGGCCAATATAAATCGAGTTCAAATAATTTGATTTGCTTTACCATCTTAACTTAAATAGATATGCTAGGAAAATGAATATGAAATTAAATGAAAAATTATCAAGGCACTGTGCTGAATTTTTAAAATAAAATTTTCTTCTTTTTCATTGGTCTAATTCTCAAATCTACAACATAATTTGCCTTTCCTAAAAAATAACTGATAAGATTATGGAACACAAATTTGTAAAGTCAAATAGAAAAATAATTGTTACAGATGGAAAACAATGTGAAGAGTTGAAATCAAAAAGGTGATTAGTTAATAATTAAGCAATAGAATAAATATTTCAAAAGAATATGGCGATATGAAATTATCAATTTGCCTGCCTAATGCTTCTCAATTCCGCTCATACACATTTAAAGCATGTGTTTGTAAACTGTTGCAATTATAAGTTGTTGCTCATCCAAAATTTTGTGACAGTCACTAGCTACATGTGTTGTAAATTACTTTACAGGTTGCTTTTCCCGTCTTGGAGGATCTGGAAATACAGGAATTGCCCAACATAATAGAGATATGGGACAAGCAATTACTCATAGCCTCAGAAATAGAATCAAAGTCCTTCTGCCAACTAGAAGATATGAAGGTTTCTTATTGTGAGAAATTGGTACATGTGGTCCAATTCAATATGCTCCCACGACTGCAAAATCTCAAAAAATTCAACGTGGATAATTGTCCAAGGATGGAAACGATAGTCTGTGAGAAAGAAAAAGAAGAAGGAACCACCAGGAATGATATCATCGTGTTCTCCCAATTAACAACTCTTAATCTTTCTAAGTTGGCGAGCCTTAAAAGTTTCTACAACAGGCCTACAAGATCTAAAGCACAACCATTGTTCAACCACCAGGTTTGATTTTCCTATTTTATTTTATTAACGATGGCCATGGGAAAGCGTGTACACAAAAAAATAAAATTCCCTTTCCATTACAATTTTAAAGTTGAAGCTTATTTGAATATTTTTTTTTTCTATCCAAATCCAAACAAAAGTAAAATAATTTCAAGGTGGATATGCTAGGGGCCTACGATGGAAATTACAATATTAGCCAAACAAAAATATGTATGAATTCTAAATACACCATATTTTTATTTTGAATAGGAATCTTAATATGATTTAATTTGACTAAAATATATATAAGTTTGTCTTCTTTACAATTTGAGCCGAACCCAAACGAGTTTTAATTGAATAGAGTTCGAGCAACTTGGTATTTTACTGCGCATTTAAGTTTATAGAACTGAGTTTGAATTGAACTCAAAAAATCGGCGAATTTCAAAATGTGTTCAATTTTAACTTATTTATATAATAAGTCATTCTTGAATTATTTTTTATTGGGCCAAATATAAATCGAGCTCAAATAATTGGATTTGCTTTACCATCTTAACTTAAACAGATATGCTAGGAAAATGAATATTAAATTAAATGAAAAATTATCAAGGCACTGTGGTGAATTTTAAAATAAAATTTTCATCTTTTTCATTGGTCTAATTCTAAAATCTACAACATAATTTGCCTTATCTAAAAAATAACTAATAAGATTATGGAACACAAATTTTTAAAGTCAAATAGAAAAATAATTGTTAAAGATGGAAAACAATGTGAAGAGTTGAAATCAAAAAGGTGATTAGTTAATAATTAAGCCATAGAATAAATATTTAAAAAAGAATATGGCGATATGAAATTATAAATTTGCCTGCCTAATGCTTCTCATTTCCGCTCATATACGTTTGAAGCATGTGTTTGCAAACTGTTGCAATTATAAGTTGTTGCTCATCCAAAATTTTGTGACAGTCACTAGCTACATGTGTTGTAAATTACTTTACAGGTTGCTTTTCCTGTCTTGGAGGATCTGGAAATACATGAATTGCCTAACATAATAGAGATATGGGACAAGCAATTACTCATAGCCTCAGAAATAGAATCAAAGTCCTTCTGCCAACTAGAAGATATGAAGGTTTCTTATTGTGAGAAACTGGTACATGTGGTCCAATTCAATATGCTCCCACGACTGCAAAATCTCAAAAAATTCAACGTGGATAATTGTCCGAGGATGGAAACGATAGTCTGCGAGAAAGAAAAAGAAGAAGGAACCACCAGGAATGATATCATCGTGTTCTCCCAATTAACAACTCTTAATCTTTCTAAGTTGGCGAGCCTTAAAAGTTTCTACAACAGGCCTACAAGATCTGAAGCACAACCATTGTTCAACCACCAGGTTTGATTTTCCTATTTTATTTTATTAACCATGGCCATGGGAAAGCGTGTACACAAAAAAAATAAAATTCCTTTTCCTTTACAATTCGAAAGTTGAAGCTTATTTGAATATTTTCTTTCTATCCAAATCCAAACGAAAGTAAAATAATTTCAAGTTGGATATGCTAGGGGCCTACGATGGAAATTACAATATTAGCCAAACAAAAATATGCAAGAATTCTACATACACCATACTTTTATTTTGAATATGAATCTTAATATGATTTTATTTGACTGAAATATGTATAAGTTTGTCTTCTTTACCATTTGAGCCGAACCCAAATGAGTTTTAATCGAACAGAGTTCGAGCAACTTGGTATTTTACTGCGCGTTTAAGTTTATAGAATTGAGTTCGAATTGAACTCAAAAAATCGGCAAATTTCAAAATGTCTGCAATTTTAACTTATTTATATAATAAGTCATTCTTGAATTATTTTTTGTTGAGCCAAAAATAAATCGAGTTCAAATAATTTGATTTGCTTTACCATCTTAACTTAAATAGATATGCTAGGAAAATGAATATTAAATTAAATGAAAAATTATCAAGGCACTGTGCTGAATTTTTAAAATAAAATTTTCTTCCTTTTCATAGGTCTAATTCTCAAATCTACAATATAATTTGCCTTATCTAAAAAGTAACTAATAAGATTATGGAACACAAATTTTTAACGCCAAATAGAAAAATAATTGTTAATGATGGAAAACAATGTGAAGAGCTGAAATAAAAAAGGAGATTAGTTAATAATTAAGCAATAGAATAAATATTTCAAAAGAATATGGCGATATGAAATTATCAATTTGCCTGCCTAATGCTTCTGATTTCCACTCATACACGTTTAAAGCATGTGTTTGTAAACTGTTGCAATTGTAAGTTGTTGCTCATCCAAAATTTTTTGACAGTCACTAGCTACATGTGCTGTAAATTACTTTACAGGTTGCTTTTCCCGTCTTGGAGGATTTGAAAATTCAGGAATTGCCTAACATAGTGGAGATATGGGAGAAGCAATTACTCATAGCCTCCGAAAAAGAATCAAAGTCCTTCTGCCAACTAAAAGATATGAAGGTTTCTTATTGTGAGAAACTGGTACATGTGGTCCAATTCAATATGCTCCCACGACTGCAAAATCTCAAAAAATTCAACGTGGATAATTGTCCAAGGATGGAAACGATAGTCTGGGAGAAAGAAAAAGAAGAAGGAACCACCGGGAATGATATCATCGCGTTATCCCAATTAACAACTCTTAATCTATCTGAGTTGGTGAGCCTTAAAAGTTTCTACAACAGGCCTACAAGATCTAAAGCACAACCATTGTTCAACCACCAGGTTTGATTTTCCTTTTTTATTTTATTAACCATGGCCATGGGAAAGTGTGTACACACACAAAAAAAAAAAAAAAAAAATCCTTTTCCATTACAATTTTAATGTTGAAGCATATTTGAATATTCTCTTTCTAGCCAAATCCAAACAAAAGTAAAATAATTTCAAGGTGGATATGCTAGGGGCTTACGATGGAAATTACAATATTAGCCAAACAAAAATATGTATGAATTCTAAATACACCATATTTTCTTTTTGAATATGAATCTTAATATGATTTAATTTGACTAAAATATATATAAGTTTGTCTTCTTTGCCATTTGAGCCGAACCGCAACGAGTTTTAATCGAACAGAGTTCAAGCAACTTGGTATTTTACTGCGCATTTAAGTTTATAGAACTGAGTTCGAATTGAACTCAAAAATCGGCGAATTTCAAAATGTGTTCAATTTTAACTTATTTATATAATAAGTCATTCTTGAATTATTTTTTATTGAGCCAAATATAAATCGAGTTCAAATAATTTGATTTGCTTTACCATCTTAACTTAAATAGATATGCTAGGAAAATGAATATTAAATTAAATGAAAAATTATCAAGGCACTGTGGTGAATTTTTAAAACAAAATTTTCTTCTTTTTCATAGGTGTAATACTCAAATCCACAACATAATTTGCCTTCTCTAAAAAATAACTAATAAGATTATGGAACAGCAATTTTTAAAGTCAAATAGAAAAATAATTGTTAAAGATGGAAAACAATGTGAAGAGCTGAAATCAAAAAGGTGATTAGTTAATAATTAAGCAATAGAATAAATATTTGAAAAGAATATGGCGATATGAAATTATCAATTTGCCATCCTAATGCTTGTCATTTCCGCTCATACATGTTTAAATCATGTGTTTGTAAACTGTTGCAATTATAAGTTGTTGCTCATCCAAAATTTTGTGACAGTCACTAGCTACATGTGTTGTAAATTACTTTACAGGTTGCTTTTCCCGTCTTGGAGGATTTGGAAATTGAGGAATTGCCTAACATAATAGAGATATGGGACAAGCAATTACTCATAGCCTCAGAGAAAGAATCAAAGTCCTTCTGCCAACTGAAAGATATGAAGGTTTCTTATTGTGAGAAATTGGTACATGTGGTCCAATTCAATATGCTCCCACGACTGCAAAATCTCAAAAAATTCAACGTGGATAATTGTCCAAGAATGGAAACGATAGTCTGGGAGAAAGAAAAAGAAGAAGGAACTTCCAGGAATGATATCATCGTGTTCTCTCAATTAACAACTCTTAATCTTTCTAAGTTGGTGAGCCTTAAAAGTTTCTACAACAGGCCTACAAGATCTGAAGCACAACCATTGTTCAACCAGCAGGTATGATTTTCCTTTTTTATTTTATTAACCATGGCCATGGGAAAGCGTGTACACTCAAAAAAAATAAAATTCCTTTTCCTTTACCATTTTAAAGTTGAAGGTATTTGAATATTCTCTTTCTATCCAAATCCAAACAAAAGTAAAATAATTTCATGGTGGATATGCTAGGGGCCTACGATGGAAATTACAGTAGTAGCCAAACAAAAATATGTTTGAATTCTAAATACACCATATTTTTATTTTGAATATGAATCTTAATATGATTTTATTGGACTAAAATATATATAAGTGTAACGCCCTCAAAATAAACCCATAATTCATACATTCTTGACATGCTTAGACTTAAGAGAATAAAGCATAATTACATTTCATTAGAGTATTCATTACAAAATGTATTACATGTTGACAGCAAAAGTAAATGCCCAACGGGCTTACAACTTTCCAAGCCAACACTTGGTTACAAAAAATAGTGAGTACTAACTCAAAACAGATAATAAGCCCTTGGCTTGATATACATGTAATACAAAAATGTAATCACAAAAGATGTCCCAGCCACTAAGCCTCTCAAGCTACGTCCTTGGAGGTGGCATGCTACATGCACCTGAAAATAATGTCCCATATAGGGTGAGCCAACGCCCAGTAGAGATATACCAAACATAATATGAGCAATAACTAAAACATAATATGAGCAATATCTAAAACATCAGCATTTGATAAATGTTTAATTCACATAAATCAACTCATGACTCGTTTCAATTACATGACAAATGTGCCCATGTATCATTCCTCTTTCCTTTACTTAATCCATTTCCAATTCATGATAATGGCTCAGAACCTGGCCAAACAATTTAAATGAGATTACATCTCATATCAATAATACTTCCATTTCATCAAATCAAATGAAATAACAACTCATATTAAACACTTCACAATGGGTACACACATTTGCTGTACCGATGCCATCTAAAGGCACTCCCATAGTTCAATAAGTACACAAATTTGCTGTACTATGGAGTCCATCCCCTATCTCCTCCCAACAATATCCGGTTTAGGAGTCCATCCCCTATCTCCTCCCAAACCGTGGAGTACATCCCCTATCTCCTCCCACACAATACAATGTATATAAACATTTATCATATACACGTTCAATCAATACACAATTTCGATGTATTATTCCAACCGTCATATTCAATGACATATTCAATTGATTAGTTTTAGTTTGCCTAATCATCATGCATTGTCTACAACAATCAAGACTATCCTCCACCGATAGCCCAAAGTAATTATTTCTAAACAAATAATAATTACATCAACAGATAAATTATCGACAATTATCAAATGTGAGTGATTAATAAAACTCTACCATTCCATCTCTTATAATGCCAATTTCATTAATTTTCAACTTAATTTCATATTTCCATAACGTTCCAAATTAATAATACAAATTAATTTATGAATCCAAATTAGGGCTTTCTTTTCCCCTTTTCTCAATATTGACCAAAGGGTCCAAATATCCTCAACAAACATCAAATACCTCCATTTGAAACACAAAATACACACTTATGGTTCAAAGATTTAAAACCCCTCTTTATATATTTTGAAACCCTAACTCCCAAAATCAAACCATTTATACAAAATGCTAAAAATCTATGTCAAAGCACATAAAGATGAGTAGTAATCCCTACCTCAAGAGATGAGACCCAAAGGAGAAGATGAGAAACTCGAATATGGTCCAAATCCAAAGATTTTCGGATTGATAGATAGCCCAATACAAGCTCCACTCTTTTTACAAAGGGACAAAGGTGGGAGATCACTCAACCTAGATCAAACCCTAGAGAGAAGATGAAATGTAGTGAGAGAAGCTCTCAAAAGATGTTTTTGAAAAGTAAGAGAGAGAGAGTGAGTGCAGAAAGTGATAAAAAATGACCCAGCTACCAACTGATATACGTATGATCCGCTCGAGCAGAGAATAGGATGCTCGAGCGTCAAACACAAAAAACTGGGCCCGCTCGAGCGCAAGGATACCCGCTCGAGCGCCAAGAAACAACTGCAAAACGCATCCGCTCGAGTGCAAAGGAAAGCCCGCTCGAGCGTAGATTACACCCCTCCAGTATACTTATAGACATTGAACACCCGCTCGAGCGCGAAGGGGCCTGCTCGAGCGAAAGGAAATCTGCTCGAGCGTGAAAAACACATCTGTAGTATTTCTGCAGACGGACAAAATGCTGAAAGTTTGAAAACTTCGCTCGAGCGGATCACCAAAAATCTGGGCATCAAGAATTGGGACAAAAGCTCAACCAACCTATAACAACTCTACCCAACACATCCTAAAACTCAAATATAGAATCAAAGGATGACAACAAGACATATATAACAACTAACTCCACGGAACCGAGTCCGGAATACAGTTAAACAGTAAAGGGGAAACCAGGATTGCTATAATAAGTTTGTCTTCTTTACCATTTGAGTCAAACCCAAACGAGTTTTAATTGAACAGAGTTCGAGCAACTTGGTATTTTACTGCGCATTTAAGTTTATAGAACTGAGTTCGAATTGAACTCAAAAAAATGGCGAATTTCAAAATATCTTCAATTTTAACATATTTATATAATAAGTCATTCTTGAATTATTTTTTATTGAGCCAAATATAAATCGAGTTCAAATAATATGATTTGCATTACCATTTAACTTAAATAGATATGCTAGGAAAATGAATATTAAATTAAATGAAAAATTATCAAGGCATTGTGCTGAATTTTTAAAATAAAATTTTCTTCCTTTTCATAGGTCTAATTCTCAAATCTACAACATAATTTGCCTTATCTAAAAAGTAACTAATAAGATTATGGAACACAAATTTTTAAAGCCAAATAGAAAAATAATTGTTAACTTAAATAGATATGCTAGGAAAATGAATATTAAATTAATTGAAAAATTATCAAGGCACTGTGCTGAATTTTTAAAACAAAATTTTCTTCCTTTTCATAGGTCTAATTCTCAAATCTACAACATAATTTGCCTTATCTAAAAAGTAACTAATAAGATTATGGAACACAAATTTTTAAAGCCAAATAGAAAAATAATTGTTAAAGATGGAAAACAATGTGAAGAGCTGAAATAAAAAAGGTGATTAGTTAATAATTAAGCAATAGAATAAATATTTCAAAAGAATATGGCGATATGAAATTATCAATTTGCCTGCCTAATGCTTCTCATTTCTGCTCATACACGTTTAAAGCATGTGTTTGTAAACTGTTGCAATTATAAGTTGTTGCTCATCCAAAATTTTGTGACAGTCACTAGCTACATGTGTTGTAAATTACTTTACAGGTTGCTTTTCCCGCCTTGGAGGATTTGGAAATTCAGGAATTGCCTAACATAGTAGAGATATGGGAGAAGCAATTACTCATAGCCTCAGAAAAAGAATCAAAGTCCTTCTGCCAACTGAAACATATGAAGGTTTCTTATTGTGAGAAACTGGTACATGTGGTCCAATTCAATATGCTTCCACGACTGCAAAATCTCAAAAAATTCAAAGTGGATAATTGTCCAAGGATGGAAACGATAGTCTGGGAGAAAGAAAAAGAAGAAGCAACCACCAGGAATGATATCATCATGTTATCCCAATTAACAACTCTTAATCTTTCTAAGTTGGTGAGCCTTAAAAGTTTCTACAACAGGCCTACAAGATCTGAAGCACAATCATTGTTCAGCCACCAGGTTTGATTTTCCTTTTTTATTTTATTAACCATGGCCATGGGAAAGTGTGTACACACAAAAAAAAAAAAAAAAAATCCTTTTCCATTACAATTTTAATGTTGAAGCTTATTTGAATATTCTCTTTCTAGCCAAATCCAAACAAAAGTAAAATAATTTCAAGGTGGATATGGTAGGGGCCTACGATGGAAATTACAATATTAGCCAAACAAAAATATGTATGAATTCTAAATACACCATATTTTTATTTTGAATATGAATCTTAATATGATTTAATTTGACTAAAATATATATAAGTCTGTCTTCTTTGCCATTTGAGCCAAACCGCAACGAGTTTTAATCGAACAGAGTTCGAGCAACTTGGTATTTTACTGTGCATTTAAGTTTATGAACTGAGTTCGAATTGAACTCAAAAAATCGGCGAATTTCAAAATGTGTTCAATTTTAACTTATTTATATAATAAGTCATTCTTGAATTATTTTTTATTGAGCCAAATATAAATCGAGTTCAAATAATATGATTTGCATTACCATTTAACTTAAATAGATATGCTAGGAAAATGGACGGAATATGGCATACAATGGTGCATGTTCCAGATCTGAAATGGCATGCCAAATGATTCCAAAATGACTCAAAAGCATGCAAACACTCATGTAATGCATTGTTAAGGACTCAAGCACTAAAGCTAGTGAAATGCAATACACTATAAGCATGTAAAGCGATGCTCGAATGATGAAACCAGCCCCAAACAGTCCCTATGCAGCCCAAAATAATGCTAAAACATGTATGAAATGTAGCCAAAATAAGCTAGCATGTTTGGCCAAAACAACATGCAACATAGGCTAGTAAGCATGGTTTACACTACACCTATATGAAGCATGTGAGAGCTCATCAAAACAGCTAAAAAAAGTAACATGGTATGCCAAATAAGCCCCAAAAACCCATGGAAACAAGGTCCATGCATGCAAGAAAGATGTGTTCCTTTGAAAGGCCAATAAGAGGGTTACTCTAGACATGCAACAAGGACACTTAACATGGAAAAACCAAATCTAGAAATGACTTATGGGGGTCCGAAAACCCACTGAAAAATGCTGGAAATAAAGCTTGGAAGCTTGCAAATAGGAGCTCCTTTGTAAGGCCAAAAATGCAAGTAATCAAGACAATAAGGAGAGGGGATGGCCCTCTCCTTCTTAGGACCTCAAACCACCATCCTCACGACTGAAATCCCTCAAGATTTCAGTGGTGAGGAGGCCCAAACAAGGTGGTTCCGAAGCTCACCAAAAACACACAAAAATGAGGCCAAAGAAGGCCTAAGAGGGGGTAAACGACCTCAAACGCAAAAGTGCCCTTAATGAAGTATCTTAAACACAAAAAAATAGAGCTTTTTTATGTTATACACAAAGCTCAAAAAAGCAAGTAAGATAGGCTAAAAGTGTGTGCAAAAACAGGGAATAAAGAGGGAAAAGGAGTTACCTTTGTAGCCAAAAGGGGACAACAGCCTCTTGGTCCAAAAAAAAGTTCCTTAGCCTCTGAAAATGGCCTCCAAGCTCCTTAGGTTGATGATGGAGGTGTTAGGCCAAGAGTTGTAGTGTAAATGTGCAAGAACCAGACCCTTTTGAACCCTCTGACCCACACAAATGTAGAGAGAGAGGGAGCTATAGAGAGGGAGTGATATATATATCCTATATATCATATTTTTCTAACCCCCTAAAGGGGAGGAGAGGCCCTCTTTTTATAGAGAAACCAAGGGGGCAAAGCTTCTCTTAGAAGCTTTGAGCAAAAAGGCCAAGCTTCTCTTAGAAGCTTCGAGCAAAAGGGCCAAGCTTCTTGGAGAAGCTAGGCAAAGGGGTCAAGAGGTTCAAGCTTCTTCAAGAAACTAAAAAAAAGGATCAAGCTTCTTGGAGAAGCTAAAAAGGGTCAAAAGGTTCAAGCTTCTTGGAGAAGCTAAAAAAAGGATCAGCTTCTTGGAGAAGCTAAAAAAGGGTCAAGCTTCTTGGAGAAGCTAAAAAGGGTCAAAACGTTCAAGCTTCCTCAAGAAGCTAAAACAGGGGGTTCAAAAGGTTCAAACCCCCTTCAAGAAAAGGTCTCGGCCAGAAAAAGTGGCTAATCGGCCAACAAAATTGGCCGACCGACCACAAAATGTGCCGACTGACCATCAACAGTGCCGACCGGCCACCACTAGTGGCCGGTGGCAAGGAAAGAAGGCCGGTGGGCTCAAGCCATGGCCGGTGAGGTGTGGGGATGGCCTACAAGTTATTTTCCACCCTCAGAAGCAAAATAAAAAGTGTTTGATGTAAAACCAAACACAAAACAAACAAGTCGAGAGGTCTTGAGGCAAGGCGCGTAGCCGAAACCTCCGAGAACTCAAGACGAACACGAACAGGGATGATCATCGAGTGTTCAAACGATGACGTCCAAGTCTTGAGGACGGTCAAAAATGGGGTGTCTACAGTTGCCCCTCTTTGACAGAACTCGAAAGTCATAAAAATGACGGGAGTGAGTGTCAAAGCCCAGAGATGACCCATTTTTGACAAGGCCGAAGACTTAGACAAAGCATACAAGCTACCGATAAATAAATGGTTGTGCTCACAGGCTGCCTACGTATCCCTTTGCAAGGAATCAAACCAGCGTAGTTCAGGGGCAAGATGCAAATGCCCCGTCTTGGAGGATTTGGAAATTAACGAATTGCCTAACATAATAGAGATATGGGACAAGCAATTACTCATAGCCTCAGAAATAGAATCAAAGTCCTTCTGCCAACTAGAAGATATGAAGGTTTCTTATTGTGAGAAATTGGTACATGTGGTCCAATTCAATATGCTCCCACGACTGCAAAATCTCAAAAAATTCAACGTGGATAATTGTCCAAGGATGGAAACGATAGTCTGGGAGAAAGAAAAAGAAGAAGGAACCACCAGGAATGATATCATCGTGTTATCCCAATTAACAACTCTTAATCTATCTAAGTTGGTGAGCCTTAAAAGTTTCTACAACAGGCCTACAAGATCTAAAGCACAACCATTGTTCAACCACCAGGTTTGATTGTCCTTTTTTATTTTATTAACCATGGCCATGGGAAAGCATGTACAGAAAAAAAAAATTCTTTTCCATTACACTTTTAAAGTTGAAGTTATTTGAATATTCTCTTTCTATCCAAATCCAAACAAAAGTAAAATAATTTCAAGGTGGATATGCTAGGGGCCTACGATGGAAATTACAATATTAGCCAAACAAAAATATGTATGAATTCTAAATACACCATATTTTTATTTTGAATATGAATCTTAATATGATTTTATTTTACTAATATATATATAAGTTTGTCTTCTTTACCATTTGAGTCGAACCCATTGTGATACTAATCACTTCCCACGTACCCAAAGTATTCGAAACCGGTACGCTCTGATACCAAGTTGAAACGCCCCCAAAATAATACGTAAAACCCATCACTTTAGACATGCATTGACATAAAAGAAATCAACCACCTTCCCATTAATCAGAGTAGTTCTTACAAAAGTATTACATGTTAACAACAAAAGCAAGTGCCCTACGGGCTTACCGCTTTCCAAGTTAACACTTAGTTACAAAAAAAAGAGTACTAACTCAATACATATAAAGCCCTTGGCTTGAATTTACATGTAATACATCAAAAGAAAGCAAACAACAAAAGCAATCTGCCTGCCTCTAGCCTCCCAAGCTATGTCCTTGGAGGTGGTATGCTACCTGTACCTGAAAATGATGTCCCATAAAGGGTGAGCCACAGCCCAACAGAAATACACTAAACTAGCTATGAACAATGACTAAAAGATTAGCAGTTGATAGATGGTCAACACCGATACACTCACTTATATCACATTTTAGTTTCATGACATTTAAGTCCATGTTACACTTCATTTCTCATTTCTCTTTCAATCTTGAGTTTGAAAACAAGGCTCAACACTTAGTCAAATAACTTAATGAGAATAAGACTCATCTTAAAAACACTTTCGAAATTCATGATGGATACACATTTTAATGCTGTATCAATAACACATAAACCACTCCCATACTACACGAACGATACACATTTTGGTGCTGTATCAACATGACATAGAAACACTTCTATACTTCACAATTGATAACAATATACATTTTAGTGCTATATCAAATCAATCTAAACACTTCCATAATCAACACTTGATACACATTGTAGCGCTGTATCAATGTCACACAAAATCCGGTTTAGAGGTCCATCCCCTATCTTCCCCTAAACCGTGGAGTACATCCCCTATCTCCTCCCACACAACACATGTATATAAACATAGGTCATATACAATCAATCAATACATAGAATTAATGTATTATTCCAGTTGCTATATTCAATAGCATACACAATCGATTAGTTTTAGTTTGCCTAATCATCATGCAGTGTCTACAACAATTAAGACTATCCTCCACCGATAGCCCAAAGCAGTTATTTCTATACTGAAAATAAATGCACCAAATGGATATATTATCAACATTGCAACTAGGTGAGCGATGAACGAATCTAACTACACCCTTTAATCCCATACACATCCAATTCTTACATTCTCAATCTAATTCCTCTTTTCTTCAAATTAATTATACCAATTAATTTATCAATGTAATTAGAGCATTTCCCATAATTAACATCATAACCCTAAGGTTCCATTTTCACCAATAATCTAATATTGATCTCATTTCTTTATGCCAAACATGCATATAAGTTTATATAAACAAAACCCCAACTTTTGTAAAATTACACAAAGGCCCAAACTTTCTCAAAATTACCCAACAACTCCCAACTCATCAAAATGCTAAAATTTAAAGACAAAACTCATGAGAAGGAGTAGGATATCCCTACCTCGAAGTTAGAGCTCAAACGGAGAAGAGACCAAAACCAAAGTGCTCCAAACTCCAAACTTTTCAGATCAAAACGACGCCCTTGACGATCAACACGACTTTTACAAAGGCCAAAGGGAAAGGAAGCACTCTATCTAGATCAAACCCTAGAGAGAAGGGAGTTTCTAGAGAGAGAAGCTCTCAAAATCGATTTTGGGAAAGTTAGAGAGAGAGAAGAAAAGTGAAAAGTGATTCAAAAATGCCCAACTGCTATCTGATATACGACAGGTCCACTCGAGCGGAAAACACAATGCTCGAGCGTCAAGAACAAAAAGGATGGTCCGCTCGAGCGCAAGAAGGCCTGCTCGAGCGCCAAGACATAGAGATAAAGCACATCCGCTCGAGCGTGAAAACCAGTCCGCTCGAGCATAGATTTCCCTCTCGCAGAACTTTCACAGACAAAACACTACACGCTCGAGCACAACCCGCTCGAGCGTAAGAAAACCCGCTCGAGCGTAGAAAACACACCTGCAGAAGTTTTGCAGAGGCACGAAATACTAGGAGTGTGTAAACTCCGCTCGAGCGCAAGAAGACCTGCTCGAGCGGTCAACCAAAAGCAAACTCCGCTCGAGCGCAGAATGTTCCGCTCGACCGTAACACCAAAACTCTGGGCAACAACACTTGAGACCAAGACTCAACCTACCTGCTCGAAACCCGCCCAACACATCCTAAAATTCAAACATAGGGAATTAAAGGATAACAACAAGACACACAACTACTAACTCCACAGAACCAAAGTTCCGGAGTACAATAAATACAAAAAGGAAAACCGGGATCGCTATAACCTCCCCCCCTTAAAGAATTTCGTCCCCGAAATTAAATACAAGTTTTTCAAAAACAAGATTTTCTCAATTCCCAACATTATTACAATGCGAATTTTAACAACTCGACCCATTACCGGTCATCTCATCTCTTTTCAAGAGGCAGTTACAACATTTTCCATAACATGCATTATAGTTATGCATTCCCTGAAATTCCACAAATTTCAATACTACATTCCACAATTCTATATCATATTCAGTATTCATGATATATTTACATTTCTACAATACATCCAACATATGCAATGTTACATTAAACTTCCATTTTGAGGCAAGTTTCAAAATACTTCCATTAAATCAAAACATAAACCATGTTTTACAACCTAAGATATATTCAATACTCTTAAGGTTCAACAATACAACAAAATATACAATACATGCTCAAACATCCATAAATAGATCCAGATATCTCTCTCGGACCTCCAACTCACGTTCCCAAGTGGTTTCCTCTACTCCGTGATGTTTCCACAAGACTTTTACCAAGGGAATGGTCCTGCCTCGCAAGACTTGATCCCGCCTATCCAAGACCCGAACTGGTCTCTCCTCATACGAGGCATCCTCATCAACCTCTAAGTCGGTCCAATCCAATACATGCGATGGATCTGGCTCATACTTCCGAAGCATACTCACATGAAACACGTCATGAACTCCGGACAACTGCGGCGGCAAAGCTAAATGATAGGCAACCTCGCCAATCCTCTTAAGGATCTCAAAAGGGCCAATAAACCGAGGAGACAACTTCCCACTCTTCCCAAACCTCATCAATCCCCGCCTAGGTGATATCTTTAGAAAGACATGATCACCCGCCTCAAATACCAAAGGTCGCCTCCTACGGTCGGCATAAGATTTCTGACGACTCTGGGCTGTAACAAGCCTCCTACGGATAAGCTCAACTTTCTCCGTCGTCTCCCTAACCAACTTCGGACCCAACAAAGGTGCATCACCCACCTCGGCCCAACACACTGGAGACCTACACGGTCGGCCATACAAGGCCTCAAACGGTGCCATACCGATACTAGACTGGAAACTGTTGTTGTAGGCAAACTCCACCAAAGGCAAGTGCCTCTCCCACGTCCCACTAAAATCAAGGACACAACCCCGAAGCATATCCTCAAGGATCTGAATAGTACGCTCGAACTGCCCGTCAGTCTGAGGATGATAAGCCGTACTAAAGGTCAACTTCGTGCCCAAGGCACTCTGCAAACTCTGGCACAACCTAGTAGTAAAACGAGGATCTTTATCTGAGACGATCGTCACTGGGACCCTATGCAATCTCACTATGTCCCGAATATACAAGTCGGCGAGATGATCTGCCGAATCTCTCACGCGCATAGGAATGAAGTGCGCCGACTTAGTCAACCGGTCTACAACCACCCAAATGGGATCACTACCCTGTTGAGTCCTCGGAAGACCTACAACGAAGTCCATAGTGACATGCTCCCACTTCCACTCGGCAATAGGCAAGGGTTGTAACAAACCCACTGGCTTGCTGACAAATAAGGCACTTAGATACGAACGCTGCCACATCTCTCTTCATACCCCGCCACCAGAACTGGCGACCCAAATCCCGATACATCTTAGTGCCTCCCGGATGCACCGCAAGGCGTGAATGATGGAACTCTCGGAGTACCTTCTCTCGGCAAGACTCCGGTACAAACAAACGGTCTCGGTATCTCACACTCAGGTCGGGATACACCATCAAACCCTTCTCAACTTTTCCATTGGAGATCTTCTCTCGGAAGGACTCTACCTCAAGGTCACCTCTCTGTGCCTCTAATACTCGGGTCACAAGTGTAGGCTGCGCAACAATAGAAAACAAGCCGCAGTCTCAACAGATTTGCCCAGGAGCAAATCAAACTCGCCAAGTGCAATCAGCATCTTCCATTCCCGGATGGCTATACAAGCTACATCACTAATGGATTTCCTACTAAGGGCATCGGCCACAACATTGGCCTTTCCCGGGTGATCATAGTCCTCAATGAACTCCATCCATCTCCTCTGCCTCAAATTCAAGTCCCTCTGTGTAAATAGATACCTCAAACTCTTGTGGTCCGAGAACACCTCGAACCTCTCACCATAAAGGTAGTGCCTCTAAATCTTCAAGGCGAAGATCACTGCTGCTAACTCTAGGTCGTGTGTGGGGTAATTTTTCTCGTGAATTTTCAACTGACGTGAGCCATAGGTAACTACTTTCCCCTCTTGCATCAACACACAGCCCAAACCCTCTCGTGAGGCATCACAATAAACCGCATAACCCAGCCCTCTCTCCGGAATAATCAAAACCGGAGCGGTGGTCAATCTAACTTTCAATTCCTGGAACGACTTTTCACAAGTCTCACCCCATACAAACTTGACTCCCTTCCAAGTCAGTCTAGTCAACGGCGAAGCTAGCCTGGAGAAATCCTTCACAAACCGGCGGTAATACCCAGCTAATCCCAGAAAACTGCGGATCTCAAAAACGCTCTTAGGTTGTGCCCAATCCTGCACTGCCTTAATCTTGGATGTATCAACAGACACCCCTTCCCTAGATACCACATGGCCTAAGAATTTGACCTCTCCTAGCCAGAACTCACACTTCCCAAACTTGGCATACAGCCTATGGGCTCTAAGCAATTCAAGCACCACTCTCAAGTGTTCCTCGTGCTCCTCTTTAGAAGGCGAATAGATAAGAATGTCGTCCACGAAAATGACTACAAATCGATCTAAGAATTCCCGGAAGATCCGGTTCATCAAGTCCATAAAGACTGCCGGTGCATTGGTAAGCCCGAATGGCATCACCAGGAACTCATAATGGCCATACCGCGTACAGAATGCCGTCTTAGGAATATCCTCCTCCCTGACCCTCAACTGGTGGTAACCCAATCTCAAGTCTATCTTAGAGAAACAATGGGAACCCTTCAACTGGTCGAACAAATCATCTATACGGGGCATAGGGTACTTATTCTTAACCGTAGTCTGATTTAACTTTCGGTAGTCGATACACAATCTCAAGGCACCATCTTTCTTTTTAGCAAAGAGGGCCGGTGCTCCCACGACGAAACACTAGGGCGAACAAAACCCTTATCTAGCAATTCCTGGAGCTGAATCTTCAACTCACTTAACTCGGCTGGGGCAAAATGGTAAGGTGCCATAGAAATCGGTGCTGTGCCGGGCACTAAATCAATAGAGAACTCTATCTCTCGGTGAGGTGGCAAACTAACAAGATCCTCAGGAAAAATGTCCGAGTACTCACAAACCACTCTTGGCAACACAGTCTGGGTCTCATCGCACTCACTACTCAAAAATCTAGCAAGTAGACCACTAAGCTCACTCCGCCCTCGCGGATCATACACCGATGGCAACACACTACCAACCCGATCCCCCAAGAAATGGAAACACTCCCCGCTCAAGGTACATACTGTGACCCTCTGGCGGTAGCAATCAATAACAGCCCGGTATGACGATAGCCAGTCCATACCCAAAATAACATCAAAACCCTTCATGGGCATGACAACAAAAGGAAAAGGAAGCCTATGGTCGGCGACCTCTATATCACAACCTCTAACACCTTGTTTCAAGATCAACTCACCACCAACAAGCGATACTACACATATAGGAGACGCTAACTGTGCCAACTCCAATTCCAAAACAGATGCAAATGCAGCAGATACAAAAGAATAAGATGCACCCGCATCAATCAATACACTAGCAACCGAGTTGCAAAACAAGAAGGTACCTCTCACAACTGACGGAGCAGGTACAAGATCCTGTGGGGTAACAGCATACACGCGCCCTGTAGGCCCCTGATCCAACTGCTCACCCCTCGAAGCAAACAACTGCTGCACTGACTGGGATGACGAAGCTCCCGGATTGGCCCTCGAGGCCTGCACAGACTGAGTTGGCTGAAAACCCTGCGTTTGCCTAGAACCAGACGCGCTCGAAGTGGCACTCAACTGTGGGCAAAACCTCTTCAGGTGCCCAGGCTGACCACACTGATAATAAGACAAGGGCTGACCCCTGCCCTGACTCTGGCTCTGCGGTCTAGCTGAAGATGAAGCAGCTCTCTGACCTCCTCCCCTCTGTGGGCAAACTGAAGCCATGTGGCCCAACTGACCACACTTGTAACAGGTGAAATCTCCTTGATTACCTCTCCCTGAGCCTGCACTCGGCACCGGAAAGGTCGATCTAGCAACACCTCCCTGAGATTGCTGAGGGTTAGCACTCCTCTGTCTCCTGCCATCGCCCTGACCATCCTGGCTCCTCTTGGAGCCTCTCTATCCCTCCTCTTCCTGCATCATGATCTCCATATGGGCAGCAGCATCAACCAAGCGCCCATAGTCTCGGATCATCGAACCTCCAACCCTCATCTTGAGGCCGCGCCTCAACCTCTTCTCGAACTCGATACAGCGGCGTTCCTCGGACGCCACAAGTTCAGGTGCGAACCTGGACAAGCTAGTGAAAGTAGCCTCATACTCGGCTATTGAAGAACTCAATTGCAAAAGCTGACAGGACTGGTCTCTCAGCTTCTCCCTGATTGCTGGAGATAAATACTTCTCCTGAAAAGCCTCTACAAAAGCCTCCCACGTGCCAGTAATATGGCCCCTCATGTATTTCCATCACTGACCCGCACCCCCTTTAAGCTGGAAGGATGCCAAGGTCACTTTCAACGCTCCGTCCTCGATGCCAAACATCTCGAACGTCTTACTCATTTGCTCTAACCACTCTTCAGCCTTCAGTGGCTCCTTCGGATCTCGAATAAACTCGTCTGGGTTAGACCGGAAGAACTCCCTTTTTAAGAAGGAAGGCCCTGCCTCAGCAACCTGGGCCTGAACTGGAGCCTGTACTGGATTCTCAGCTCTGAGAATTCCCATAGACTCCCTCAAAGCATTGGCTATTCCTCGGGCTAAAGCGCCCATAGCCTCCTGACCTGCTGGCTCGGCCACATTGGCCTGTCCAACTCCCTCCTGCTGTGCCGAAATATCATCCGGTAACGGCATCTCCTGCCTACCACGTCTGCCACGTCTACCACGTCCTCGTCCTGACATCCTAATAAAGGTAACGAAGACTATTAGCACATTCACATATGTGCCGAAGCTATAACACTCACGTCCTAATGCATGGACAACTGTAATTCAGTCCACGTAAGCACGTAAACACATAAGCACTTACGAATTTCATTTCCGGATAATGATAGTCCCGAGGCATTACTAGAGTTCCAGTTAGAAACAACATTGATCAAGTGCTTTTCCAACATGACTGACAGAAACCCAAGGCTCCAATCAACATCCTAGAAACTAAATCCCATACCCAAGTAGTCACATAAACATGTTATCAAATAAACACATAATGTCTCTAAAAAACGAGACAAACCCATTGTGATACTAATCACTTCCCACGTACCCAAAGTATTCGAACCCGGTACGCTCTGATACCAAGTTGAAACGCCCTCAAAATAATACGTAAAACCCATCACTTTAGACATGCATTGACATAAAAGAAATCAACCACCTTCCCATTAATTAGAGTAGTTCTTACAAAAGTATTACATGTTAACAACAAAAGCAAGTGCCCTACGGGCTTATAGCTTTCCAAGTTAACACTTGGTTACAAAAAAAAGAGTACTAACTCAATACATATAAAGCCCTTGGCTTGAATTTACATGTAATACATCAAAAGAAAGCAAACAACAAAAGCAATCTGCCTACCTCTAGCCTCCTAAGCTATGTCCTTGGAGGTGGCATGCTACCTGTACCTGAAAATGATGTCTCATAAAGGGTGAGCCACAGCCCAGCAGAAATACACTAAACCAGCTATGAACATTGACTAAAAGATTAGCAGTTGATAGATGGTCAACATCGATACACTCACTTATATCACATTTTAGTTTCATGACATTTAAGTCCATGTTACACTTCATTTCTCATTTCTTTTTCAATCTTGAGTTTGAAAACAAGGCTCAACACTTAGTCAAATAACTTAATGAGAATAAGACTCATCTTAGAAACACTTTCAAAATTCATGATGGATACACATTTTAATGCTGTATCAATAACACATAAACCACTCCCATACTACACGAACGATACACATTTTGGTGCTGTATCAACATGACATAGAAACACTTCTATACTTCACAATTGATAACGATATACATTTTAGTGCTATATCAAATCAATCTAAACACTTCCATAATCAACACTTGATACACATTGTAGCGCTGTATCAATGTCACACAAAATCCGGTTTAGAGGTCCATCCCCTATCTTCCCCTAAACCGTGGAGTACATCCCCTATCTCCTCCCACACAACACATGTATATAAACATAGGTCATATACAATCAATCAATACATAGAATTAATGTATTATTCCAGTTGCTATATTCAATAGCATACACAATCGATTAGTTTTAGTTTGCCTAATCATCATGCAGTGTCTACAACAATGAAGACTATCCTCCACTGATAGCCCAAAGCAGTTATTTCTATATTGAAAATAAATGCACCAAATGGATATATAATCAACATTTCAAATAGGTGAGCGATGAACGAATCTAACTACACCCTTTAATCCCATACACATCCAATTCCAACATTCTCAATCTAATTCCTCTTTTCTTCAAATTAATTATACCAATTAATTTATCAATGTAATTAGGGCATTTCCCATAATTAACATCACAACCCTAAGGTTCCATTTTCACCAATAATCCGATATTGATCTCATTTCTTTATGCCAAACATGCATATAAGTTTATATAAACAAAACCCCAACTTTTGTAAAATTACACAAAGGCCCAAACTTTCTCAAAATTACCCAACAACCCCCAACTCATCAAAATGATAAAATTCAAAGACAAAACTCATGAGAAGGACTAGGATATCCCTACCTCGAAGTTAGAGCTCAAACGGAGAAGAGACCAAAACCAAAGTGCTCCAAACTCCAAACTTTTCGGATCAAAACGACGCCCTTGACGATCAACACGACTTTTACAAAGGCCGAAGGGAAAGGAAGCACTCTATCTAGATCAAACCCTAGAGAGAAGGGAGTTTCTATAGAGAGAAGCTCTCAAAATCGATTTTGGGAAAGTTAGAGAGAGAGAAGAAAAGTGAAAAGTGATTCAAAAATGCCCAACTGCTATCTGATATACGACAGGTCTGCTCGAGCGGAAAACACAACGCTCGAGCGTCAAGAACAAAAAGCATGGTCCGCTCGAGCGCAAGAAGGCCCGCTCGAGCGCCAAGACACAGAGATAAAGCACATCTGCTCGAGCGCGAAAACCAGTCCGCTCGAGTGTAGATTTCTCTCTCCCAGAACTTTCACAGACAAAACACTACACGCTCGAGCGCCAATAGGTCCGCTCGAGCGCAACCCGCTCGAGCGCAAGAAAACCCACTCGAGCGTAGAAAACACACCTGCAGAAGTTTTGCAGAGGTACGAAATACTGGGAGTGTGTAAACTCCGCTCGAGCGCAAGAAGACCTGCTCGAGCGGTCAACCAAAAGCAAACTCCGCTCGAGCGCAGAATGTCCCGCTCGAGCGTAACACCAAAACTCTGGGCAACAATACTTGAGACCAAGACTCAACCTACCTGCTCGAAACACGCCCAACACATCCTAAAATTCAAACATAGGGAATTAAAGGATAACAACAAGATACACAACTACAAACTCCACGGAACCAAAGTTCCGGAGTACAACAAATACAAAAAGGAAAACTGGGATCGCTATACCTATGATGGAAATTACAATGTTAGCCAAACAAAAATATGTACGAATTCTAAATACACCATATTTTTATTTTGAATATGAATCTTAATATGATTTTATTTGACTAAAATATATATAAGTTTGTCTTCTTTACCATTTGAGCCGAACCCAAACGAGTTTTAATCGAACAGAGTTTAAGCAACATGGTATTTTATTGCGCATTTAAGTTTATAGAACTGAGTTCGAATTGAACTCAAAAAATTGGCGAATTTCAAAATGTGTTCAATTTTAACTTATTTATATAATAAGTCATTCTTGAATTATTTTTTATTGAGCCAAATATAAATCGAGTTCAAATAATTTGATTTGCTTTACCATCTTAACTTAAATAGATATGCTAGGAAAATGAATATTAAATTAAATGAAAAATTATCAAGGCACTGTGCTGAATTTTTAAAATAAAATTTTCTTCTTTTTCATAGGTCTAATTCTCAAATGTACAAAAAAATTTGCCTTATCTAAAAAATAACTAATAAGATTATGGAACACAAATTTTTAAAGTCAAGTAGAAAAATAATTGTTAAAGATGGAATACAATGTGAAGAGCTGAAATCAAAGAGGTGATTAGTTAATAATTAAGCAATAGAATAAATATTTCAAAAGAATATGGCGATATGAAATTATCAATTTGCCTGCCTAATGCTTCTCATTTCCATTCATACACGTTTAAAGCATGTGTTGCATGCTGTTGCAATTATAAGTTGTTGGTCATCCAAAATTTTGTAACAGTCACTAGCAACAAGTGTTGTAAATTACTTTACAGGTTGCTTTTCCCGTCTTGGAGGATTTGGAAATTCAGGAATTGCCTAACATAATAGAGATATGGGAGAAGACATTACTCATAGCCTCAGAAAAAGAATCAAAGTCCTTCTGCAGACTAAAAGATATGAAGGTTTCCTATTGTGAGAAATTGGTATATGTGGTCCAATTCAATATGCTCCCACGACTGCAAAATCTCAAAAAATTCAACGTGGATAACTGTCCAAGGATGGAAGCGATAGTCTGGGAGAAAGAAAAAGAAGAAGGAACCTCCAGGGATGATATCATTGTGTTCTCTCAATTAACAACTCTTAATCTTTCTAAGTTGGTGAGCCTTAAAAGTTTCTACAACAGGCCTACAAGATCTGAAGCACAACCATTGTTCAACCACCAGGTATGATTTTCCTTTTTTATTTTATTAACCATGGCCATCGGAAAGCGTGTACAGAAAAAAAAATCCTTTTCCATTACACTTTTAAAGTTGAAGTTATTTGAATATTCTCTTTCTATCCAAATCCAAACAAAAGTAAAATAATTTCAAGGTGGATATGCTAGGGGCCTATGATGGAAATTACAATATTAGCCAAACAAAAATATGTATGAATTCAAAATACACCATATTTTTATTTTGAATATGAATCTTAATATGATTTTATTTTACTAAAATATATATAAGTTTGTCTTCTTTACCATTTGAGCCGAACCCAAACGAGTTTTAATCAAACAGAGTTCGAGCAACTTGGTATTTTACTGCGCATTTAAGTTTATAGAACTGAGTTCGAATTGAACTCAAAAAAATGGCGAATTTCAAAATATCTTCAATTTTAACATATTTATATAATAAGTCATTCTTGAATTATTTTTTATTGAGCCAAATATAAATCGAGTTCAAATAATATGATTTGCATTACCATTTAACTTAAATAGATATGCTAGGAAAATGAATATTAAATTAAATGAAAAATTATCAAGGCACTGTGCTGAATTTTTAAAATAAAATTTTCTTCCTTTTCATAGGTCTAATTCTCAAATCTACAACATAATTTGCCTTATCTAAAAAGTAACTAATAAGATTATGGAACACAAATTTTTAAAGCCAAATAGAAAAATAATTGTTAAAGATGGAAAACAATGTGAAGAGCTGAAATAAAAAAGGTGATTAGTTAATAATTAAGCAATAGAATAAATATTTCAAAAGAATATGGCGATATGAAATTATCAATTTGCCTGCCTAATGCTTCTCATTTCCGCTCATACACGTTTAAAGCATGTGTTTGTAAACTGTTGCAATTATAAGTTGTTGCTCATCCAAAATTTTGTGACAGTCACTAGCTACATGTGTTGTAAATTACTTTACAGGTTGCTTTTCCCGCCTTGGAGGATTTGGAAATTCAGGAATTGCCTAACATAGTAGAGATATGGGAGAAGCAATTACTCATAGCCTCAGAAAAAGAATCAAAGTCCTTCTGCCAACTGAAAGATATAAAGGTTTCTTATTGTGAGAAATTGGTACATGTGGTCCAATTCAATATGCTCCCACGACTGCAAAATCTCAAAAAATTCAACGTGGATAATTGTCCAAGGATGGAAACGATAGTCTGGGAGAAAGAAAAAGAAGAAGGAACTACCAGGGATGATATAATTGTGTTATCCCAATTAACAACTCTTAATCTATCTGAGTTGGTGAGCTTTAAAAGTTTCTACAACAGGCCTACAAGATTTGAAGCACAACCATTGTTCAACCACCAGGTTTGATTTTCCTTTTTTATTTTATTAACCATGGCCATGGGAAAGCGTGTACACACAAAAAAAAAAAAAATCCTTTTCCATTACAATTTTAATGTTGAAGCTTACTTGAATATTCTCTTTCTAGCCAAATCCAAACAAAAGTAAAATAATTTCAAGGTGGATATGCTAGGGGCTTACGATGGAAATTACAATATTAGCCAAACAAAAATATGTATGAATTCTAAATACACCATATTTTCATTTTGAATATGAATCTTAATATGATTTCATTTGACTAAAATATATATAAGTTTGTCTTCTTTGCCATTTGAGCCGAACCACAACGAGTTTTAATCGAACAGAGTTCGAACAACTTGGTATTTTACTGCGCATTTAAGTTTATAGAACTGAGTTCGAATTGAACTCAAAAAATCGGCGAATTTCAAAATGTGTTCAATTTTAACTTATTTATATAATTAGTTATTCTTGAATTGTTTTTTATTGAGCCAAATATAAATCGAGTTCAAATAATTTGATTTGCTTTACCGTCTTAACTTAAATAGATATGCTAGGAAAATGAATATTAAATTAAATGAAAAATTATCAAGGCACTGTGGTAAATTTTTAAATTAAAATTTTCTTCTTTTTCATAGGTGTAATACTCAAATCTACAACATAATTTGCCTTATCTAAAAAATAACTAATAAGATAATGGAACACAAATTTTTAAAGTCAAATAGAAAAATAATTGTTAAAGATGGAAAACAAGGTGAAGAGCTGAAATAAAAAAGGTGATTAGTTAATAATTAAGCAATAGAATAAATATTTCAAAAGAATATGGCGATATTAAATTATCAATTTGCTTGCCTAATGCTTCTCATTTCCTTTCATACACGTTTAAAGCATGTGTTTGTAAACTGTTGCAATTATAAGTTGTTGCTCATCCAAAATTTTGTGACAGTCACTAGCTACATGGGTTGTAAATTACTTTACAGGTTGCTTTTCCCGTCTTGGAGGATCTGAAAATACAGGAATTGCCTAACATAATAGAGATATGGGACAAGCAATTACTCATAGCCTCAGAAATAGAATCAAAGTCCTTCTGCCAACTGAAAGATATAAAGGTTTCTTATTGTGAGAAATTGGTACATGTGGTCCAATTCAATATGCTCCCACGACTGCAAAATCTCAAATACTTCTACGTGGATAATTGTCCAAGGATGGAAGCGATAGTCTCGGATAAAGGAAAAGAAGAAGGCACCACCAGTAATGATATCATTGTGTTCTCTAAATTAATAATTCTTAATCTATCTGAGTTGGTGAGCCTTAAAAGTTTCTACAAGTGGCCTACAAGATCTGAAGTACAACCGTTGTTCAACCACAAGGTTTGATTTTCCTATTTTATTTTATTAACCCTGGCCACGGGAAACCGAGCACACAAAAAAAATTAAAATTCCTTTTCAATTACAATTTTAAATTTGAAGCTTATTTGATTATTCTCTTCCTATCCAAAACCAAATAAAATTAAAATAATTTCATGGTGGATATGCTAGGGGCCTACGATTTAAATGACAATATTACCCAAACAAAATTATGTATGAATTCTAAATTTAACACAATTTTTTCTTTAAATTTTGAATATGAATCTTAATATGATTTTATTTGACTGAAATATACATAAGTTTGTCTTCTTTACCATTTCAACCGAACCCAAACGAGTTTTAATCGAATGGAGTTTGAGTAACTTGGTATTTTACTACCCATTTAAGTTTATAGAACTGAGTTCGAACTGAACTCAAAAAATAGGAGAATTTCAAAATGTGTTCAATTTTAACTTATTTATATAATACGTCGTTCTTGAATTATTTTTTTTATTGAGTCGCATATAAATCGAGTTCAAATAATTTGATTTCTTTTACCATCTTAACTTAAATAGACATGCGAAGAAAATGAATATTAAATTAAATATGAAATTATCAAAAGAAAAAATTATCAAGGCACCGTGGTGAATTTTTAAAATAAAATTTTCTTCGCTTTCATAAGTCCAATATTCAAATCTACAACATAATTTGCCTTATCTAAAAAATAACTAATAAGATTATGGAACACAAATTATTATAGTCAAATAGAAAAATAATTAAGAAAGATCGACAGTAATGTGAAGAGCGGAAATGAAAAAGTTGCTTAGTTAATAATTAAGCAATAGAATAAATATTTCAAAGGAATATGGCGATATGAAATTATCAATTTGCCTGCCTAATGCTTCTCATTTCCGCTCATACACGTTTAAAGCATGTGTTTGTAAACTGTTGCAATAATAAGTTGTTGCTCATCCACAATTTTGCGACAGTCACTAGCTACATGTGTTGTAAATTACTTTACAGGTTGCTTTTCCCGTCTTGGAGGATTTGGAAATTCAAAAATTGCATAACATAACAGAGATATGGGACAGACAATTACTCATAGCCTCAGAAAAAGAATCAAAGTCCTTCTGCCAACTGAAAGATATGAAGGTTTCTAATTGTGAGAAATTGGTACAAGTGATCCAATTCAATATGCTCCCACGACTGCAAAATCTCAAATACTTCTACGTGGATAATTGTCCAAGGATGGAAGCGATAGTCTCGGATAAAGGAAAAGAAGAAGGCACCACCAGTAATGATATCATTGTGTTCTCTAAATTAATAATTCTTAATCTATCTGAGTTGGTGAGCCTTAAAAGTTTCTACAAGTGGCCTACAAGATCTGAAGTACAACCGTTGTTCAACCACAAGGTTTGATTTTCCAAATTTATTTTAATAACCCTGGCCATGGGAAACCGAGCACACAAAAAAAATTAAAATACCTTTTCAAATACAATTTTAAATTTGAAGCTTATTTGATTATTCTCTTCCTATCCAAAACCAAATAAAAGTAAAATAATTTCATGGTGGATATGCTAGGGGCCTACGATGGAAATTACAATATTACCCAAACAAAAATATGTATGAATTCTAAATTTAACACAATTTTCTTTTGTTTATTTTGAATACGAATCTTAAGATGATTTCATTTGACTGAAATATACATAAGTTTGTCTTCTTTACCATTTCAACCGAACCCAAACGAGTTTTAATCGAATGGAGTTCAAGTAACTTGGTATTTTACTGCCCATTTAAGTTTATAGAACTGAGTTCGAACTGAACTAAAAAAATAGGCGAATTTCAAAATGTGCTCAATTTTAACTTATTTATATAATACGTTGTTCTTGAATTGTTTTTTTATAGAGCCACATATAAATCGAGTACAATTAATTTGATTTGTTTTACCATCTTAACTTAAATAGATATGCCAAGAAAATGAATATTAAATTAAATATGAAATTATCAAAAGAAAAAGTTATCAAGGCACCGTGGTGAATTTTTAAAATAAAATTTTCTTCGTTTTCATAAGTCCAATACTCAAATCTACAACATAATTTGCCTTATCTTAAAAATAACTAATAAGATTATGGAACACAAATTATTAAAGTCAAATAGAAAAATAATTATGAAAGATGGAAAATAATGTGAAGAGCGGAAATCAAAAAGTTGCTTAGTTAATAATTAAGCAATAGAATAAATATTTCAAAAGAATATAGCGATATGAAATTATCAATTTGCCTGCCTAATGCTTCTCATTTCCGCTCATACACGTTTAAAGCATGTGTTTGTAAACTGTTGCAATTATAAGTTGTTGCTCATCCAAAATTTTGTGACAGTCACTAGCTACATGTGTTGTAAATTACTTTACAGGTTGGTTTTCCCGTCTTGGAGGATTTGGAAATTCAAAAATTGCCAAACATAACAGAGATATGGGACAAGCAGTTACTCATAGCCTCAGAAAAAGAATCAAAGTCCTTCTGCCAATTGGAATATTTGATGGTTTTTGAATGTGAGAAATTGGTACATGTGGTCCAATTCAACATGCTCCCACGACTGCAAAATCTCAAAATATTCAACGTGGATAATTGTCCAAGGATGGAAGCGATAGTCTCGGAGAAAGAAAATGAAGAAGGAACCACCAGGAATGATATCATCGTGTTCTCTCAATTAACAACTCTTAATCTTTCTGAGTTGGTGAGCCTTAGAAGTTTCTACAACGGGCCTACAAGATCTGAAGCACAACCCTTGTTCAACCACCAGGTTTGATTTTCCTTTTTTATTTTAATAACCCTTGCCACGAGAAAGTGTGCACACAAAAAAAAAATTAAAATTCATTTTCCATTACAATTTTAAATTTGAAGCTTCTTTGAATATTCTCTTGCTATCCAAATCCAAATAAAAGTAAAACAATTGCAAGGGGAATAGGCTAGGGGTCTACGATGGAAATTACAATATCAGCCAAACAAAAATATGTATGAATTCTAATACACCATATTTTAATTTTGAATATGAATCTTAATATGATTTTATTTGACTAAAATACATATAAGTTTGTCTTCTTTACCATTTCAGCCGAACCCAAACGAGTTTTAATCGAATGGAGTTGAAGCAACTTGGCATTTATTGCCCATTTAAGTTTATAGAACAGAGTTCGAACTGAACTCAAAAAATCAACGAATTTCAAAATGTGTTCAGTTTTAACTTATTTATATAATTAGTTATTCTTGAATTGTTTTTTATTATGCCGAATATAAATCGAGTTCAAATAATTTGATTTGTTTTGGCATCTTAACTTAAATAGATATGCGAAGAAAATGAATATTAAATTAAATAGGAAATTATCAAAATAAAAAATTATCAAGGCATCGTGGCGAATTTTTAAAATAAAATTTTCTTCTTTTTCATAAGTCCAATACTCAAATCTACAACCTAATTTGCCTTATCTAAAAAATAACTAATAAGATTATGGAACACAAATTTTTAAAGTCAAATCGGAAAATAATTGTTAAAGATGGAAAACAATGTGAAGAGCTGAAATAAAAAAAGGTGATTGGTTAATAATTAAGCAATAGAATAAATATTTCAAAAGAATATGGCGATATGAAATTATCAATTTGCCTGCCTAATGCTTCTCATTTCCTTTCATACACGTTTAAAGCATGTGTTTGTAAACTGTTGCAATTATAAGTTGTTGCTCATCCACAATTTTGCGGCAGTCACTAGCTACATGTTTTGTAAATTACTTTACAGGTTGCTTTTCCCGTCTTGGAGGATTTGGAAATTCAAAAATTGCATAACATAACAGAGATATGGGACAGACAATTACTCATAGCCTCAGAAAAAGAATCAAAGTCCTTCTGCCAACTGAAAGATATGAAGGTTTCTAATTGTGAGAAATTGGTACATGTGATCCAATTCAATATGCTCCCACGACTGCAAAATCTGAAAAAATTCAACGTGGATAATTGTCCAAGGATGGAAGCGATAGTCTGGGAGAAAGAAAAAGAAGAAGGAACCACCAGGAATGATATCATCGTGTTCTCTCAATTAACAACTCTTAATCTTTCTGAGTTGGAGAGCCTGAAAAGTTTCTACAACGGGCTTACAAGATCTGAAGCACAACCCTTGTTCAACCAGCAGGTTTGATTTTCCTTTTTTATTTTAATAACCCTTGCCATGGGAAAGCGCACGCACAAAAAAAAATTAAAATTCATTTTCCATTACAATTTTAAATTTGAAGCTTATTTGAATATTCTCTTTCTATCCAAATCCAAAGAAAAGTAAAACAATCGCAAGGTGGATATGCTAGGGGTCTACGATGGAAATTACAATATTAGCCAAACAAAAATATGTATGAATTCTAATACACCATATTTTTATTTTGAATATGAATCTTAATATGATTTTATTTGACTGAAATATATATAAGTTTGTTTTCTTTACCATTTCAGCCGAACCCAAACGAGTTTTAATCGAATGGAGTTGAAGCAACTTGGTATTTATTGCCCATTAAAGTTTATAGAATAGAGTTCGAACTGAATTAAAAAAATCAACGAATTTCAAAATGTGTTCAGTTTTAACTTATTTATATAATTAGTTATTCTTGAATTGTTTTTTATTGTGCCGAATATAAATCGAGTTCAAATAATTGGATTTGTTTCGGCATCTTAACTTAAATAGATATACGAAGAAAATGAATATTAAATTAAACAGGAAATTATCAAAATAAAAAATTATCAAGGCACTGTGGTGAATTTTTAAAATAAAATTTTCTTCTTTTCCATAAGTCCAATACTCAAATCTACAACCTAATTTGCCTTATCTAAAAAATAACTAATAAGATTATGGAACACAAATTTTTAAAGTCAAATCGGAAAATAATTGTTAAAGATGGAAAACAATGTGAAGAGCTGAAATAAAAAAAGGTGATTGGTTAATAATTAAGCAATAGAATAAATATTTCAAAAGAATATTGCGAGATGAAATTATCAATTTGGCTGCGTAATGTTTCTCATTTCCTCTCATACACGTTTAAAGCATGTGTTTGTAAACTGTTGCAATTATAAGTTGTTGCTCATCCACAATTTTGCGACAGTCACTAGCTACATGTGTTGTAAATTACTTTACAGGTTGCTTTTCCCGTCTTGGAGGATTTGGAAATTCAAAAATTGCATAACATAATAGAGATATGGGACAAGCAATTACTCATAGCCTCAGAAAAAGAATCAAAGTCCTTCTGCCAACTAAAAGATATGAAGGTTTCTAATTGTGAGAAATTGGTACATGTGATCCAATTCAATATGCTCCCACGACTGCAAAATCTGAAAAAATTCAACGTGGATAATTGTCCAAGGATGGAAGCGATAGTCTGGGAGAAAGAAAAAGAAGAAGGAACCACCAGGAATGATATCATCGTGTTCTCTCAATTAACAACTCTTAATCTTTCTGAGTTGGTGAGCCTGAAAAGTTTTTACAACGGGCCTACAAGATCTAAAGCACAACCCTTGTTCAACCACCAGGTTTGATTTTCCTTTTTTATTTTATTAACCCTTGCCATTGGAAAGCGCGCGCACAAAAAAAAATTGAAATTCATTTTCCATTACAATTTTAAATTTGAAGCTTATTTGAATATTCTCTTTCTATCCAAATCCAAATAAAAGTAAAACAATTGAAAGGTGGATATGCTAGGGGTCTACGATGGAAATTACAATATTAGCCAAACAAAAATATGTACGAATTCTAATACACCATATTTTTATTTTGAATATGAATGTTAATATGATTTTATTTGACTGAAATATATATAAGTTTGTCTTCTTTACCATTTCAGCCAAACCCAAATGAGTTTTAATCGAATGGAGTTGAAGCAACTTGGTATTTATTGCCCATTTAAGTTTATAGAACAGAGTTCGAACTGAACTAAAAAAATCAACGAATTTCAAAATGTGTTCAGTTTTAACTTATTTATATAATTAGTTATTCTTGAATTGTTTTTTATTGTGCCGAATACAATTCGAGTTCAAATAATTTGATTTGTTTTGGCATCTTAACTTAAATAGATATGCGAAGAAAATAAATATTAAATTAAATAGGAACTTATCAAAATAAAAAATTATCAAGGCACCGTGGTGAATTTTTAAAATAAAATTTTCTTCTTTTTCATAAGTCCAATACTCAAATCTACAACCTAATTTGCCTTATCTAAAAAATAACTAATAAGATTATGGAACACAAATTTTTAAAGTCAGATCGGAAAATAAATGTTAAAGATGGAAAAGAATGTGAAGAGCTGAAATAAAAAAAGGTGATTGGTTAATAATTAAGCAATAGAATAAATATTTCAAAAGAATATGGCGATATGAAATTATCAATTTGCCTGCCTAATGCTTCTCATTTCCTCTCATACACGTTTAAAGCATGTGTTTGTAAACTGTTGCAATTATAAGTTGTTGCTCATCCACAATTTTGCGACAGTCACTAGCTACATGTGTTGTAAATTATTTTACAGGTTGCTTTTCCCGTCTTGGAGGATTTGGAAATTCAAAAATTGCATAACATAACAGAGATATGGGACAGACAATTACTCATAGCCTCAGAAAAAGAATCAAAGTCCTTCTGCCAACTGAAAGATATGAAGGTTTCTAATTGTGAGAAATTGGTACATGTGATCCAATTCAATATGCTCCCACGACTGCAAAATCTGAAAAAATTCAACGTGGATAATTGTCCAAGGATGGAAGCGATAGTCTGGGAGAAAGAAAAAGAAGAAGGAACCACCAGGAATGATATCATCGTGTTCTCTCAATTAACAACTCTTAATCTTTCTAAGTTGGTGAGCCTGAAAAGTTTTTACAACGGGCCTAGAAGATCTGAAGCACAACCCTTGTTCAACCACCAGGTTTGATTTTCCTTTTTTATTTTATTAACCCTTGCCATTGGAAAGCGCGCGCACAAAAAAAAATTAAAATTCATTTTCCATTACAATTTTAAATTTGAAGCTTATTTGAATATTCTCTTTCTATCCAAATCCAAATAAAAGTAAAACAATTGCAAGGTGGATATGCTTGGGGTCTACGATGGGAATTACAATATTAGCCAAACAAAAATATGTATGAATTCTAATACACCATATTTTTATTTTGAATATGAATGTTAATATGATTTTATTTGACTGAAATATATATAAGTTTGTCTTCTTTACCATTTCAGCCGAACCCAAACGAGTTTTAATCGAATGGAGTTGAAGCAACTTGGTATTTATTGCCTCTTTAAGTTTATAGAACAGATTTCGAACTAAACTAAAAAAATCAACGAATTTCAAAATGTGTTCAGTTTTAACTTATTTATATAATTAGTTATTGTTGAATTGTTTTTTATTGTGCCGAATATAAATCGAGTTCAAATAATTTGATTTGTTTCTGCATCTTAACTTAAATAGATATGCGAAGAAAATGAATATTAAATTAAATAGGAAATTATCAAAATAAAAAATTATCAAGGCACTGTGGCGAATTTTTAAAATAAAATTTTCTTGTTTTTCATAAGTCCAATACTCAAATCTACAACGTAATTTGCCTTATCTAAAAAATAACTAATAAGATTATGGAACACAAATTTTTAAAGTCAAATCGGAAAATAATTGTTAAAGATGGAAAACAATGTGAAGAGCTGAAATAAAAAAAGGTGATTGGTTAATAATTTAGCAATAGAATAAATATTTCAAAAGAATATGGCGATATGAAATTATCAATTTGCCTGACTAATGCTGCTCATTTCCTCTCTTACACGTTTAAAGCATGTGTTTGTAAACTGTTGCAATTATAAGTTGTTGCTCATCCACAATTTTGCGACAGTCACTAGCTACATGTGTTGTAAATTACTTTACAGGTTGCTTTTCCCGTCTTGGAGGATTTGGAAATTCAAAAATTGCATAACATAATAGAGATATGGGACAAGCAATTACTCATAGCCTCAGAAAAAGAATCAAAGTCCTTCTGCCAATTGAAAGATATGAAGGTTTCTAATTGTGAGAAATTGGTACATGTGATCCAATTCAATATGCTCCCACGATTGCAAAGTCTGAAAAAATTCAACGTGGATAATTGTCCAAGGATGGAAGCGATAGTCTGGGAGAAAGAAAAAGAAGAAGGAACCACCAGGAATGATATCATCGTGTTCTCTCAATTAACAACTCTTAATCTTTCTGAGTTGGTGAGCCTTAAAAGTTTCTACAACGGGCCTACAAGATCTGAAGCACAACCCTTGTTCAACCACCAGGTTTGATTTTCCTTTTTTATTTTATTAACCCTTGCCACGGGAAAGCGTGCGCACAAAAAAAAATTGAAATTCATTTTGTAACGCCCTCAAAATAATGCACAAAACCCAACATTGTAGACATACATGGGTATAAAAGAAATAAATATCTTTCCATTCTTCAGAGTAGTTAAGTACAAAAGTATTACATGTTGCCAACAAACGTAAAGGCCCTATAGGCTTACAACTTTTCAAGCCAACACTTGGTCACAAAAGAGAGTGCTATCTCAAATACACTTTAAGCCCTTGGCTTGAATTTACATGTAATACAACAAAAGATAACAAAATATCGAAAGAGTCTTCAACTCCCAGAAACCTCCCAAGCTATGACCTCGGAGGTGGCATCTCACCTGAATCTGAAAATGATGTCCCATATAGGGTGAGCCATAGCCCAGTAGAGATATACTAAACCAAATATGAACAATGACTAAAATAATAGCATTTGATAGATGGTTAACTCTTATAAATCAATTTAAAACACCAACTAATTCCATGACATAAAGTCCATGTTTCATTTCATAATTCTTTGCTTATTCAAATCATTCCATAATCATGGCTCAGAACCTAGCCAAACAATTCAATGAGACTATAACTCATTTACCAACACTTCCATGTTTCACAACAGATACACATATTTGCTGCATCATAATCATATTAAAACACTTCCATACTTCACAAATGATACACAGATTTGCTGTTTCGATACTTCAATTTAATACACATATTTGTTGTATTAATAGAGTCCATCCCCTATCTCCTCCCAAACAATATCCGGTTTAGGAGTGCATCCCCCATCTCCTCCTAAACCGTGGAGTACATCCCATATCTCCTCCCACACAATACAATGCATATAAATGTTTATCATACACATGTTCAATCAATACACAAATTTGATTATTATTCCAACAGTCATTCTCAATGACATATTCAATGTGATTAGTTTCAGTTTTCCCTAATCAACATACAGTGTCTACAACAATCAAGACTATCCTCCACCGATAGCCCAAAGCAATTATTTCTAAACAGAAAATAAATGCATCAAACAGATATAATATCCACATTTTCCATAGGTGAGTGATTAATTTATCCAACTACACCATTCAATCCCATAATTTCCCAATTTCATGGATTTCAACTCAATTTCATATTTTCCCAAATTAATTATACTAATTAATTTATTTCAATAATTAGGGCATTTCCCTCCTTTTCCCAATATCAACCCTAAGGTTTGATTTCACCAATTTAACAACAATAATACCGTTTTCCAATGTCTTACACACATATGGGTTTTAATGTTTGAAACCCCCTCTTTCAAAAATTACACAACAACCCTAACTTTTCCCAAAATTACCCAACATCACCAACAAATTAAAATGACCAAAATCAAAGACAAAACTCATAAGATGAAGTAGGGTATCCGTACCTCTAAGTGAAGAGATCAAATGGTGAAGATGGCCAAAATCCAAAGTGCTCCAAATCCAAGATTTTTCAGATTAAAATGTAGCACACACAACCCTCTACCTTTCTTATAAAGAGATTAGGGTAGGAACTCACTAGAAGTAGATCAATCCCTAGAGAGAAGGTAAGTGTAGAGAGAGAGAGTTGGATCTAGGGTTTGCAAAAGAAAGAGGATGAAAAAAGTGAGGTGTTTTCCTCTGCTGCCTACTGATATAACACAGGCTCGCTCGAGCGAAGAAGTGGTCGCTCGAGCGCCCAGACACAAAGAACCCTCGCTCGAGCGAAGAAAGTCTCGCTTGAGCCAACAATTCGAAGCTTTAGGTCTGCAACCCAGAAGCATGCTCGAGCGACAAAATGCTCGCTCTAGCGAAGGAACTAAAAACATACACCTCGCTTGCTCGAGCGAAGGAAAGCTCGCTCGAGCCAAGAAATGCAACTCTCAGGTGCAAACCCAGACGCAGACGCATGCTCGAGCGAAGACACCTTGGCTCGAGCCACAACACACAAAACCCAACTCTCGCTCGAACGAAGAAACGTTGGCTCGAGCGAAGGACCTAAAACAAAGAGCTCGCTTGAGCGACAAGGTCCTCGCTCGAGCGAAGACACTAAAATCTGAGCAGCAACCATTTGTTTCAAAACTCACCAAACCTGTTACAAACCTGCCCAACACATCCTATAACTCAAATACAAAGTATTGAAGGACGGAAACAAGATATAACAACAACCAATACTACGGAATATAAGTCTGGAACACTGTACGTAAAGGGGTAAAACCCGGGATCGCTATACATTTTCCATTACAATTTTAAATTTGAAGCTTATTTGAATATTCTCTTTCTATCCAAATCCAAATAAAAGTAAAACAATTGCAAGGTGGATATGCTAGGGGTCTACGATGGAAATTACAATATTAGCCAAACAAAAATATGTACGAATTCTAATACACCGTATTTTTATTTTGAATATGAATCTTAATATGATTTCATTTGACTAAAATATATATAAGTTTGTCTTCTTTACCATTTCAACCGAACCCAAACGAGTTTTAATCGAATGGAGTTGAAGCAACTTGGTATTTTATTGCCCATTTAAGTTTATAGAACTGAGTTCGAGCTGAACTCAAAAAATCGGCAAATTTCAAAATGTGTTCAGTTTTAACTTATTTATATAATATGTTATTCTTGAATTGTTTGTTATTGTGCCGAATATAAATCGAGTTCAAATAATTTGATTTTTTTTGGCATCTTAACTTAAATAGATATGCGAAGAAAATGAATATTAAATTAAATAGGAAATTATCAAAATAAAAAATTATCAAGGCACCGTGGCAAATTTTTAAAATAAAATTTTCTTCCTTTTCATAAGTCCAATACTCAAATCTACAACATAATTTGCCTTATCTAAAAAATAGCTAATATGATTATGGAACACAAATTATTTAAGTCAAATAGAAAAATAATTATGAAAGATGGAAAACAATGTGAAAGGCTGAAATCAAAATGGTGCTTGGTTAATAATTAAGCAATAGAATAAATATTTCAAAAGAATATGGCGATATGAAATTATCAATTTGCTTGCCTAATGCTTCTCATTTCCGCTCATACACGTTTAAAGCATGTGTTTGTAAACTATTGCAATTATAAGTTGTTGGTCATCCACAATTTTGTGATAGTCACTAGCTACATGTGTTGTAAATTACTTTACAGGTTGCTTTTCCCTTCTTGGAGGATTTGAAAATTCAAAAATTACCTAACATAATAGAGATATGGGACAAACAATTACTTATAGCCTCAGAAAAAGAATCAAAGTCCTTCTGCCAACTGAAAGATATGAAGGTTTCTAATTGTGAGAAATTGGTACATGTGGTTCAATTCAATATGATCCCACGACTGCAAAATCTTGAAATATTTTGCGTGGATAATTGTCCAAGGATGGAAGCGATAGTCTCGAAGAAAGAAAAAGAAGAAGGAACCACTAGGAATGATAACATCGTGTTCTCTCAATTAACAACTCTTAATCTTTCTGAGTTGGTGAGCCTGAAAAGTTTCTACAACGAGCCTACAAGATCTGAACCACAACCCTTGTTTAACCACCAGGTTTGATTTTCTTTTTTATTTTATTAACCCTTGCCATGGGAAAGCGTACGCACAAAAAAAAAATTAAAATTCATTTTCTATTACAATTTTAAATCTGAAGCTTATTTGAATATTCTCTTTCTTTCCAATTCCAAATAAAAGTAAAACAATTGCAAGGTGGATATGCTAGGGGTGTACGTTGGAAATTACAATATTGGCCAAACAAAAATGTGTATGAATTCTAATACACCATATTTTTGTTTTGAATATGAATCTTAATATGATTTCATTTGATTAAAATATATATAAGTTTGTCTTCTTTACCATTTCAACCGAAGCCAAACGAGTTAGTTGAAGCAACTTGGTATTTTATTGCCCATTTAAGTTTATAGAACTGAGTTCAAACTGAACTCAAAAAATTGGCGAATTTCAAAATGTGCTCAGTTTTATCTTATTTATATAATAAGTTATTCTTGAATTATTTTTTATTGTGCCGAATATAAATCGAGTTCAAATAATTTGATTTGTTTTGCCATCTTAACTTAAATAGATATGCCAGGAAAATGAATATTAAATTAAATAGGAAATTATCAAAATAAAAAATTATCAAGGCACCGTGGTGAATTTTTAAAATAAAATTTTCTTCCTTTTCATAAGTCCAATACTCAAATCTACAACATAATTTGCCTTATCTAAAAAATAACTAATAAGATTATGGAACACAAATTATTAAAGTCAAATAGAAAAATAATTATGAAAGATGGAAAACAATGTGAAGAGCTGAAATAAAAAAGGTGCTTAGTTAATAATTAAGCAATAGAATAAATATTTCAAACGACTATGGCGATATGAAATTATCAATTTGCCTGCCTAATGCTTCTCATTTCCGCTCATACACGTTTAAAGCATGTGTTTGTAAACAGTTGCAAATATAAGTTGTTGGTCATCCACAATTTTGTGACAGTCACTAGCTACATGTTTTGTAAATTACTTTACAGGTTGCTTTTCCCGTCTTGGAGGATTTGGAAATTCAAAAATTGCATAACATAATAGAGATATGGGACAAGCAGTTACTCATAGCCTCAGAAAAAGAGTCAAAGTCCTTCTGCCAACTGAAAGATATGAAGGTTTCTAATTGTGAGAAATTGGTACATGTGATCCAATTCAATATGCTCCCACGACTGCAAAATCTAAAAAAATTCAACGTGGATAATTGTCCAAGGATGGAAGCGATAGTCTGGGAGAAAGAAAAAGAAGAAGGAACCACCAGGAATGATATCATCGTGTTCTCTCAATTAACAACTCTTAATCTTTCTGAGTTGGTGAGCCTGAAAAGTTTCTACAACGGGCCTACAAGATCTGAAGCACAACCCTTGTTCAACCACCAGGTTTGATTTTCCTTTTTTATTTTATTAACCCTTGCCATTGGAAAGCGCGCGCACAAAAAAAAATTAAAATTCATTTTCCATTACAATTTTAAATTTGAAGCTTATTTGAATATTCTCTTTCTATCCAAATCCGAATGAAAGTAAAACAATTGCAAGGTGGATATGCTAGGGGTCTATGATGGAAATTACAATATTAGCCAAACAAAAATATGTATGAATTCTAATACACCATATTTTTATTTTGAATATGAATCTTAATATGATTTTATTTGACTAAAATACACATAAGTTTGTCTTTTTTACCATTTCAACCGAACCTAAACGAGTTTGAATCGAATGGAGTTCAATCAACTTGGTATTTTACTGCCCATTTAAGTTTATAGAACTGAGTTCGAACTGAACTAAAAAAATCGACGAATTTCAAAATGTGTTCAATTTTAACTTATTTATATAATAAGCCATTCTTGAATTCTTTTTTATTGAGCCAAATATAAATCAAGTTCAAATATTTTGATTTGCTTTAGCATCTTAACTTAAATTGATATGCTAGGAAAATGAATATTAAATTAAATGAAAAATTATCAAGGCATTGTGGTGAATTTTTAAGATAAAATTTTCTTCTTTTTCATTGGTCTAATAATCAGATCTACAACATAATTTGCCTTATCTAAAAAATAACTAATAAGATTATGGATGACAAATTATTAAAGGAAAATAGAAAAATAATGATGAAAGATAGAAGACAATGTGATGAGTTGATTTGCCTAATTTATTTTATTAACCTTGGCCATGGGAAACCGTGCGCATAAAAAGTAAATTAAAATTCCTTTGCAAATACAATTTTAAATTTGAAGCTTATTTGAATATTCTCTTTCTATCCAAATCCAAATAAAAATAAAATGATTTCATTGTAACGCCCCAAAAAATAATACAAATAAGATAACTCATATGCGGAATAAATATGAGAAACAACATACTTTTATACATTAGAGTTTACTGTTTAGCAACCAGTTAAATGCCATGTAGGCTTTCATCTTTCCAAGTCATTGCTTGGTTACACAAATTGAGTCTCGCTCATTACATCTTAAGCCCTTGGCCTTTCAAATAACAAGCATACACACATAATGCACAATTAAGAAGCTCTTGTTTCCTGATAGTCCATCCATGCTATTGCCTTGGAGGAAACATCTCACCTACACCTGAAAATGATATTCCCGTATACGGTGAGCCAACAGCTCAGTAGAGATAATCTAACACAATATATGAAGTTTAGCAAAGGTATAAATACCACGTACAAAAACAATACCAACACTAAAACATCCACATGGCCTGCATATTCATATGCTACTAAGACCTAACTTTATTCCATTTTCCTTCAATTCGATCCCAATTTACAAATGCTACTCAATTCGTGAGTTAAATTCATTATGTCACGCCCTCAAAATAATACATATAAACCCAACACATATGACTTCCATAGACATAAAAGGATAAAACATATTTCCATTCATCAGAGTATTTAGTTCAAAGGTATTACATATTGACAACAAAAGTAAATGCCCTACGGGCTTACAACTTTCCAAACCAACACTTGGTTACAAAAATAGAGAGTTCTAACTCTAAATACATTAAGCCCTTGGCTTGAATTTACATGTAACACCAAAAGATAACTACACAAAATTAAGCACCCAGCTTCTAAACCTCCCAAGCTACATCCTTGGAGGCGGTATCACCTGCACCTGAAAATGATGTCCCGTATAGGGTGAGCCAACGCCCAGTAGAGATATGCTAAACATAATATGAACGATAACTAAAACATTAACTTTTGATAAATGTTTAACTCAAATAAACAGGCGTACATCTCTTTCATAACCAATCCATATTCACAGATATATATATATATATATATATATATGTCAATCCTTTTCCGTTTTATTATCCAAACCAAATCATAGATATGGTTCTCAATTCATCCAGACAGTTTATAACAAGACTGCAACCCACATCATTAACATTTCCATACTTCAACTCAAAATGAGACTACAACTCATATCAATAATACTTCAACACTTCAATTTATCTACGTTATGCAAACGTAATCAAGATTTCGGGACTTTCACCCTGGACACTCCGGCCAACTTAATTATCAATGGAGTTCATCCCCTATCTCCTCCTAAACAGGTTTGAGAGTACACCCCCTATCTCCTCTCAAACCTTGGAGTACATCCCCTATCTCCTCCCAAACAAGATACATATGCAATGTATTTAAACACTTATCATGTACAATGATCAAGAAAGCACATATTCAATGTGTTATTTCATCCGTCATATTCAATGACGTACCCAATTGATTAGTTTGAATTCACCTAATCATCATGCAGTGACTACAACAATCAAGACTATTCTCCACTGATAGCCTAAAACAATTATTTCTAGATAGATAATAAATTCATCAAACAAATAAATTATCAATATTTTCATAGGTGAGTGATTAATCAATCCAACTACACCATTCCATCTCATAACTCTCCGATTTTTATTATTTCCAAACTAATTTCACATTCGCATAATTAATTTCATTAATTACAACAATGACCCGATTAGGCCTAACTAAGGCATCTCCCCCCTTTTTTCAACATTGACCCAAAGGTCCAAATATCATCAATAAACATCAATAACCTCATTTTAAGACCCATATACACATGTATAGTTCAAAAGGAACAAAAACCCTCTTTAAAGATTTCAAGATTTGAAACCCTAACACCCAAAATTTGCCAACCTCAACATTAAATCAAAATGACTACATGCTCATGCCAAAAGCCATAAATATGAGTAGTTATCCCTACCTCAAATGAAGAGACCCAAAGGAGATGATGAAGAAACTCAAAAGTGCTCCAAACTGACAACTTTTTGGATCAAAACGAAGATCTCGCCAAACTCCACACTTTATACAAAGGAACTAGGGGAGAAGATCACTAGAACTAGATGTATTTGTAGAGAGAAGATGTTTTATAGAGAGAGAAGCTGTTAAATGAGAGTTTTGGAATGTTTTAGAGAGAGAAAGAACCGAAAAAGTGATTTAAAATGACTAAGTCGCGATCTGATATACGTATAGTCCGCTCGAGCGGAGAGTAAGACGCTCGAGCGTAAGACACAAAAACTTTACCCGCTCGAGTGTGAAAAAGACTTCTGCAGTATCTCTGCAGGCGCACAAAATGCTGAAAGGATGCAAACTCCGCTCGAGCGCAACAATACTCGCTCGAGCGGATCATCAGAAATCTAGGCGACAAGATTAGAGACTAAAACTCAACCAACCTATTCGAAACATGCCTAAGACATTTCTAAACTCGAATTCAAAGAGTTAAAGGGTGAAGACAAGATGTAGACAACAACAACAACAACAACAACAACAACAACAAATGACGGGAAAAACCGGGATCGCTATAACCTCCCTCCCTTAAAGAATTTCGTGCCCGAAATTTACATAAGTTTCAAAATCAAGATTATTTCAATTCTCTTCGTGTTTACAATTTAGCATGCACCATCTTGACCCATTACCGGTCATTCCACCTCTTCTCAAAAGAGCAATACACAATATAACCCAGCATGTATTATCAACATGCATCCCTTTGGAATTCATTAACTTCAACATAAACATTCCATAATTTCAATAACACATTCAATGTTAACGATGTATCTGCATTCTTACTCCACATTCTACATATACAATGTTAAATTAAACTCATATTTCTGAAATGTATTCAACAATTTCAATATTTACATGAGCCAAAACATATACAATGTTTTTATATCAAGAAACAAAATTCCCAATACATGGTTAAATGTTAACAAACAAGTCCGGACATTTCCCACGGACCTCCAACTCACATTCCCAAGTGGCTTCTTCCACTCCGTGATGTTTCTACAAGACGTTCACCGAGGGTATCATCTTGCCTCGCAAGACTTGGTCCCGCCTATCCACGACCCGCACCGGTCTCTCCTCATATGAGGCATCCTTATCAACCTCTAAGTCGGTCCAATCCAATACATGTGATGGATCCGGCTCTTATTTTCGAAGCATACTAACATGAAACACATTATGCACTCCGGACAACTGCGGCGGTAAAGCTAAACGGTATGCACCCTCCCCAATCTGCTCAAGGATCTCAAAAGGACCAATAAACCGAGGAGACAACTTTCCAAACCTCATCAAACCCCGCTTAGGTGATATTTTCAGAAAGACGTGATCACCCACCTCAAATAACAAAGGCCTCTGCCTACGGTCAGCATAACTCTTTTGGCGACTCTAGGCTGTAACAAGCCTCTTACGGATAAGCTCAACTTTCTCCGTTGTTTCTTGTACCAACTTCGGGCCCAACAAAGGTGCATCACCCACCTCGGCACAACACACTGAGGACCTACACGGTCGGCCACACAAGGCCTCAAACGGTGCCATACCAATACTCTATTGGAACCTGTTGTTGTAGGCAAACTCCACTAAGGGCAAGTGCCTCTCCCACAACCCACTAAAGTCAAGGACACAGCCTTGAAGCATATCATCAAGGGTCTAAATAGTACGCTCTGACTGCCCGTCAGTCTGAGGATGATAAGCCGTGCTAAAGGTCAACCTAGTGCCCAAGGCATTCTGTAAACTCTGCCACAACCTAGTGGTAAAACGTGGATCTCTATCTGAGATGATCGACATTGGGATCCCGTGCAACCTCACTATGTCCTGAATATACAAATCGGCAAGATGATCTACCGAGTCCCTCACGCGTATAGGAATGAAGTGCGCCGACTTAGTCAATCGGTCAACTACCACCCAACTAGCATCACTACCCCGTTGAGTCCTCAGAAGACCTACAACGAAGTCCATCGTGACATGCTCCCATTTCCATTCAGCTATAGACAAGGGTTGTAACAAACTCACTGGCCTCTAATGCTCGACCTTCACTTGCTGACAAGTAAGGCACTTAGACACAAAAACTGCCATATCTTTCTTCATACCCCGCCACCAAAACTGGCGACCCAAATCACGATACATCTTAGTGCCTCCCGGATGCACCGCAAGGCGTGAATGGTGAAACTCTCGGAGTACTTCCTCTCGGCAAGACTCCGGCACAAACCAGCGGTCTCTGTATCTCACACTTAAGTCAGGGTACACAGTCAAACCCTTCTTAACCTTCCCACTGGAGATCTTCTCCCGGAGGGATTCTACCTCAAAGTCACCTCTCTGTGCCTCTAACAGTCGATTCACTAGTGTAGGCTGCGCAACTATAGAAAACAAGGCCGCAAACTCAACAGATTCACCCAGAAGCAAATCAAACTCGCCAAGTGCACCCAACATTTCCCCTCCCGGATGGCTATACAAGCTACATCACCTATGGATTTCCTACAAAGGCCATCGGCCACAACATTGGCCTTTCTCGGATGGTAATGTAACTCGAAGTCGTAATCCTCAATGAACTCCATCCACTGTCTCTGCCTTAAATTCAAGTCTTTCTGTGTAAACAAATACTTCAGACACTTATGATCCGAGAACACCTCAAATCTCTCACCATAAAGGTAATGCCTCCAAATCTTCAAGGAAAAAATTACAGCCGCTAACTCTAGGTCATGTGTAGGATAGTTCTTTTCATGTATTTTCAACTGATGTGAGCCATAGGCTACTACTTTCCTTTCCAGCATCAATACACACCCCAAACCCTCTCGTGAGGCATCACAATACACTGCATAACCTAAACCCCTCTCCAGAATAATCAAAACTGGAGCAGTGGTAAGTCTCACTCCATACAAACTTAACCCCTTTCCGCGTCAATCTAGTCAATGATGAAGCTAGCCTGGAGAAATATTTCACAAACCGACGGTAATACCCAGCTAATCCCAGAAAACTGCGGATTTTAAAAACACTCTTAGGTTGTGCCCAATCTTGCACTGCCTCAATCTTGGATGAATCTACAGTCACCCCTTCCCCGGATACCACGTGGCCTAAGAATTTAACATCTCTTAGCCAGAATTCACACTTTCCAAACTTGGGACATAGCTTATGGGCCCTAAGCAATTTAAGCACCACTCTCAAGTGTTCCTCGTGCTCCTCCTCTGAAGGTGAATAAATCAGAATGTCGTCCACGAAAACGACCACAAAGCGATTTAAGAATTCTGGGAAGATCCGGTTCATCAAGTCCATAAACACTGCCGGTGCGTTGGTGAGCCCAAAAGGCATCACCAGAAACTCATAATGGCCATATTGCGTACGGAATGCCGTCTTCAGGATATCCTCCTCCCTGACCCTCAACTGATGGTAACCCAATCTCAAGTCTATCTTAGAGAAACAATGGGATCCTTTCAACTAGTCAAACAAATCATCTATACGGGGCGTAGGGTACTTGTTCTTAACCATAGCCCGATTCAATTTTCGATAATTGATACAAAGTCTCAAAGCCCCATCTTTCTTTTTAGCAAAGAGGGCTGGTGCTCCCCATGGTGAAGTACTAGGGCAGATAAAGCCCTTATCTAGCAATTCCTGGAGTTGAATCTTCAACTCGCTCAACTCGGCTGGGGCAAAACGATATGGTGCCATGGAGATTGGTGCCGTGCCAGGCACTAAATCAATAGAGAACTCGATCTCTCGATGAGGTGGTAAACTAACAAAATTCTCGGGAAAAACATCCGAGTACTCACAAGCCACTCTCGGCAACTCAGTCTGGGTCTCATCACACTCACTACTTATACAGCTAGCGAGAAAACAATTAAGCTCACTCCACCCTCGCTGATCATACACTGGTGGCAAAACTCTACCAACCCGATCTCCTAAGAAATGAAAACAATCCCCACTCAAGGCACATACTGTAACCCTCTGGCAGTATCAATCAATAACAGTCCGGTATGATGATAGCCAGCCCATACCCAAAATCACATCAAAACCCGACATAACCATTACTACAAAAGAAAATGGGAACCAGCGGTCGGCGACCTCTATATCACAACTTCTACACCCTTGTTTCAAAATCAGCTCACCCCCAACAGGTGATACAACACAAATAGGAGAAGCTAACTGCGCCAACTCCAACCCCAAAATAGATAGAAAAGAATGGGATGGACCTGTATCAATCAACACATTAGCAACCGATTTGCAGAACAAAAAGGTACATCTCACAACAGATGGAGCTGGCACAAGATCCTGCGCGGTAACAGCATACACACGCCCTGAAGGTCTCTGATCTACCTGCTCACCTCTTGGAGCATAAGACTGCTGCACAGACTGAGCCGAAGAGGCTCCCTAATTAGCCTTCGAGGCCTGGACTGACTGAGCAGGCTCATGGCTCTGAGTCTGCCTCGAACTAGATGCACCAGATGTGCCACTCAACTACGGGCAAAACCTCTTCAGGTGTAGCGCCTGACCACACTGGTAACAAGAGAGCGGTTGGCCTCTGCCCTAACTCTGGCTCTGAGGACGAGCCGAAGATGAAGCTGCTCTCTGTCCTCCTCCCCTCTGCGGGCAAGCTGGAGACTTGTGGCCCAACTGACCACATTTGTAACAAGTAAAGTCTCCCCGATTGCCTCTCCCAGAGCCTGAACTCGGCACTAGAAAGGTAGATCTCGCAAACGCACCCTAGGACTGCTGAGGGTTAGAACCCCTCTGCCTCCTACTATCCCCTTGGCCATCCTGACCCCGCTTGGAGCCCCATCATCCTATCCTTCTCCTCATGCATAATAATCTCAAGATAGGCCACAGCATCCACAAGGCGTCCATACTCCCGAGTCATGGACCCAGCAACCCTAAGCTTGAGCCCGATCTTTAACTTCTTTTCGAACTCTACGCAATGACGTTCCTCAGACGATACTAACTTAGGTGCAAACCTCAATAAACTGGTAAATGCGGCCTCAAACTCGGCCACTGGTGTATATAGCTGCTTGAGCTGACAAAACTGATCCCTCAACTTTTCCCTAATAGAAGGAGGCAAAAATTTCTCTTGGAAGGCACCAACGAAAGACTCCCAAGCCCCTCCAATACGACCTCGAACAAACTTCCACCACTGACCTGCGTCTCCCTTCAGTTGGAAGGACGCCAAGGTCACTCTCAAGCCTCCGTCTTCGATGCCAAGCATCTCAAACGTCTTTGTCATCTGCTCAAGCCACTCATCAGCATTAAGTGGCTCTTTAGGATCCCCTAGAAACTCATCCGGATTAGATCGGAAAAACTCCCTCTTTAAGAAAGAAGGTCCTGCCTCAGCAACATGGGCTTGGACTTGATTCTTAGCTTTGAGAATGTCCATGGATTCCCTCAATGCTCCTGCCGTCTCGCGGGCTAAGGCGCCCATGGCCTACTGGCTCGGCCACATTGGCCTGACCAACACTCTCTTGCTGCACCGAAATTTCATCCGGTATAGGCATCTCCTGCCTCCTAGGCCTACCTCGCCTACCCCCACGTCCTCGTCCTGACATCCTAGTAAAGGTAACGAGAACATTAGCACATTTACAAATGTTCCGAAGCTATTTCACACGCGTCCTAATGCATTGGACAACAGTAATTCATTCCACGTAAGCACATAATCACATAAGCACTTACGAATTTCATTTCCTGATAATGACAGTCCCGTGGTATTGCTAGAGTTCCGGTTAGAAATAACATTGATCAAGTGCTTTTCCGACAAGACTCCTAGAAACTCAAGGATCCAATTAACATCCTAGAAATTAAATCCCATACCCATTTAGCCAAATAAACATGTTATCACGTAAGCACATAACATCATACATAAGTCTCTAACAAGCGAGACAAACCCATTGTGGTATTAAACACTTCCCACATACCCAAAGTATTCAAACCCGGTACGCTTTGATACCAAGTTGTCACGCCCTCAAAATAATACATATAAACCCAACACATATGACTTCCATAAACATAAAAGGATAAAACATATTTCCATTCATCAGAGTATTTAGTTCAAAGGTATTACATGTTGACAACAAAAGTAAATGCCATACGGACTTACAACTTTCCAAACCAACACTTGGTTACAAAAATAGAGAGTTCTAACTCTAAATACATTAATCCCTTGGCTTGAATTTACATGTAACACCAAAAGATAACTACACAAAAGTAAGCACCCAACTTCTAAACCTCCCAAGATATATCCTTGGAGGCGGTATATCACCTGCACCTGAAAATGATGTCCCGTCTAGGGTGAGCCAATGCCCAGTAGAGATATGCTAAACATAATATGAACGATAACTAAAACATTAACTTTTGATAAATGTTTAACTCAAATAAACAGGCGTACATCGCTTTCATAACCAATCCATATTCACAGATATATATATATGTCAATCCTTTTCCGTTTTGTTATCCAAACCAAATCATAGATATGGTTCTCAATTCATCCAGACAGTTTATAACAAGACTGCAACCCACATCATTAACATTCCCATACATCAACTCAAAATGAGATTACAACTCATATCAATAATACTTCAACACTTCAATTCATATACGTTATGCAAACGTAATCAAGATTTCAGGACTTTCACCCCGGACACTCCGGCTAACTTAATTATTAATGGAGTCTATCCCCTATCTCCTCCCAAACAGGTTTGAGAGTACATCCCCTATCTCCTCTCAAACCTTGGAGTACATCCCCTATCTCCTCCCAAACAAGATACATATGCAATGTATTTAAACACTTATCATGTACAATGATCAAGAACGCACATATTCAATGTGTTATTTCATCCGCCATATTCAATGACGTACCCAATTAATTAGTTTTAATTCACCTAATCATTATGCAGTGTCTACAACAATCAAGACTATCCTCCACCGATAGCCCAAAACAATTATTTCTAGATAGATAATAAATTCATCAAACAAATAAATTATCAACATTTTCATAGGTGAGTGATTAATCAATCCAACTACACCATTCCATCTTATAACTCCCCGATTTTTATTATTTCCAAACTAATTTCACGTTCACATAATTAGTTTCGTTAATTACACCAATGACCCGATTAGGCCTAACTAAGGCATCTTCCCCTTTTCTCAACATTGACTGAAAGGTCCAAATAACATAAATAAACATCAATAACCTCATTTTAAGAACCATATACACATATATAGTTCAAAAGGAACAAAACCCCTCTTTAAAGATTTCAAGATTTGAAACCCTAACACCCAAAATTTGCCAACCTCAACATTAAATCAAAATGACTACATGTTCATGCCAAAGGCCATAAATATGAGTAGTTATCCCTACCTCAAATGAAGAGACCCAAAGGAGATGATGAAGAAACTCAAAAGTGCTCCAAATCGACAACTTTTTGGATCAAAACGAAGATCTCGCCAAACTCCACACTTTATACAAAGGAACTAGGGGAGAAGATCACTAGAACTAGATGTATTTGTAGAGAGAAGATGTTTTATAGAGAGAGAAGCTGTTAAATGAGAGTTTTGGAATGTTTTAGAGAGAGAAAGAACCGAAAAAGTGATTTAAAATGACTAAGTCGCGATCTGATATACGTATAGTCCGCTCGAGCGGAAAGTAAGATGCTCGAGCATAAGACACAAAAACTTTACCCGCTCGAGCGCAAATAGACTCGCTCAAGTGTAAGGAACTTCGCTCGAGCATGAAAAACAATTCTGCAGTATCTCTGCAGACGCACACAATGCTGAAAGAATGCAAACTCTGCTCGAGCGCAACAATACCTGCTCGAGCGGATCATCAGAAATCTGGGCGACAAGATTAGAGACTAAAACTCAACCAACCTGTTCGAAACATGCCCAAGACATTTCTAAACTCGAATTCAAAGAGTTAAAGGGTGAAGATGAGATGTAGACAATAACGACAACAACAACAAATGACGGGGAAAACCGGGATCGCTATACATTATCTTTCCACAACCAAAATGAGATTACAACTCAGTGGTTTTCCAACTATGCAAAACACAGATGAACACTTCAAACTTTGCCATTATACGGATATTTCGTCCGAAGGAATCGACACCCATTTTTATATGAAATTTCGGGTCTTTCACCCATGACACTCTGGCCAACTTGATTTAAATGGAGTCCATCCCCTTTCTCCTCTCAAACAAATATACATATGCAATGTATTTATAAACATAATCATATATGGAGTACATCCCCTTTCTCCTCCCAATAAACATACATATATAATATGTATTTATAACATGGTCATATTCAATGACACCAACAATGAATTAGCATTAAATCGCCTAATTCTCATGCAATTTCTACAACAATCATGGCTATCCTCCACCGATAGTCCAATTCAATTATTTCTAAAGAGATGTTCAATCTCAAATAAATATTTTATTCAAAATTTATATAGGTGAGATAATACATATCCAATATCACCATTTACATCCACAACCTTCCAATTTCACATTTTCAATGTTAATTTCCAATTATTTATACAAAATAATAGCTTGTTCAAGTTAGGGAAAAATCTCAAAATCAACTATTCTGGCACAACATAATTCTATATTCAAGCCTTATACTCACTTACCTCATATTTATCAAAACCCCTCTTTTCATTTCACACCCAAATCTTAGATTTATCCCAAACCACAATTTTTTTAATTAAAAGGCGTGATCAAAGTTTCATCCCAAGACTTTGAGTTTAATTAAGAACAATCTTACCACTTAGGCAGCATACATATTATAATATTAATTTCTTTATTATTTATTTTTATTCTTACTTATATGAATGGCACATATATTGCGTGTGTCACTTGCTAATCATTATTTACATGATTTATCATTTTTAATAAACATATCTATATATATATATATTTTTATTTTGAACATTTGGATTATAAATTTAGATAGAAATTTGGAAAAACAAAGGGAAATAAAAAAAAAAAAAATTATATTTTGCTGACATTACTTTTACATTTAAAAAAAATAAAAATCTTTACTTAAATTCATAATCAATACATAAAATAAAATTTTGTCTCATCAATCATCACTGACGTTGAATTCCAATATACAAGCCTACTTCATTCTGTTATTAAACAGGATGACGAAATGAATCTTTGCAGGTTTCTTTTCCAAAGTTGGAGACACTATTTCTCGATAATTGTGTAAACTCAAGAGAGATACATCCTTGGAATGTTCAAGCTGGAAAAATAAGTTTAAAATTCCTGGACGTAGCGAATCTGTACATGTTAATTGTGAGAAATTGTAGTGAGGTGGCAGAGGTTTTTCAACTTGAGGGGCTAAATGTTGGAGAAGGACAACATGTTAGGCCATTAATTGAAGTAAGAATAATGGAATTGGATGGATTACCTCAATTGACATGTTTGTGGAACAAGGATCCCCATGGAATTTTGGGCCTTCAAAGCCTACAATACCTAACAATTAAGAAATGTTCCCTCTTGAGAAATCTATTCACATGTTCCACCGCCATGGCTCTTCAACAACTTAAAGTACTATATTTGGAGTCTTGTTCGGTGATGAAAGAAGTTATTGCAGCAACAGAGGATGGGCTCAAGGAAGTGATTGATGATGTGATTGAATTCCCAAAGTTGGAGTGGCTAATACTGAAAGATCTACCAAACCTCAACAGTTTCTGTAATGCAAACTATAATTTTAATTTACCATCATTACAGAGAGTTGTTTTGAAGAGGTGCCCGAAGATGCACAACTTTTCATTTGGACAAGTATGCATATCACAGATATTTGTAAGTACCCGTGGCAATGAAGGTCTTCAGATAAAAGATCTCAATAAGTATTTAGAGGAACGGCTTCTGAAAGGAGAGGTAGACTTTCTTTCTCAACTTGATTTATGATTAATTATTTTTTTCATTTGATGAACTCTTTTATCTTTGAATATTTAAAAGAGACTACTCAACTGGAGTGCTTCACATGTATTTTTTTGATTATATGTATTTTACTTTCTTTTCTTTTAGGAATATGCAACCGTGGATGAAAATGATTACGACGGCGATGAAGAAAAGTTCTCCAACCTTGGATGGCTATATGAGTAAAGTAAGTTGATCATCCTTTATTATTAATATATATGTATAAATTTCATAATATTTATAGGAAAATTTTATAATAAACATGTTAAAAAAATGTATCATATGTCCAGTTATGATTTATTAGTTAAATATAATAAGTTAATCCTCCTTTTAAAAAGAAAAAAAAAGGCAAATTACGATGGTGGTCCCTATATTTTACTTCTTGTGTCATTTTGGTCTCTACACTTTCAATTAACTCAATTTTAATTCCTATTTTTAGATTTTATTTTAATTTGTCCAATTAATAATATTGTTAGTTTTTTTAAGGAAAATTATCACTAAATTGATTGAGGTTAACTAACTGAGTTGAATAAGTTTATAATTTTACCCTTAAAAATATGGCACATGACATGTACATGCTTATTTTTCATAAAAAAAAAAAAAAAAAATATTAAAAGTTGTAATCAATTGGATCAAATTGAGACAAAATCATAAATTCAGGGTCAAAATCGAGCGAGTTGAAAGTACAAGGACTATTGTCGTAATTTGTCCAAAATATATATATAGGGTAATGCTACCATAAACAAGTTATGTCATTTGTGAGTTCGATTATCATAGATGACATAACTCAATAGTATGAGAATCATAACAAATAATAATAATAATAATAATAACCAAACATCACATGAGGTATAACCAAACAACTCTTGAATCATAACAAAAATAATTTCATAACCAATATCACAATGTGTCATAATTGACAACACAAAAAGGCATAACCAAAGACACAAAAGTGTAAACCAAAGCATAGAATTTCCCTATATTTTATATATATATATATACATATCTCATAATATTTATAAGGGAATTCTATATAACACTTTAAAAAATGATGTATTATATGCCCGACTTTTTGTGGTCTTTAGCTATAACTCATTTAGTTATAATCACTTATAGATGTTATTTTGGTTAGAACCAAAGAAATCTTTGATAATACTTCAAGTGATATTTGATTATGATGCATTTTGGTGTTGGTTATAACTCGTAATGCTAGCCGTAATTTAGTTATAAATTACTGTAATTGTTATTTTGCTTTAACAGGAGAATTTATTGGTTATATGTAAAGTGAGATTTAATTATGATTTATTATGACCCTTCTGCTTATGACTAAAAGTTTATATTAAAATCACAAACAATATCTTAACTTGCGTGTGGTACACTCCAAAATAGGAATGTGTATTGCAGAAGCTCTTTTTATTCGGCATGTTTGGTGCAGCTGGTAAGCTAAAAGTTTTTTTTGGATGGGTAATAAGCTAAAAATTGATAATAATAATAATAAGAAACACCCCCTCCTCCATCTCCTAAATAGTTTTCTTTTGTTTTTAGTTTATTTAAATTATTTCGGTTATGTAATATATAAATAAAAGGTTCACTAAATAATCTAACACATTTTTAAAATAAAAAATATATATATATATATATATATATATTGTAAATAACTCAAATAATCTATACCAAATACCCTATTATAATATTGCTAAATTCCTGACACTAACAACTTTCTATTGTATATTTATATATATCTAGACGGGTAATTGATAGAATCATTGGCAGCCAGCAAATCTTTTTCCTATTAGGACACTCTCTGCTACCTTGGTGCTACTTGAGTTCAAGTTAACTTTGTTACTGTAGACTATGTTAAAAAATCATGAATTTGTGGAGGGATTGTGGATTCAAATAATAAAAAAATGAAAAAAAAGAAGAGAAGTAAAATAAACTAAATTTATTTATTCTTTTGTTTTTTTTTTTTCGCTTGATAAATATGCTATGTAGAAATTTAATCATTCCAATCATAAAATAAAGTAAAAAACAAAAAACAAAAAAACAAAACACATAACACAAGATATACATGATACGTTCTAGTCCTCTCCCTTCATAAAAAAAAAAAAAACTCCAGACAATAAATTTGAACATATAATAAAAAATAATAGATACCTCAAAATTCAAAATCCAAACATATTGTTAAGATTTGAGTCCCTTTATTAAAAATTTCTTGTAAAAGAAAACTAATCAAAAGGTACCTGTACATATTAATTCAATAAGAGAAATTATTTGAAATTTTATTTTATTCTTCACAACTCGCTTCTCAAATGCAAAATCTAAAAGTCCATATTAAAATTAAAAATTTTTGAATTTTGTTTTCTTAAATGATTAAATTCAAAATGCTTTTTGTAATTATAAAATCTCCATGCATCTTCCAATAATTTTGTTGTATATTTTGTTTTACTTTGACTCCATCAATATTTTGGTGTGCAGTTATATATGATCGAGTTCAAGTTGCTGAGATTGGAGTATGCTGGATTACCCTCCTACAGTCAATGGCAAACTTATTGTTTCTTCCAATAAGTTAAAAAGCAAAAAAATAAAAAATAAATTGCAAAACTATTCAACTACCTATAGTTGTATAAGAAATGATATGTGTGTGTGTGTGTGTGAGTGAATATGTGCGGTAGTAATGTCATATTACTCTATCTTGGTTCTTGAACTTGCTGATGAGATAGAATTTGTATGATTTTGGAGGCTAAGTGTGCTAATTATGTGGGATATATACTAGCAGGGTATTTTATTAATTTATTTTTGTTGGGATTTTATTATTATTTTTTGTCAGCAAAAAAACACGAGCTATTTTGTTTGGATTTCATAATCATAATTCTATTGAAAGAAACATGGATGAACATGTTTTATAATTAGGCTGGGTAAACTAGCTAGGCCAGGGAGAAATATCGTCAGTCCATGTTAGCTGAGACTCAACATGGAGATTGGTAAAAAATTTATCCATAAAAGAAGATACTTGCATAAAAATAGATCTTAGAATGCGTTAGTGAATATGATGTATATATATATATATATATATATATATTCACTATATATAGGGAGTGCTAGGGGCTTATTGTGTATTTGGAACCTTGAAGTTTTCATGGTGTTAAGAGTGTTGCTGCGGCAAGCATTTGATAGTGCTCTTAGGTATGACTTTTGATCTTTTTGAGTGTGTGATTTCAAACATTTACGCACCCAATGATGTTGATAGTAGAGGTAAGTTGTGGGATACACTTGTAAGGATTAAAAATGATTTTCAAAAACCTTAGTGTGTTGGAGGGGATTTTAATGAAATTAAGCATTTATCTAAGAGAAGAGGACTATATGGAAGAGATAAGGGGATGAGAAAGTTTGGTAACTTAATTGAAAAAAATGGAATTGGATGATTTACCAACGGTAGGGAGAAGCTTTACATGGTGCAATTCACATGATGGGGAGACGTGGAGTAGGATTGATAGATTCTTATTTGATCCTATGTGGCTGGAGAAGTTTAAGTTTCCATCGTGGGGTTTGCCTAGGGATATATCAGATCATTGCCCTATATTACTTGGGGAGGACGATAGGAATGGGGGTCCTAGACCATTTAGACTCTTGAATGCTTGGACCCTACATCCTAATTTCCTTAAAATAGTAGAGAAATCCTGGGCAAACTCAAAGATTGATGACTGGGCTGCGTATAGATTTGTAAGGAAACTGAACTCTTTGAAGAGTGATCTAAAAAAATGAAAGGGTCATATAGCGATCCCGGTTTTCCCTTTACTGTTTAATCATATTCCAGACTCGGTTCCGTGGAATTGGTTGTTGTATACGTCTTGTTGTTATCCTTTAATTCCATGCATATGAGTTTTAGGATGTGTTGGGTAGGGTTGTTACAGGTTGGTTGAGCTTTAGTCCCAATTCTTGATGCCCAGATTTTTGGTGATCCGCTCGAGCGGGTCTTCTAGCGCTCGAGCGGAGTTTACACACTCTCAGTATTTTGTGCCTCTGCAAAACTTCTGCAGATGTGTTTTTCACGCTCAAGCGGTTTTCCTTACGCTCGAGCGGGCCTATTGGCGCTCGAGCGGGTAGTTCATTGTCTGTAAAAGTACTGGAAGAGGGAAATCTACGCTCGAGCGACTTTTCCTTTGCGCTCGAGCGGGTGTGTTTTGCAGTTGTGTCTTGGCGCTCGAGCGGGTATCCTTGCGCTCGAGCGGGTCCAATTTTTTGTGCTTGACGCTCGAGCGTTCTATTATCCACTCGAGTGGGTCATATGTATATCAAATATCAGCTGGGTGATTTTGAATCACTTTTCAACTTTCATTCTCTCTCTCACTTTCCCAAAAACCGATTTTGAGAGCTCATCTCTCTAGAAAATACCTTCTCTCTAAGGATTGATCTAGTTAGGATGACCTACTCCCTTAGTGTCTTTGCAAAGAGTATAGAGCTTGTTGTGGGCTTCCTATATAGCGATCCCGGTTGTCTCTTTACTGTTCTGTTGTATTCCGGACTCGGTTCCGTGAAGTTGGTAGTGGTATCTATCTTGTTGTCGTCCTTTAATTCCACTTGATTGAGTTTTAGGATGTTTTAAGCAGGGTTGTTACAGGTTGGTTAGGCCTTGGTTTCAATTCCTTGTTGTTCAGTTTTTAGGCGATCCGCTCGAGCGGGTTTTGCAGACCACGAGCGGGGATTGCACACCTGGGATTAGCTGGATATTACCATCGGTTTGTGAAAGATTTCTCCAGGCTAGCTTCGCCGTTGACTAGATTGACGCGAAAAAGGGTCAAGTTTGTATGGAGTGAGACTTGTGAAAAGTCGTTCCAAGAGTTGAAGGTTAGATTGACCACCGCTCCAGTTTTGATTATTCCGGAGAGACAACATAAATGTGTCCTCCTCTACCTCCCAACTCGTAGTGTCCTTGTGAGGTGCGAGTGCGTACGCTGTACCTGAAAATGATATCCCATATAGGTGAGCCACAAGACCCCAGTAGAGATATGTCTAAACACAGTATGAGCCATGCTAAACATTAGCAATTGATAAGTTAGTTTCAACTATTATGCTCCCAAGCCCACATAAAACCAGATTCATAATCTCATTCCATTTCTTATCAATTTTCACAACTTCCACAAATCGCATCAGAACCTGCGCACACCACTTATATAGCAGACCAAGACTCATCACTTTAAAACGTTCTTCCATTTTATACACATCAGCCATACACACACAGGTTATATCAATATCTCAACAGATAAGCATACAAGAATATATCACATTTCAACAAAGATACGCATATTTAGCTATATCAACACTTCTCATACAAGCATATGAGCTGTATCAACACTTCCAATGACAAGATATGAGCTGTATCAACACATTATCTGACCAAGCATATGAGCTGTATCAGTGGAGTCCATCCCCTATCTCCTCCCACACAACATCCAGTTTAGAGGTCCATCCCCTATCTCCCCTAAACCGTGGAGTACATCCCCTATCTCCTCCCACACACACACAATGCATATACACAAAGGTCATATACACAATCAATCAATACATAACATTAATGATTCTATCAACGGTCATACTCTATGACATATCCAATTGATTAGTTATTAGTTTGCCTAATCATCATGCATTGTCTACAACAATCAAAACTACCTCCACGGTAGCCAAGCAATTATTTCTAAATAAGAATAATAAAAGCTCAACAGATAAGAGATACAATGTTTTCAAAAGTGGCGTAACATAATCCAACTCCACTATTCTACCATATAATGAGTCAACTTCATTATTTCCAACTCAATTCACACACCTTTCCAAATTAATTATACCAATTAAATTACACAACGAGATTATGGGCTTTCTCCCCCCATTTCTCAAGTATTGACCAACTGGTCCATATATCAACATCAACATCAATACTGCTATTTTGAAACTCAAAATACTCATTTTAGAATCAAAATAATAAACCCTCTTTGAACATTTTGAAACCCTAAGTCCCAAAATTCCAACGTTCAACACTTAATCAAAACCAAAAATCTATGTTAAAGACCATAAAAGGTGAGTAGGAATCCCTACCTCAATTTCGGAGCCCAAGAGGCAGAAGATGTAGTGAAAACTAAAATGCTCCAAACTCCAAGATTCACGGATCAAAACGAAGCCCGTCGACGATCAACACAACTTTTACAAAGGCAAAGGGAAGGAAAGCACTCTAACTCTAGATCAAACCCTAGAGAAAAGGGAATTTCTAGAGAGAGAGGCTCTCAAAAATCTTTTTAGAAAGTAGGAGAGAGAGAGGAAGTGTAGAAAGTGATTCAAAAATGCCTAGCTACCTTCTGTTATACGACATTCTCGCCGAGCGGAAAACACAACGCTCGAGCGCAAGAAACAAAAATGCTGGACACGCTCGAGCGCAATAAGCCCGCTCGAGCGCCAAGATACAACAAGAATAAAGCACATCCGCTCGAGCGCGAAAACCAGTCCGCTCGAGCGTTAGATTTCCCCCTCCAGAACTTATACCCAGGAAGTACTACCGCTCGATGCGCCAACAAACCCGCTCGAGCGCCACCCTCGAGCGTAAACAAACCCGCTCGAGCGCAAAAATCACATCTGCAAAAAGTTTTGCAGGAACCCGAAATACTGGAGGTGTGCAATACCCGCTCGAGCGGTTCGCCTAAAACTGAACAACAAGGAATTGAAACCAAGGCCTAACCAACCTGTAACAACCTGTTCGAAAACATCCTAAAACTCAATCAAGTGGAATTAAAGGACGACAACAAGATAGATACCACTACCAACTTGCACGAACCGAGTCCGGAATACAAGAACAGTAAAGAGACAACCGGGATCGCTATATAGGAAGCCCACAACAAGCTCTATACTCTTTGCAAAGACACTAAGGGAGTAGGTCATCCTAACTAGATCAATCCTTAGAGAGAGGTATTTCTCTAGAGAGATGAGCTCTCAAAATCGGTTTTTGGGAAGTGAGAGAGAGAATCGAAAGTTGAAAAGTGATTCAAAATCACCCAGCTGATATTTGATATACATATGACCCACTCGAGTGGATAATAGAACGCTCGAGCGTCAGCACAAAAATTGGACCTCGCTCACGACGCAAGGAATACCCGCTCGAGCGCCAAGAACAACTGCAAAACACACCCGCTCGAGCGCAAAGGAAAAGTCGCTCGAGCGTAGATTTTCCCTCTTCCAGTACTTTTACAGACAATGAACTACCCGCTCGAGCGCCAATAGGCGCCGTCGAGCGTAAGGAAAACCGCTTGACGTGAAAAACACATCTGCAGAAGTTTTGCAGAGGCACAAAATACTGAGAGTGTGTAAACTCCGCTCGAGCGCTAGAAGACCGCTCAAGCGGTCAGCCAATAAAGAAACTGGCATCAAGAATTGGAGCTAAAGCTCAACCACCTGTAACAACCCTACCCAACACATCCTAAAAACTCATATGCATGGAA
>NW_021024515.1:346726-370100 GCF_004153795.1 Camellia sinensis
TTAAAGGATAACACAAGACGTATACAACAACCAATTCCACGGAACCGAGTCTGGAATATGATTAAACAGTAAAGGGAAAACGGGATCGCTATATGACCCTTTCATTTTTTTAGATCACTCTTCAAAGAGTTCAGTTTCCTTACAAATCTATACGCAGCCCAGTCATCAATCTTTGAGTTTTGCCCAGGATTTTCTACTATTTTAAGGAAATTAGGATGTAGGGTCCAAGCCATTCAAGAGTCTAATGGTCTAGGACCCCCATTCCTATCGTCCTCCCCAAGTAATATAGGGCAATGATCTGATATATCCCTAGGCAAAACCCCACGATGGAAACTTTAAAACTTCTCCAAGCCACATAGGATCAAATAAGAAATCTATCAATCCTACTCCACGTCTCCCCCATCATGTGAATTGCACCATTGTAAAGCTTCTCCCTACCGTTTGGTAAATCATCCTCCAATTCCATTTTTTTCAATTAAGTTACCAAACTTTCTCATCCCCTTATCTCTTATCCCATTAGTCCTCTTCTCTTAGAATAAATGCTAATTTTCATTTAAAATCCCCTCCAACACACTAAGGTTTTTGAAAATCATTTTTTATCCTTACCAAGTGTATCCCACAACTTACCTCTACTATTCAAACATCATTGGGTGCGTAAATGTTTGAAATCACACACTCAAAAGAATCAAAAGTCATTACCTAAGAGCACTATCAAATGCTTGCCGCAGCAACACTCTTAACACCATGAAAACTTCAAGGTTCCAATACACAATAAGCCCCTAGCACTCCCATATATAGTGAATATATATAATATATATATATATATACATCATATTCACTAACGCATTCTAAGATCTATTTTTATGCAAGTATCTTCTTTTATGGATAAATTTTTTACCAATCTCCATGTTGAGTCTCAGCTAACATGGGACTGACGAATTATTTCTCCCTGGCCTAGCTAGTTTTACCCAGCCTAATTATAAAACATGTTCATCCATGTTTCTTTCAATAGAATTATGATTATGAAATCCAAAACAAAATAGCTTCGGTTTGGTGTATATTTGTTCGGGCGTGATCTAAAAGACATATATAATCAACAATCATTAATAAATGACTCTTCCAACAAGACAATAAACTTCATATCAATTTCCAATACATTTTTCCTTCTTTGCTAATAAGATTAATTGATAGGATATATTCCTTTAGCAGTCAAAATTCTCCCACAACTATGAGCCTCCAAAATCATAACTTATTAGTTTTCGATATTCTCGAGTCAGCAAGCTTTGCCAGGATAAATAACCCAAGAATTTGGTAGGGAAAGCTTGAACTATCGCATTTTTTGATTAAGACTATGATCGTCAACATATTAACAACATATCGAGGACACACACACGGACACAATGATCTATCATTCTATTTTAGTGCCTATTAGGTAGTTGGTAATAGTTTTGCAATTTATTTTTTATTTTGTTTTTCCTGCCTTGTGGTGGTTATATTTCCTTTATTAGGTGAGAGATTGAATAACATATATGTGCCCTTAGTAGCCTTTCATGACGGTTCCTGTGGTAAAGGTGTGGGGTGTTGAATTGCCGTATACGTTCATTGCAGTGACTCTTTCTCTCAATACATCTTTAACTTCAAAGTGGCACTAAATCGTTGGAACTTTTTGGCGTGGTGTTTTGGGTCATTATAACTGCACACCAAAATATTGATGGAGGGGTTCAGAAGTAAAAAGCAATATGTACAGGTATTGCTCTAACGACTTTAGTCCCATTATTAGAGTTTAGACTTGTTGCATGGAATTTATGCTTATCAAGATACATAATATAGAAGGCAGTTTTACACTCGCTTTATCAGTATTACAGAAGAAACAAAAAGTTCCATAAATACTTTTTAATTTTAATATGGAGCTTGCTCTAGATTCTCTCGGTGCAATTGTGCGGAGAGTGTACAGCACGTTGTGAAGAAATTAAACATACCAAAATATTTTCAAATATGTGCCTTTCTGCCATTTCTACTATATTGAATTAACTTTATTACCAGCGGAATACCTGATATAGATTGTAGTGTTCTTTCTACTGTCTTCCGCAAGGATTAATTCTTCTTAAAAAGGGACGTCAAAATCTAACAATTGTTTGTGACGATTTTGGGAATTTTGACCTATTGGCGCTTTCGGGTATCATTATTTGCGGATTAGGTGAGTTCAAATTTATAGTTTGCTCATTGTGGGTACGTGGTGTTTTATTAATGTTTTTTAATGATAACGTGGGGAAGAGGGAGAGGAAACTCTTTAGAACGTATACGCCCGAATAGGTAGTAATCGTGCTCGTTATTGTGTTTGTTTGTTCGTCTTTCGCTGTTTTTTGTTTTTTGTACTTTATTTTATGATTGGAATGATAATTTCTACATAGCATATTTACTCAAGCGGCAAAAAAAAAACAGAAGCACAAAAGGGATGATAGATATAAGCATTTAAGTGTGTGTTGATTCTGGCGCTTACTCTTCTTCTTTTTTTTCATTTTTTTTATTATTTGAATCCACAATCCCTCCACCAAATTCCGAATGCGTGAGTTTTTAATCATACCGTTTCTACTGCGCTCCGAGGCTAGGCAAGATCGTCCTCAACTAATTGTAACTTGTCGGAGCTTTTGGTAGCACCAACGCGGTAGCATCGGAGGGAGGTTTCGTCTATCTAATACTACAGTCAGAAGTGAAGATTTGCTGGTGTCATATGGGTTGCTTGCTTATGATCAATACTATCAATATACTACCGTTCACGCTCTAGGGAGTATTAAAGGGTAGTACAATTGATAGAATGTTTTGAAGTGTCATAGCGGACTATTTTAGCAGTTTCAACTATATTACTTATTGCGTGCTCCGTTCTATTCTCGGTGTTCTACGCTCTCATATATAGCCGTGATATTGTGATACAAGGGAGCTTACATATCTCTTCTATAGAAATATATACCTTTCCTCCTCCTAAGTAATTTAGTATCTTAGTTTAGTATGATTTTTATGATATCCTTCTCACCAACTTAAGTGTTTTGTGTTTGGTAGAGTATTATATAGCTTTATTGGAATGGCTCTCCTATTTAATTTTTATATATTACATAACCGAAATATATTTAAATAAACTATAAATAAGGCCAGAAAGTAAACTATTTGGAGATGGACCGCGGTATGGGTCTGCCTTTTTGATGTATTACATGTAAATTCAAGCCAAGGGCTTAATGTGTAAATGAGTTAGTACTCTTTTATTGTAACCAAGTGTTAACTTGGAAAGCTGTAAGCCCTTAGGGCATTTGCTTTTGTCGTTAACATGTAATACTTTTTGTAATGGAATTCTGATGAATAGAAGAATGTGGAGTTTTTATATATCAATGCATGTCTATATTGATGGGTTTAATGTTATTATTTTGAGGGCGTTACATCCTATCTATCCGAGAATTTGTTGATTTGGAGCATTTCGAGATTTCTTCATCATCTCCTTTGGGTTTCATCTCTTGAGGTAGGGATTCCTACTCATTTTTATGTGCTTTAACATAGATGTTGAGCATTGTGTATAAATGATTTGATTTGGGAAGTTAGGGTTTGAGATGTGTTGTATTGAAAAGAGGGGTTTTATTCTTTTGGCTCATGTATATATATTTTGAGTCTAAAAAGGGGGTTATTGATGTTAAATGATGATATTTGGACCTTTGAGCCAATATTGGAAAAGGGTGAAAAATGTCATGTTTGGGAACATTTGGGTCATTAGTGTAAATAATGACATCTATTTTGGAATAATGAAATTGAGCTAGAAATAATGAAATTGGCTCATTATATGATAAAATGGTTGAGTTGGATTTATTAATCGCTCACTTTTAAAAATGTAGATAATTTATCTGTCGATGCATTTATTATCTGTTTAGAAATAAATTGCTTTGGGCTATCGGTGGAGGATAGTCGTGATTGTTGTCGACAATGCATAATCAATTGAGTATACCATCGAATATGGCGGTTGTTATAATACATCAAACTTATGTATTGATTGATCGTGTATATGATATATGTTTATATACATTGTGTTGTTTGGGAGAAGATAGGGGATGTACTCTATGGTTTAGGGGAAGATAGGGGATGGACTCCTTAATTGGATATTATTTGGGAGGAGATAGGGGATGGACTCCATTGATACAACAATAACATGTGTATCTTTTGAAGTATTGATACATCAATAACATGTGTATCTTTTGAAGTGTTGATACAGCTAATATGTGTATCTATTGTGAAGTATGGAAGTGTGGAAACGTAATATTGATACTGCTAATATGTGTATCTATTGTGAAGCATGGAAGTATTGTTGATATGAGTGATATCTCATTTGAAGTGTTTGGCTAGGTTCTGAGCCATAGTTATAAATTGAGAAATGGAATAAGAAATGGAAAATGAAATGAAACATGGGCACTTTTGTCATGTAATTAAAATGGATTATGAATTGATTTATGTGAGTCAAGCATTTATCAAATGCTAATGTTTTAGTCATTGCACATATTATGTTTAGCATATCTCTACTGGGCGTTGGCTCACCCTATATGGGATATCATTTTCAGGTACAGGTAGCATGCCACCTCGAAGGACGTAGCTTGGGAGGCTTAGTGGCTGGGACATCTTTTGTGAATACATTTTTGTATTACGTGTATATCAAGCCAAGAGCTTATTTTTGTATAGAGTTAGCACTCTCTTTCTTGTAACCAAGTGTTTACTTGGAAAGCTGTAAGCCCGTAGGGCATTTGCTTTTGTTGTTAACATGTAATACATTTGTAAGAAATACTCTAATAGAATGTAATTATGCTTATTTCTTTTATGTCTAAGCATGTCAATATTGCATGATTTATGGGTTTATTTTGAGGGCGTTACAACTTGGTATCAGAGCGTACCGGGTTTGAATACTTTGGGTACGTGAGAAGTGATTAGTATCACAATGGGTTTGTCTCGCTTGTTAGAGACTTAGATGTAATGTTATGTGCTTATGTGATAACATGTTTACGTGACTACTTGGGTATAGGATTTAGTTTCTAGGATGTTGATTGGATCCTTGGGTTTCTGTGAGTCTTGTTGGAAAAGCACTTGATCAATGCTGTTTCTAACCGGAACTCTAGTAACGCCTCGGGACTATCATTATCCGAAAATGAAATTCGTAAGTGCTTATGTGATTATGTGCTTACGTGGAGTGAATTACAGTTCTCCATGCATTAGGACGTGAGTGTTATAGCTTCGGCACATTTGTGAATGTGCTAATGTCTTTGTTACCTTTATTAGGATGTCAGGACGAGGACGAGGTGGTAGACGTGGTAGGCAGGAGATGCCTTTACCGGATGATATTCCAGCACAGTAAGAGGGGGTTGGTCAGGCCAATGTGGCCGATCCAGCTGGTCAGCAGGCTATGGGCGCCTTAGCCCGTGGGATAGCTGATGCTTTGAGGGAGTCCATGGGCATTCTTAGAGCTGAGAATCCAGTTCAGGCCCGGGTTGTTGATATAGGGCCTTCCTTTCTAAAGAGGGAGTTCTTTCGGTCTAATCCGGACGAGTTTATCGGTGATCCGAAGGAGCCACTTAAGGCAGATGAGTGGTTGGAACAAATGATGAAGATGTTCGAGATGCTAGGCATCGAGGACGGAGCATTGAAAGTGACCTTGGCATCTTTCCAGCTTAAGGGGGATGCGGGTCAGTGGTGGAAGTTCATGAGAGGTCGTGTTGGTGGTACATGGGAGGCTTTTGTGGATGCTTTCCAGGAGAAGTTCTTATCTCCAGCTGTCAGAGAGAAGCTGAGAGATCAGTTCTGCCAGCTTTTGCAGTTGAATTCCTCAGTGGCCGAGTTTGAGGCTGCTTTTACTAGCTTGTCCAGGTTTGCACCTGAGCTTGTCGCGTTTGAGGAACGCCGTTGTATCAAGTTTGAGAAGAAGTTGAGGCATGGACTCAAGATGAGAGTCGACGGGTCTATGACTCGAGACTATGGGTGTCTGGTTGATGCTGTAGCCCATATGGATATCATGATGCAGGAGGAGGAGGGAGGATAGAGAGGCTCCAAGAGGAGTTAGGATGGTCAGGGTGATGGCAGGAGACAGAGGGGTTATAACCCTCAACAGTGTCAGGGTGGTTTTGCTAGATCTACCTTTCCAGTGCCGAGTGCAGGCTCTGGGAGAGGCGGTCAGGGAGACGTGACTTGTTACAAATGTGGTCAGCTGGGCCACAAATCTCCAGTTTGCCCACAGAGGAGAGGAGGTCAGAGAGCTGCTTCATCATCGGCTCGACCTCAGAGCCAGGGCCAGGGCAGAGGTCAGCCACTGTCTTGTTATCAGTGTGGTCAGGCGGGGCACCTGAAGAGGTTCTGCCCGCAGTTGGGTGCCACATCGGGTGCGTCTGGTTCTAGGCAGACGCAGAGTTTTCAGTCGGCACAGTCTGTTCAGGCCTCGAGGGCCAATTGGGGAGCTTCGTTATCCTAGTCTGTGCAGCAGTCGCTTGTCCCGAGGGGTGAGCAGGTGGATCAGGGGCCTTCAGGGCGTGTTTATGCTGTTACCGCGTAGGACCTAGTACCGGCTCCACCTGTTGTGAGAGGTACCTTTCTATTTTGTAACTCGGTTTCCAATGTGTTGATTGATATGGGTACATCTCATTCTTTTATATATGCTGCAGTTGCATCTGTTTTGGGATTGGAGTTGGAACAGTTAGCATCTCCTATTTGTGTAGTATCACCTGTTGGGGGTGAATTGATTTTGAAACAAGGCTGTAGAGGTTGTGATATAGAGGTCGCCGATCGCCAGCTTCCGTTTCCTTTTGTAGGTTTGCCCATGTTGGGTTTTGATGTTATTTTGGGTATGGACTGGCTATCGTCATACTAGGCTGTTATCGATTGTTACTGCTAGAGGGTCACAGTATGTACCTTAAGCGGGGATTGTTTCCATTTCTTGGGGGATTGGGTTGGTGTGTGTTGCCACCGGTGTATGATCCGCGAGGGCGGAGTGAGCTTAGTGGTCTTCTCGCTAGCTTTATGAGTGGTGAGTGTGATGAGACCAGATTGTATTATCGAGAGTGGTTTGTGAGTATTCAGATGTTTTTCCCGAGGATCTCGTTAGTTTGCCACCTCATCGGGAGATTGAGTTCTCTATTGATTTAGTGCCCGACACGACGCCGATTTCTATGGCACCTTACCGTTTTGCCCCAGCCGAATTGAGTGAGTTGAAGATTCAGCTCCAGGAGTTGCTGGCTAAGGGCTTTATTTGCCCTAGTGTTTCGCCGTGGGGAGCACCGGCACTCTTTGTTAAAAAGAAAGATGGTGCCTTGAGACTTTGTATCGATTACCAGAAATTGAATCGTGCTACGGTTAAGAATAAATACCCTATGCCCCCTATAGATGATCTGTTTGACCAGTTGAAGGGGTCCCGTTGTTTCTCTAAGATAGACTTGAGATCAGGTTACCACCAGTTGAGGGTCGGGGAAGAGGATATTCCGAAGACGGCATTCCATACGCGGTATGACCATTATGAGTTTCTGGTGATGCCATTTGGGCTCACCAATGCACCGGTAGTGTTTATGGATTTGATGAACCGGATCTTCCGGGAATTCTTAGATTGTTTTGTAGTCATTTTCGTGGATGACATTCTTATCTATTCACCTTCGGAGGAGGAGCACGAGGAACACTTGAGAGTAGTGCTTGAATTGCTTAGAGCCCATAGGCTGTATGCCAAGTTTGGAAAGTGTGAGTTCTGGCTAGGAGAGGTCAAATTCTTAGGCCATGTGGTTTTCGGGGAAGGGATGTCTGTTGATACATCCAAGATAGAGGCAATGCAGGATTGGGCACAGCCTAAGAATGTTTTTGAGATCCGTAGTTTTCTGGGATTAGCTGGGTACTACCGATGGTTTGTGAAGGATTTCTCCAGGCTAGCCGTTGACTAGGTTAACGCGGAAAGGGGTCAAATTTGTATGGAGAGAGACTTGTGAAAAGTTGTTCCAGGAGTTGAAAGTTAGATTGACCACCGCTCCGGTTTTGATTATTCCGGAGAGAGGTTTGGGTTATGCGGTTTATTGTGATGCTTCACGAGAGGTTTTGGGTTGTGTGTTGATGCAAGAGGGGAAAGTGGTTGCCTATGGCTCACGTTAGTTGAAAATTCACTAGAAGAATTACCCCACACATGACCTAGAGTTAGCAGTAGTGATCTTTGCCTTGAAGATTTGGAAGCACTACCTTTATGGTGAGAAGTTCGAGGTGTTCTCGGACCATAAGTGTTTGAAGTACCTGTTTACACAGAGGGACTTGAATTTGAGGAAGAGAATGTGGATGGAGTTCATTGAGGACTATGACTTTGAGTTGCACTATCACCCGGGAAAGGCCAATGCTGTGGCCGATGCCCTTAGCAGGAAATCCATTAGTGTTGTAGCTTGTATAGCCATCCGGGAGTGGGAGATGTTGGGTGCACTTGGCGAATTCGACTTGCTTTTGGGTGAATCCGTTGAGGCTGCGGCCTTGTTTTCTGTGGTTGCGCAGCCTACACTTGTGAGTCGAGTGTTAGAGGCATAGAGTGGTGACCTTGAGGTATAATCCGTCCGAGAGAAGATCTCCAGTGGGAAGGTTGAGAAGGGTTTGGCTGTGTATCCCGACCTGAGTGTGAGATATCGAGACCGATTGTTTGTATCGGAGTCTTGCCGAGAGGAGGTACTCCGAGAGTTTCACCATTCACGCCTTGCGGTGTATCCGGGAGGCACTAAGATGTATCGTGATTTGGATCGCCAATTTTGATGGCGGGGGATGAAGAAAGATGTGGCAGTTTTCGTATCTAAGTGCCTTACTTGTCAGCAAGTGAAGGCCGAACATCAGAGGCTAGTGGGTTTGTTACAACCCTTGCCTATTGCCGAGTGGAAGTGAGGGCATGTCACTATGGACTTCGTTGTAGGTCTTCCGAGGACTCAGTGGGGTAGTGATGCTATTTAGGTGGTTGTAAACCGGTTGACTAAGTCGGCGTACTTTATCCCCATGCATGTGAGAGATTCGGTAGATTATCTTGCCGATTTGTATATTCGGGACATAGTGAGGTTGCACGGGGTCCCAGTGTCGATTGTCTCAGATAGAGATCCACGTTTTACTGCTAGGTTGTGACAGGGTTTGCAGAGTGCCTTGGGCACTAAGTTGACCTTTAGCACGACTTATCATCCTCAGACTGACGGGCAGTCCGAGCGTACTATTTAGATCCTTGAGGATATGCTTCGGGGTTGTGTCCTTGATTTTAGTGGGTCGTGGGAGAGGCACTTGCCCTTGGTGGAGTTTGCCTATAATAATAGCTTTCAGTCGAGTATCGGTATGGCACCGTTTGAGGCCTTGTATGGCCGACCGTGTAGGTCTCCAGTTTGTTGGGCCGAGGTGGGTGATGTACCTTTGTTGGGCCCGGAGTTGGTGAGGGAAATGACGGAGAAAGTTGAGCTTATCCGTAAGAGGCCTGTTACAGCCCAGAGTCGCCAAAAGAGTTATGTCGACCGTAGGAGGAGGCCTTTGGCATTCGAGATGGGTGATCATGTTTTTCTAAAGACATCACCTAGGCGGGGTTTGATGAGGTTCGGGAAGAGTGGGAAGTTGTCCTCTCGATTTATCGGTCCCTTTGAGATCCTTGAGAGGATTGGGGAGGTTGCATATCGTTTAGCTTTATCGCCGCAGTTGTCCGGGGTGCATGACGTGTTTCATGTTAGTATGCTTCGGAAGTACGAGCCGGATCCATCGCATGTATTGGATTGGACCGACTTGGAGGTAGATGAGGATGCCTCGAGGAGAGACCAGTTCGGGTCTTGGATAGGCGGGAGCAAGTCTTGCGAGGCAAGACCATTCCCTTGGTAAAAGTTTTGTGGAAACCTCACGGAGTGGAAGAAGCCACTTGGGAACGTGAGTTGGAAGTCCGTGAGAAATATGCGGACATGTTTGTTAATGTGTAATCATGTATTGGGAATTTTGTAATATTATATTGAATATGTCTTAAATTGTAAAACATTGTAAATGTTTTGGTTTATGGAAGTATATTTTGGAACTTGCCTTAGAATGGAAGTTGATTTTAACATTGTATATGTCAAGGATGTTTTAGAAATGCAAATATATTGTTGGCATTGAATATATTTTGAGATGCATGTTGATAATGCATGTTGGAGATCATGTGGAAATTTGCCTCTTGAATAGAGATGGGATGACCGGTAATGGGTCAGGTTAAAAGTTATTGAATTGTAATAATGTTGGCAATTGAGAAATCATGTTTTTGAAAAACTTGTACTTAATTTCGGGGACGAAATTCTTTAAGGGGGGGAGGTTATAGCAATCCCGGTTTTCCCTTTACTATTTAATCGTATTCCAGACTCGGTTCCGTGGAATTGGTTGTTGTATGCCTTGTTGTTATCCTTTAATTCCATGCATATGAGTTTTAGGATGTGTTGAGCAGGGTTGTTACAGGTTGGTTGAGCTTTAGTCCCAATTCGATGCCCAGATTTTTGGTGATCCGCTCGAGCGGGTCTTCTTGCGCTCGAGCGGAGTTTACACACTCTCAGTGTTTTGTGCCTCTGCAAAACTTCTGCAGATGTGTTTTTCACGCTCGAGCGGTTTTCCTTACGCTCAAGCGGGCCAATTGGCGCTTGAGCGGGTAGTTCATTGTCTGTAAAAGTACTGGAAGGGGGAAATCTACGCTCGAGCGGCTTTTCCTTTGCGCTCGAGCAAGTGTGTTTTGCAGTTGTGTCTTGGCGCTCGAGCGGGTATCCTTGTGCTCGAGCGGGCCCAGTTTTTTGTGCTTGATGCTCGAGCGTTCTATTATCCGCTCGAGCGGGTCATACGTATATCAAATATCAGCTGGGTGATTTTGAATCACTTTTCAACTTTCATTCTCTCTCTTACTTTCCCAAAAACCGATTTTGAGAGCTCCTTTCTCTAGAAAATACCTTTTCTTTAGGGATTGATCTAGTTAGAGTGACCTACTCCCTTAGTGTCTTTGCAAAGAGTGTAGAGCTTGTTGTGGGCTTCCTATCTATCCGAGAATTTGTTGATTTGGAGCATTTCGAGATTTTTTCATCATCTCCTTTGGGTTTCATCTCTTGAGGTAGGGATTCCTACTCATTTTTATGTGCTTTAACATAGATGTTGAGTATTGTGTATAAATGATTTGATTTGGGAAGTTAGGGTTTGAGATGTGTTGTATTGAAAATAGGGGTTTTATTCTTTTGGCTCATGTATATATATTTTGAGTCTAAAAAGGGGGTTATTGATGTTAAATGATGATATTTGGACCTTTGAGTCAATATTGGAAAATGGGGAAAAATGTCATGTTTGGGTACATTTGGGTCATTAGTGTAAATAATGACATCTATTTTGGAATAATGAAATTGAGTTGAAAATAATGAAATTAGCTCATTATATGATAAAATGGTGGAGTTGTATTTATTAATCGCTCACTTTTGAAAATGTTGATAATTTATCTGTCGATGCATTTATTATCTGTTTAGAAATAAATTGCTTTGGGCTATCGGTGGAGGATAGCCGTGATTGTTGTACACAATGCATGATGATTAGGCGAACTAAAACTAATCAATTGAGTATGCCAATGAATATGGCAGTTGTTATAATACATCAAACTTATGTATTGACTGATCGTGTATATGATATATGTTTATATACATTGTGTTGTTTGGGAGGAAATAGGGGATGTACTCCACGGTTTAGGGGAACATAGGTGATGTACTCCTAAACCCATATATTGTTTGGGAGGAGATAGGGGATGGACTCCATTGATACAACAATAACATGTGTATCTTTTGAAGTATTGATACAACAATAGCATGTGTATCTTTTGAAGTGTTGATACAACTAATATGTGTATCTATTGTGAAGTATGGAAGCGTGGAAACGTGATATTGATACTGCTAATATGTGTATCTATTGTGAAGTATGGAAGTATTGTTGATATGAGTGATATCTCATTTGAAGTGTTTGGCTAGGTTCTGAGCCATAGTTGTAAATTGAGAAATGGAATAAGAAATGGAAAATGAAATGAAACATGGACACTTTTTGTCATGTAATTGAAATGGATTATGAATTGATTTATGTGAGTCAAACATTTATCAAATGCTAATGTTTTAGTCATTGCACATATTATGTTTAGCGTATCTCTACTAGGCGTTGGCTCACCCTATATGCGACATCATTTTCAGGTACAGGTAGCATGCCACCTCGAAGGACCTAGTTTGGGAGGCTTAGTGGCTGGGACATCTTTTGTGATTACATTTTTGTATTACATGTATATCAAGCCAAGGGCTTATTTTTGTATAGAGTTAGCACTCTCTTGTAACCAAGTGTTGACTTGGAAAGCTGTAAGCCCGTAGGGCATTTGCTTTTGTTGTTAACATGTAATACATTTATAAGAAATACTCTGATGGAATGTAATTATGCTTATTTCTTTTATGTCTAAGCATGCCAATATTGCGTGATTTATGGGTTTATTTTGAGGGCGTTACAGGTCACCAGCTTAAGATGGCAGAGGATGAATTACATGATTTTGATTTTAGGGCTGAATCAAGAGAATTACTACCACTGGAGGAGTCAAGGAGAAGGGAGGTTAGAAGTTTGGTTTGGAATTTGAGGGGGAAAGGAAAGAGAGGGTATAGTTGCAGAAGTCAAGATTGGAATGAACATTAAATGGAGATAAAAACTCAAGGTTTTTCCATCTAATGGCTAACAAAAGATTCACCAAAAAGCTGGAGGATTCACTAGAGGTTAATGGAAGTGTCTGATGAGAAGATCCAAGAGTTTGCCTCTATTCTGAATTGTTCAAGTAAAAAACTACCTCTGAAGTATTTAGGTTTTCCTCTTGGTGCTATCCTGAGAAGCAGGAGGACTTGGAAATCAGTGGTTGATAAGATCAGGTTCAAGTTGGCATCATGGAAAAGAAAACTTTTGTCTTTTGCTAGTAGCCTGACTTTGATAAGGTCGGTATTGTCAAATTGACCATGTTATTATCTGTCTTTATTTTTAATTCCAAAAGGAGTGGCCAAGGTGATTGATAGGTTGCACGCTTCTTCTCTTTGGAGGGGGTTCGGATCTAAAGAGAAAGATGCATATGGTTAAATGAGGGGATGTGTCGATGTCAAAAGAGCAAGGGAGGTTGGACATTAGGAGACTTAGGGAAGTAAATGAGGCTTTGTTATTGAAATGGTGGAAGAGGTATGGGGTAGATGACAAAGCTTTGTGGAAACAAGTGTTAATTAGCAAGTATGGATCACAAGGGGGAAGATGGTTACCTGATTGGAATTCTGAACAAGATAGGAAGGTATTCAGGATTAGGAAGGAGCCTTGAAGGCCTTTGTCTAACTCTTCCCTTCATGCTTTTTATGTATGTAATATAAAGATAAGGATTGGGGATGGTTGTAGAATTCTTTTCTGGTTTGACAGGTGGCATATGAACATTCAAATTAAGGAAGAATTTCCTAGGTTGTGTAGCTTATCTATGGATAAGAAAGGAGCCTAGAAGGATTTTGTTCAAAGAAGACAGAGATCTGGGGGTTGGGTGTTTAATTTTAGGACTCTTCTAGCTTGCAAAGAGGAGGAGGTTGCTAGATTACAAGGCTGGCTGTCAAATGTACCAGATCTTAGTTTAGATAACCCTGATAACTTGTCTTGGGACGCTGCTTCTTCAAGTCTTTTTTCTATTGCATCAGTTAGGAATTGGTGTGAAGCCAAATGTGGACCTAGGCTGAAAGTAGCTAAGCAGATGTGGCAAAATGTAGCTCCACCAAAAGCACAATTCTTTGGTTGGTTAGCTTCGAAAGGTAGGGTTAAAACAACAGGTTTGTTACACAAAATTGGGGTCATTAGATGTAGTGAAGATACTATGTACCCTTTTTGCAAATATGGGGTGGAAACAGGGTCTCGTGTGTTGATTCACTACCCACAGGTATGGAAGATATGGTCAGCCCTGCTGGATTGGTGGAGAATTAATTAGGTTACACCTGCAAATGTAGAGGGCCTATTGAATTGGTGGATGGGGATGAAGTTTAGAAAATTAGAATTGTAGAGATATTACCTTTTGTCATGCTGTGGTCTATTTGGAACGTAAGGAATGTGTATGTATTTAATGGCCATATACCAAACTTTGTTGAAGTTGAGGAGCTTGTGAAGGTAAGGGGGGCAATGTGGGCGAAGTCAAGTTTGAAAGGTGTCCATTTTTCTTTTCATGACCTTGTCTCAAACATTAGGGAGGTTAGGTTTTGCTTGTAATGGTTGGTGTTAATTTTGTCTGACTGAGGATAGGTTGGTAAGCTTTGTTTTGTAGCTGTTGTAGTTGTTGCCCTGTTGGTATCTCACTAGCAGTGAACAGCTACAGTGCATATGAGTTGGTGTGCCTTGTAGTGTCAACATTGTTATGATCTGTAGTGGCTTGCTGTGATGCTTGTGCAAAAGTTTTTGTTTTTTCCTTTATTAGTGTATTCTATACTCTTGTATAGTTTTCATCATCGATGAAGTTTCTTTAGTTGATCAAAAATATATATATATATTCAGTAAATATATTAGGTGTTGTAATTAGGTTTTACCATATCAAGATATTTTCATAACTTTCTTGTTGCCCACTCTTACCTTACCTATATATAGACATCTTCATTGTATTGTACGATACATAATATTGAATATACACATAATATATATAATATTCTCTTTCTCTTGGATATTGTAACATGGTATCAGAGCTATAGGTTATGCTCTTCGTGTTCTTTGCTTTACTGGCAGGTGACAACCTTGCCTTGGCCACCCGCTGGACTTTAACCCATTCCGCTGCCATATTTTCCTTCCAATATCACTTCATGGTGATTTCCTTCTCTGTTCACTGGTTTCTCAATGTTCCTTTATCACCGGCCAAAGTTCCTTAAAGTTCCTCAGTAGCTCTCCACTCTGTCTTTCCTTCTGCTTTAACCTCAAATAGGTTTTTATCTTCAAACCTATTTGAGTTTGAGGGAGGATATTATACCTATATCATGGTGAGCATGGTTATACCATGCGAACCACCTAAGCCACCCTCTTGACGCACTCCTTAAGTTGCCCCCTTGGTGCACTCCCCAAGCGGCCCCCTTCATGCATCATCCAAGCTGCCTTTTGGTGCACATGGTTCCTTTCCGATTCAGATTTCTGCTCTCAACTTCTTCTTTGACGGTTTGGCACAACCTCACCAAAAACTGTCTCCCAATATTAGCTCCGACTAGTTTCTTCAACGGTCTGGTATGACCTCACCAAAAATTGTCTTCCAGCATTAGCTCTAGCCAATTTTTACAATGGTCCGACACGACCATAACTATCTCCTCGTATTAGCTCCAGCCTTGCTACTACAATGGTCTAACATGACCATAAACTGTCTTCCGGCATTAGCCTCGACTGCTCCTACAACAGTTTGGCATGACCATAAATTGTTTTCCAGCATTATTATTTTCATTTTATTTTATTTTCTCTAGTTTCTCTTTCCAAACTCTAGTTGATCACTTTGCAACCACCTTGAGTTTGAGGAAGGTTGTTAGTGAATATATATATATATATATATTATATTCACTATATATATTAGATGTTGTAACTAAGTTTACCATATTAGGATATTTCTATAACTTTCTTGTTGCTCACTCTTAATTTGCCTATATATAGGCATCTTCATTGTATTGTAAGGTACATAATATTGAATATACGAATAATACAATATCCTTTTTTCTCTCTCTCTTAGATATTGTAACATAATGAATCACATAATACTTGCAAGTAATAAGCTTCATTGTGAGATAAACACCCTTATGAACATTATGTGACCTATTATGAGATTTAATTGTTTTGTACATATAGAATTGTTGTTTAGTCATTTAGGACTAGTTTGACAATTATTTTTTTAGTAACTCCTTTACCTTTTTAGAATAAAGTTGTTGCTAAAAAAATTAATGCGTTTGAATTGAAAATTAAATTTTTTCACTAAAGAGATATGACATTTTTAGCAGTTGTAAAATAGGGATTTCCTTTTTTTTTTTTTATTTGTCATCTAAATAAGACGAAATAAAATGGTAATTTTTTTTAGCTTAAATAGCCAAAAGTAACTTTTCTAGCAATATTAAAAAAATCAATAAATTTAACTTTAGGTACTTACAAAAAAAGAAAAAAAAAACAGTTGATCCAAATTCAACTATTATATAATTCTAACTACTTTTTCACAATACTTAAAAAATTGTAACTAAAATTAGAGAAGGGCTTGGACATATATTCTAACTTGAGTGTTAGATACCTTGGCCGCCTTTTTGTGCCGGAGTCTTGTCGAGAGGAGGTACTCCGAGAGTTTCACCATCAGTGCATCCGGAGGCACAAAGATGTATCACAACCTTAGTCGTTAGTTTTGGTGGAAGGGGATGAAGAAGGATATAGTTGTGTTTGTATCGAAGTGTCTTACTTGACAATAAGTGAAGGCCGAGCATCAGAGGCCAACGGGTTTGTTGCAACCCTTGCCTATAGCCGAGTGGAAGTGGGAACATGTCATAATGGATTTTGTTATGGGCCTTCCGAGGACTCAACGAGGTAATGATGCCATTTGAGTGGTGGTTGACCGATTGACCAAGTTAGCGCACTTTGTACTTATGCGCATGAATGACTCGGTAGATTATTTAGCCGACCTTTACATTAGGGACGTTGTTTGATTTCATGGGGTCCCTGTGACTATTGTCTCATATAGAGATCCGCGTTTTACGGTTCGGTTATGACAGAGCCTGCAGAATGCCTTGGGCACTAGGTTGACTTTTAGTACCGCCTATCATCCTCAGACTAATAGACAGTTAGAGCATACTATTCAAATCCTAGAAGATATGCTTCGGAGTTGTATTCTTGACTTTAAGGGGTCGTAGGAGAGACACTTGCCTTTAGTGGAGTTTGCCTATAACAACTGATTCCAGTCGAGTATTGGTATGGCACCGTTTGAGGCCTTATATGGCCGACAGTGTAGATCTCCTGTATGTTAGGTCGAGGTGGTTGATGCACCTATGTTAGGTTCGGAGTTGGTCGGGAAACGATGGAGAAAATTACACTTATCCGTAATAGGTTGGTTACGATTCAAAGTTGTTAGAAGAGCTATGCCGACTGTAGGAGGAGGCTGTTATCCTTTGAGGTGGGAGACCACGTTTTCTTGAAGATATCACCTAGACGGGGTTTGATGAGGTTTGGGAAGAGCGAGAAGTTGTCTCCTAGGTTTATTGGATCTTTTGAGATCCTAGAACGGATTGGAGAGGTAGCTTATCGTTTGGCCTTGCTGCCGTAGCTTTTTGGGGTTTATGACGTGTTCTATAGCTGTATGCTTCGAAAGTATGAGCCGAATCCTTCACACGTGTTGTATTGGACTGATTTAAAGGTTGATGAGGATGCCTCGTATGAGGAGAGATCGATTAGAGTCTTAGATACTCGAGACTAAGTCTTGCTTGGCAAGACAATTCCTTTGGTAAAAGTGTTATGGCGACACCATAGGGTTGAAGAGGGCACTTGGGAACGTGAGTTGGAAGTCCGTGAGAAGTATCCAGACCTATTTATTGATATTTGAGCTTGTATTGGGAATCTTGTCTTGTTAATGTAACATAAACATTGTATAAGTTTGGAAATGTGAATTGTATATTCAGTGATGGAGACTTATTTATCCTGGTTATAAGAGGAATGACTGGTGAATGGGTCATTGTGGTGAATTTGAATTACTATCATGGTTATAATTATTTTGAACATGGTTTTGATGTTTAATTTTAAATTTCGAGGACGAAATTCCTAAAGGGGGAAGATTATAGCGATTCTGGTTTGGACCCAACCCGTTTCATGTTTTGGATCCGAGTTTCACTGCCTCATATAGTTATCTATGTCTTGCTTCCCCTTATATCTTTGAGTTTGGCTTTTGGGATGTGTTGGTTAGTTTGGAACAGGTTGGTAGCTTATTTTTCAAACTGTTGTTGCCCAGAATTTTGTTTCATTGCTCGAGCGACACTTCTTGCGCTCCAGTGGTCTTTGTGAACCTCCAGTACTTTTGCCGGTCTTTCAAGACCCCAAACCGCCCCTAGTAGTTTGGTGCCGTGATGGCCAGTAATCCAAGATTACCGAAGGCTAACTTTCAAAATTCACACACAGTCAGAGTATAAATATATGGGGCTCAAAAGTGCGGAAGCAAAATATACAAATACAAGTGGTCCATAAGAGCAGTGCATAAGTTAAATGGAATGGCATACATCTTTACATAGCTTTAATACAACAAAATGAAGTACAAAAATACATCTTGACCAAATGGCTTCTCAGCCATCAAATACAAAATATAATGAAATACAACTAAGAAGCATAATCTTCAAGATTCTGCAAGAGTGAAAAATCCAAAACAAGTGGCAAGTACATCTAGGCGTCACCGCCGTCCTGCTCGTCACCTACATATATATATATATAGAGGGGTGAGCTTGGATACTCAGTGAATGGTATAAATAATAAAGGGGTTTACATGAATGATATCCGAAATCTTTATCAAATCAAGGCACATCACATCTTGTACAAAATCCAAGGGCATATCAAGTTTATCTAACAAATCTTTCAAGTCTCAACAATTGAAGTCTTTCAAGGCTTTCAAGTTCCAAGGGATGACATTAACAAAGGTTGTGCTACAAATGCTTATAGTCCCCTAGCACGTACAGACTTTTCAAGATTGTGCTACAATTGCTTATAGTCCCTTAGCACGTACGGACTTTCAAAGATTGTGCTACAAATGCTTATAGTCCCTTAGCACGTACGGACTTTCAAAGATTGTGCTACAAATGCTTATAGTCCCTTAGCACATACGGACTTTCAAAGATTGTACTACAAATGCTTATAGTCCCTTAGCACGTACGGACTTTCAAAGATTGTGCTACAATTGCTTATAGTCCCTTAGCACGTACGGACTTTCAAAGATTGTCAAAACATTGATACACAAAATAGGGATAGTCATTCATGCTTAACAAATACTTTTCTAAAACAAGCAAGGCAAAACTTTATCAAAACTTAATAACATAACTTTATTAGAAATACCACTCACCTAGTTCTTCAAACGTCGGGGTCAAGGCAAGTCCAAGTCCTACAAACACATGGCAAAGTCTGTTGAATGCACTTTCAAACAAGTTCACATGCATACAGATGATCTCGGCATCCTTCAAAACCAAGCTAAGTCAAAACAAAACACGGGAAAACCACAGTTCCTTATCTCAAAAAACATGCTGGGCAACTACTAGGTCTAGGCCGAGGTCCCACACCTCCTTGTCGAGGTGTGGCCTCGATGGCCACATTCAAGGAAATGAAGTCGAGAAAATCTGGGTTTCCCTCTCTAGAAGAACATAACGAACATGAAGAACATGAACATGAGGAAGATGAATGCTAAGATCATAATTTGCTATTACAAAATCTGGGATTTCGTGCTATGCATTCAAAAACATGGACCTGGGTACCCATATTCAAGGATCTTGTGAGAACAAACACAAAAACATGAATCTTAATGCAAACTTTCGGATCAAACAAGACTTTTTCTTCAAGAACGCATGGGCACTATTTTCTCTTTCTAAAACCAACTTTAAATCAATGCATGATGTACAGAACAGGTTCAATCGTGCAATGCAGCTAGATAAACATAAAGAACGACAAGAGTAAATTAAGAATCTAACCTTAATACACGAATCTAACGGTTTGATCTCTAGGAATCAAGCTCGAAAGCCCACTCTCACACTCTAAAACTTCTTCTTCTTCCTAGAGCTTCTCTCTCTCTACATGGCAAAGATATAATACAAAATGTATATTTTCTGGGTCTGTCGGCTGACTTAACCCTCTGCAGGGGTACGTGGCAACGGCTAGTTGGTTCTACTCAAAAAGGTGACTGAGTGAAAAGACAAGACTATGACAAAGTGTACTCAACAAGCTAGGCGGCAAGAGCACTCCGACAAGTAACGACATCAGCTAACAACAAGACTTCGGCAAGCAAGAGGCAAGGACATCGGCTAGAAAGGACAACACTTGGCCTAGCTGTGCCACACCTTGGCCTAGATGTGCCACACCTTGGTCTAGGTCGTACCAATCTAGGAGTAAGGTCACTTAGATTCAAGGGTAACATCTCGGCCTAGATAATACACATCTTGACCTCGGCGACGAACACCTCGGCCTAGATAGTGACATCTCGACCAACATGTCAGAGCGAAGGTGGAGTCAACCAAAGTAAATTCAAAGATGGTCTTAGATGCAAGAGGTTCAAAACTGACCTAGGCTCAGGGTGACCTCGGCTAAACCCGCACCGAGTAAGGTACAAAGCATGCTGTAACACTTAAGCGAACAAGAACAAGACTTGAAATGCAAGCATAACAAGACAGAATCATATGAATGCATATGAGTATGGTTAGGACAGTGTGAGAGTTATTACACGGTCTGCAAAAATACTAGGAGTTTGTATTCTTTGCCCGAACGAAGTTTCTTGCGCTCGAGTGACGGTCTTCTGTCTGTAAAACTACTGGGAGTTTGTATTTTGTGCTCGAGCGGCGAAACTAATTGTGTCTGGTCACTCGAGTGACACATCTTGCGCTCGAGTGAGCTACGCACATATCAGTTCGTAAAGTCACTTTTCTGAGTCACTTTTTCACCTCTCTCCTTCTCTGAACATTTCAAAACCCTAATTTCTCATTCTCTCTCTAAAACTCATCTATTTCACTCAAATCCACCTAGATCCATCGATGTGTTAGGCTCTCGAAAATATTTTTATACAAATAGCGGGTGCAATGCATGCATCTGTGGAGACAGTTGGCAAAGCTGGCAAAAATATCTAGTTTTAATGACACAAGTGGCCGGCCAGCCACTAACTGGACGGCCGTACACTCACTTCTAGCCGGCCAGCCACCAAGTGGCCTGCAGGCCCTTAGGTGGTCAGGCTTGAAAAAAAACTGTTTTGGTCCAAAAATGGTGCAAGGTTTGTAGGTTTTAAAGGCTCAAAACCGAGGTTTTCTGCTGAGGAAATCGAACGTTTGACAAGTGTGTAAATTCATCATTGGGTGATCAATCGGTGGCGTCCAAGGCTTAAGGGCTGTAAAAAATGGGTGTCTACACGGATATTCTAATCTGTCCAAACCGACCGAATCGAACCGATCCGCCGCATTTTGGATGGATGCGTGATGATGAGCGGACGGTTGCGGATTGATTTTTTCTAATCCGCCTAGTTTTGACAGATAGCTTATTTGAGGTTCCTTTAGCTGCAATTGAACCGCTAAATCGCGAGCACCCCTAGTAATTTGTAACACTTTATATTTTCAATTTGCTTAGATATTATGTTTGTGTTTTCAATTGAAAAAGAGTTTAAATATTCTATTGTGTTTTCAATTTGGAAATCCTTTTATCAAATGACAAGTATTGATATTTGGTATTTTTGTGTGAAAAATATAAGGCTTAATTTTGTCATTTTTTTTAAAAATCAAATTAAATAGTTTTTGAATTAAAAAAGAGTAATAAAATAGTTTTGATAATGCATGGTTTTCTTATATGTATTTATTATTAGTATTTGCAATTTACTTGATAATCTTTTGGTTATGTTGAGTTGGATTGTTATCCAAAAAAAATGTTAGCAAGTTATTGTATTATGTTCAAAATTTGTAAAAGTTTAAACTGCCAAACCGATTGGCGTCCATCTGCCAATCCACTCAATTCGCATTCGCCAATCCAGCCGATGGATGTGGATTGATTTTTTTCAATCCGCCAATCCGGCGGACGGATGGCGAATTAGAGGTTCCCTGTCCTCAACCGAACCACAAATGCCCCTTTTCTTTTCTATGGCATTAATTTCCACATCCATGGCTTTTTGCCACTTTGTTTCTTTGACCGCATCTTGAAATATCACAGGATCACAATATGCAAATATAGCAAAGTGTGTGACTAGATCAATTGATTGATCAAATCCATTTACTACATAATCTTGCATCCATGTTGGTCTTCTTTTAATATGTTGAGATTTTGATTCAATTGGAACATCAAGATGTTCCACTGTTGAATTTGATGGCTACATTTCACTGGATGTTACTATTTCTGGACTTTGTGGAGTAATGGGGATGAAATCTGATTGCTACTGCCCCATCATCATCTAAAGGCTTGTTACTTTATTTTCATAAAAACAAAATAATTGGAATTTGCCGCTGCTCTGAGTCATCAGCAGCCCATGCCCATGACCTTTACATCCTGGCTAATAACAATCTTCTTGGTGATGGGATTATACAACTTATAGGCCTTTGAATGTACACTAACACCAAGAAAAATACATTTTTCTCCTTTGTCATCGAGCTTCTTCCATTTTACATTAGGAATGTGAGCATATGCTATATATCCAAAAATTCTAAAATGATCAAGAAATGGTCTGCTCCCAGCCCATGCTTCTTCAGGTGTCATGGTTTGGTTAGCAAGTGTTAGACTTCTATTCAATAAGTGAATGCCCCAATTAAGTGCTTTAGGCTAAAAACCCCTTGGAACGCTTCTCCTTGCCAACATACTTCGCACCATGTTTAAGATTGTACGATTTTTCCTCTCGAGTACACCATTTTGTTGTAGTGTAAAGGCTGCCGTGTCACGCCCCACTTTTTATTACTCGAAGTCATTACCAAATTCATTAACTTAATTCAATTTCAAGGATAACATGCGGAAATAAACTCATACATTCAATCCGTAGAAGTGATTAACAATACTCTCATTCGTATGCAAAGTAAATATTACATGAATATACTTAATAAATTACCCTTGGGCTTACATCACTTAAGGTACAAGAAGAAGGGTGTAACCCTGTTACAACAATGGCATTCCGCCAACATAACTGAGGCCCCGTGGCCAGTAAATAAGTAGATCCAAATCTTCCAGCTCAACCTGCTTAATACCTGAAAAAGATTCAACAACGTGGGATGAACATATAGTCCAGTAGGGAACTCAACATGATCCTCAACAATAACAACTTACAGATAGCTATGATCATGAACACTCATTCTCATACTAGAATAGTAATGTGACAGTTTATACAAAATTATATATGTATGAACTTTTCTCGAAAACAACCGTTTCATTCAACACTACAAGTGGTTTGTCTTTCATTTTTCCTTTCATTAACCCCCATTCTCAATCTTTCATAACATTAACAAATACTTAGGAAGTAATCCTTCCATTGTTATTCAATTTCCTTTCCTATTCTATTTCCTTTTTTTATTTAAGTTCCAAATAGATCGTTAATGTATAATGGATTCTTGAATGACCTTCCATTTTTAATTTTATGCAACTTCCATTTTTTTATTTTTATTGAACTCCCATTTTTATTCAATTT
>NW_021024515.1:370125-411483 GCF_004153795.1 Camellia sinensis
TTTGACCGCATCTTGAAATATCACAGGATCACAATATGCAAATATAGCAAAGTGTGTGACTAGATCAATTGATTGATCAAATCCATTTACTACATAATCTTGCATCCATGTTGGTCTTCTTTTAATATGTTGAGATTTTGATTCAATTGGAACATCAAGATGTTCCACTGTTGAATTTGATGGCTACATTTCACTGGATGTTACTATTTCTGGACTTTGTGGAGTAATGGGGATGAAATCTGATTGCTACTGCCCATCATCATCTAAAGGCTTGTTACTTTATTTTCATAAAAACAAAATAATTGGAATTTGCCGCTGCTCTGAGTCATCAGCAGCCCATGCCCATGACCTTTACATCCTGGCTAATAACAATCTTCTTGGTGATGGGATTATACAACTTATAGGCCTTTGAATGTACACTAACACCAAGAAAAATACATTTTTCCTCCTTTGTCATCGAGCTTCTTCCATTTTACATTAGGAATGTGAGCATATGCTATATATCCAAAAATTCTAAAATGATCAAGAAATGGTCTGCTCCCAGCCCATGCTTCTTCAGGTGTCATGGTTTGGTTAGCAAGTGTTAGACTTCTATTCAATAAGTGAATGCCCCAATTAAGTGCTTTAGGCTAAAACCCCTTGGAACGCTTCTCCTTGCCAACATACTTCGCACCATGTTTAAGATTGTACGATTTTTCCTCTCGAGTACACCATTTTGTTGTAGTGTAAAGGCTGCCGTGTCACGCCCCACTTTTTATTACTCGAAGTCATTACCAAATTCATTAACTTAATTCAATTTCAAGGATAACATGCGGAAATAAACTCATACATTCAATCCGTAGAAGTGATTAACAATACTCTCATTCGTATGCAAAGTAAATATTACATGAATATACTTAATAAATTACCCTTGGGCTTACATCACTTAAGGTACAAGAAGAAGGGTGTAACCCTGTTACAACAATGGCATTCCGCAACATAACTGAGGCCCGTGGCCAGTAAATAAGTAGATCCAAATCTTCCAGCTCAACCTGCTTAATACCTGAAAAAGATTCAACAACGTGGGATGAACATATAGTCCAGTAGGACTCAACATGATCCTCAACAATAACAACTTACAGATAGCATATGATGAACACTCATTCTCATACTAGAATAGTAATGTGACAGTTTATACAAATATATATGTATGAACTTTTCTCGAAAACAACCGTTTCATTCAACGCTACAAGTGGTTTGTCTTTCCTTTCATTAACCCCCATTCCCAATCTTTCATAACATTAACAAATACTTAGGAAGTAATCTCACTAAGCCCGATACTCTCTTCCATTTCCTATACATACTCAGATGTACCTTTTCAAACATGTTTATCTTTAAAACATTCGTTCTCCTCCACACTTTCCAAAAGACAAAAAATGACATTTTGGTTCGTTTCCATTACTATCATAACTATACATGCATATCTTTGTAAAAATATAAATTTACAACCCACCAACATGTATACAATCAACCAATGGAGTAACTCAGTCCTCCGAACTGTAACCAATCAAATCCATGATATTTTCAGTTACACGCAACAACAACAATCCCAGTTTGCTCTACTAGCTATGTGTTTAGTAAGCCAAAGATATACTGAAATAACTACAACCAACTTCGCTCTACTAGCCATGTGTGTAGTAAGCCAACAATACACCCCACTCAACACATTAACAACAAGCCAGTTTACCAGGCGCTAGCTGGAAGGGTATGGTGCCTCCGATTATTAGCGCGGTCAGTTCTCCAGGCGCTAGCTGGAAGGTAACGATACCTTTGATATAAGCGCGGGGTATAACACCAACAATCACAGCACATCAAGGCATAACCAACCAACATGTATAATGCATATGCATAAACTATCAAGACACCAGCAATGTGTTAAAGTATATGAACACATGACTATCTCCTTCCGAGCAAATATACATATATATATAATGTATCTAGCACTTCATCACAAATGATGTTCAATTAATCAATGGTAAAATGCATACCGATAATTCTACACAACCGTGTCATCCTCCACCGATGACCAAGGACCAAACCTCTAGATGCATATAGTTAGTACATCTATTAAAAGACTCAAATATCATGAATCATAAACCCAACAACAATATTAACATGATAGTTAAAGATACAACTTCTACATGTGTGTTCAACACTCAAGATACAACAATCCAATTCTCAAACTTATTTCGAAAACACTTCCCTCATTTTCACAAAAACAATTTCATTTCCTTTTTGTTATCACAAAACCAACTCCACTAATCTTGTTTCCATAAAATCAACTCTAAAGCCATGGTTAATCCTTTAGCCATTAACACCCTTACCACACTCATTTTGACAAAAGAGATATACACACAATGGTCAACAAACCCCCATATTAATTTACCCAACCAAAATATAATTTAGGGCTTTTCTTCATTTAACTACAACATGCTAATTTGTATTTTAACTAGCCAAGACAACAATCAATGAAGCCAAAACCATTCTCCACACCACCAACCCTAGGTTTATTTCATGATTTTCAAACAAATCCAACATGATACAATTTTCATGCAATACAAAAATTACCACATGTCTATCTATAGACGGAGTATTGAAAAAGAACAAGGAGAATCCCTACCTCAAATGGAGAACTCAAATAGAGAAGATGACCCGAAATCAAAGTGCTCCAAACCCCAAATTTCTTGGATCACAACGAAGCCCTCGACGATCAACACACTTCTTACAAAGGCCCAAGGTGAGGAAAACACTCTAGCTAGATCAATCCTAAGAGAGAAGTTAGGTCTTAGAGTGAGGTGTTCTCCAATGGCTTTTTCGGAAAAGTAAGAGAGAGAAAGGAAATCAAAAAGTGATTCAAAAAGTGATTTCACGGACTGATATAAAAACAGGTCCGCTCGAGCGTACAACACCCCGCTCGAGCGTCAGACATAGGTTCACGCTCGAGCGTCCAAAGATCCGCTCGAGCGCCGGATGCACTTTCCCAGAATTTTCTGCAGACGTCCAAAATGCTGAGAGAAGGAAATTCACGCTCGAGCGTCCAAACTGCCGCTCGAGCGGAGAGACCAAAGCCTGGGCAAAAATTCTAAGCTTTAAAACACAACCAACTTATTCCCAACTTGCCCAACACAACCCAAAACTCTAACACAAAGAGTAAGGGATAAAAATGAGGATAAGACACAACGAATCTACGGAACCGTGTCCAGATTACAGTTAAACAACAACAGGGAATATCGGGATCGCTATATGCCGTCTGTTGCCTTTTGAGTTCTCGTGAGTTGTATTCTCCACCACGATTAGTTCGAAGGGTTTGAATAACTCTCACAGTTTCTTTGTCAACCAGGGCCTTGCAACTTTAAATGCTGAAAAAGCTTCAGCAATTTGCTGCAAAAAAATATACCTATTTTTTCGTACTATAATCGTCAATGAATGTAATAAAATACCTTTTATTACCATTGGACGTCGGATTCATAGGCCCACAAATATCAGAATGAGCCAAGTCCAGCATTTTTGTAGCTCTCCTTGCCTTCCCTTTTGGAAAATGATCACGATGTTGCTTGCCAGCAACGCACTCTTCACAAATTTGCACATGGGGGTCAATTTTGGAAGGCCTGTTACCATCTCTTTCTCACATAGGGTCTTTAACCCTTTAAAATTCAGATGACCATAGCAGAAATGCCATAGCCATGTTGAGTCTTTCATCTTGGCAGAGAAGTAGGACTGAGTATTACGCTTGATATGTAATGGAAACATTCGATTTGTAGTCATCTTAATATGAGCAATTGCACCTCTTTTTGGATCATTAATCAAACAGACACCATCTTTGATTGTGATCGTGAAGCTGTCCCACGCTAAGCAAGTTACTTCTCAATTCTGGCACATAAAAAACACTAGAAATAACCTGAGTAGAATTATCTTTATTTTGAATGTAAATATCACCTCTTCCCATAGTTGAAATTATAGAATTATCCCCAAACTTTACAGAGGATCGAAAAGATTCATCCAAGTTTGAAAAAACTATGTAACTTCTGTTGATACATGTCTAGGTACCATAACTTCTGTTGAGGCCCTTCCATTAGGAGAGTAGCTTCTTCTTCTTTCTCTGCAAAATTACATTTTTCCCTTTTTTCTTTTTGTAAATAAGTACGACATTCAGACTTATAATGTCCATACTTGTGGTAGCGGTAGCACTTGATATTTGATTTGTCCCATTTTGCTTCATGATTAGTTGACTGCTGATAGTAATGCTCTTTGCATCTACTTTTTGAATTTGAAGCGTGGCTGTCCTCTTTGTTATTTGTGGGTCTATCATCGCTACTTCCTCTACCTCTGCCTCGATCTCGGCCTAGGCCTCGGCTTCGTCCTCTACCTTGATAAGATCCTCTTGTTGCTGAAGATTCACTATTAGTTGACACTTTTAGGGCTTGCTCATTTGTGGTACTTTGGTTCAGTTTTTGCTCATGAACTTGCAATGAAATTTACAACTCATCAACCAATAATGCATCCTGCCCTTGGACTCCTCAATTGAACAAACTATGTAATCAAATTTCATAGTCATGGAGCGAAGAATCTTTTCCACAATGGTATCATCTTGCATCTGGTCACTATGGATCCACATCTTATTTGCAATCACCATTGTCCGTCAAAAATAATTTGAAACACTTTCACCAGGTTTCATTTGAAAGGTCTTGAATTCTTTTGAGAAGTGCTTGGAGTTAGGAGTGCTTGACCTTCGATGTGCCTTGATATTTCTTCTTCATTGAGTCCCATATGCTTGGAAGTGTCTTTCTGGAGAATGGTCTCTAGAATTGTACAGTCAATTGCCTGAAGTAAGTAATTTTTCACCTTGAGATCTTTCAGCCATTGTTCATCGAATTTCTTTTGCTGTGGTTCTGTCAAAACTCCCCACTTTTTGGTTCAACAATACCGGTTTCCACGAGAATCCAATACTCCTTGGATCTTAGAAAATTCTCCATCAACATTCTCCACTGATCATGATGACCATCAAAGCAAGGAATAGCTGGCTAGACGTAGTTATCAACTACCTTGTCAGCCATGAATGCTTGCCATTGTCACTTTGCTTGGTTCCATTTTTCCAAAAACACTTCTCAGAAAATTCTACTTTCTTGTTTTCTGTGTTTTTTTTTTTGTTTTTACTGATTTTTTATAAATATTTTAAGCATTTTTTTAAAAACTTTTTGGACATACCTAACATAAATATACCTAAAAAGTAAAAAATTTGTGAAAAAACCTTTTAAAAATTCACTAAATACCAAAAATACAAAAAAAATAAAATAAAAATAAATGCGAGAATTCAGTACATTTTTTGTATTTTTTTGTATTTATTAATTTTTTAAAATAGTTTTTACAATTTTTTTACTTTTTAGATACATCTAAGTAAGGTGCATCTAAAAAAGTAAAAAAAAATATTTAAAATTTTAAAAATATTCACTAAAAAAAAAACACGAAAACCAATAAACTCAGTTTTCAAAAAACTTAATCCAAAAAACTTAAACCAAACACACGATTGCTTTTGTGAAAAATTTATTTTCTATTTGTTCACACCTAACGGTGGCTCTGATACCACTATAAGAGTAAAAAACATAAAATAATAGAAAAAGAAATTTGCTAAAACTTCTGTATTTATTGATTGACTAAAAATAGCTTTAAATAGAACATTTCAAAAAAAACTTATCACATAATATGGAACTGACTTGTTCCATGAGAAACAAATTCCTAGACAAATGGAATACTCCTAAAACTTAGGACACCACAATTGACTACCAAAAGAATAGGACAACTGAAACTTTATTCAACAAATAACAGTAATTAAAATAAACTCCTAACAATATGAAGCATTGTTCAAATTTCTCTATTTCTCTTTGTGTGTGTAATATATATATATATATATATGGGCCGACCTTTTTGTTTTTCTCTCTAGTCTCTCTCTAATTGAGGACGACGACGAGGAGTTTGGATTTGCCAGAGCCAAGTGTGCCAAGTGTGTATATATCCTATCAAAACGCACTCTAGTTGAAATCTTTTTTTCGAGATTTGAATCTTTGATACATAGCTATATGTGTGTGTGTGTGTGTGTGCGCGCTCGCGCGCACTCTTTTCTTTGATTGAATACTCTAGTTGAAATCTTCAAAGCAAGTCTTTTGAATATATGTGTGTAATGTCTTGCATTCTTTGATTGATTTTGGAAAAGTATACATAGAAACGAGTGGGTTCTAATCTTTTTGGTGCATTTTACACATTAAAGTACAACAAAAATTGACTTCTAGAACATGAATTTATATATATATATATATTCTTATTTTTCTCTACAAGTTATCCATTTGTAAGAATCCAGTCCATTTTGGCACTTAAGAGCTTTTGATAGGCAATGTTAAGCTTTGAATGCTAATGAACTTAAATCATTTGTCTCTCCTTCATGTTCTAGATTTCTTGGAAAAAATTAGAGTTGCAACTCAAAGGAGAGGGGACATGAAACTAATGCTCAAAAGTTCATACATGGTGTATGCATCTTCATATGATTGTTTGTGATGGTGCTGCACTAGTAGGTTATTTTCCACACTTGCGTAATATCTCATTTTGGCATTGGATCTCATCAACCAATTGGATCTAGATCTGGAAACATACACAAAACATGTTCTCTTTCTCACCAACTTTTTTACAGTCAGCAGCTTTGACCAAAATCAGTTCAAAAACATGTTTTTGGGTAGAGGGTAGGGTAGACCAATTAAACAGATGAAAACATTTTGGGAAAAAAAATTGAATAAATAAATTGTTTGAACAGAGAAAAAATTGAACTGATAAAAAACAATTAAACTAATAAAAAAAGATTTAACAAATAAAAAATTTGAATAGATAGATCAAATATTTTTATTTTTTAAACAGATAAAGAGTGAAACTCACAGATTTTAAATAGATAGAGTGACAAACTTACAAATTTTGAATAGATTGGGAAAAAATTGAATAGATAGGGAAAAAAATTGAATAGATAGATATAAATGTGAATAGATGGAAAATAATTTGAACAAATAGATATATGAATTTAAACAGATAAATATAAATTTGAACAAATAGTCAAAAAAAAAGTCAATGGATAAATAAAAAAATTTAGATAAATTAAGAAATAAAATTGGAAACAAAATATCTTTTAAAACCAACAAAAACACTTTTCATCAAACAATTTCACAAAGGGTGGATCCCTCACCAATAAAAAATATCCACTAAACTTAATGTATTTGACACTCTCAAAATGAAATTTATCACCAATTTTCTCAATTTATAAAACATTATTTACAAAAAAATATAATTTAATTCGTATATATAACCATTAACAATAATACAATAATGATAAGTTAAGCGGTGTTTTATAAAAAGGGTAAATTACACTTTGTCTTTTTTATTTGATCATTTTTTTACTTTGGCTCTTAAAATTTATTTTTTGTTCTTTAGGTTTATTCTTAAAATTAATTTTTATTAAAAATTAGATAGAAAATAACACATTGACAATCACGTGGTATAAAATATTTTATTATATAAACTCACATCTTTGACATAAATTTAAACTTAAATATAATAATATACTTTTTATCTTATGTGACAGTTATTATGACGTTTGTTTAATTTTGAACAAAAATTAATTTTAAAAATAAATTGAAAAAAAATTAAAATATAAAGAATCAAAAGTGAAAAAAAAAAAAATTACAGATCAAAATAGGAACGTAACAATTATAAAAATGCGAAAGGGTAAGCAACCAAGTCCTAGTTGTTTCTCGTTGTCTACCTCTGACTGCCTCGCACTTACCCCTGCCTCTCTCTCTCTCTGTCTCTCGGTATCATTCCCTTCCATGCTCATTGTATTTAGTCTAAATATATGTGTCTGCAATTAAATAATTTTCTTTGTATTCCTCTAATGTCCGAACTGAGTTATTTGCAAAAACTCTAAGCTTGACTATACATATGTCCATCATCCTCAAGAAGATGCCATTTGTTCAAACCAAAGTTGTTAATCACGTACTGACGAAATATCATTTTTTCAATTGGCACGGTATTTACCATTATTAATCAGTGTGTTTGGTTCTAATTTGAATCTAATTTTTTGGAAATTGAGTTTTTTTATTTGTTGTATTTTTTTTTTGTTTTTAGTGAATATTTTTAAAATTTTAAGCAATTTTTTACTTTTTTATATGCACCTTATTTAGATGTATCTAAATAGTAAAATATTTGTGATAAAATATATAAAAAATTAATAAATACACAAAAATAAGAAAAATGTATTGAATTTTTAACTTTTTTTTGTATTTTTGATATTTAGTAAATTTTTTAAAGATTTTTTTTTCGCAGATATTATACTTTTTAAGTGTATTTATGTTAGGTGTGTCTAAAAATTAAAAAAAAAATGCTTTTAATATTAAAAAAATTCAGCGAAAACAAAAAGATATGGAAAACGAAAAAGTAGAATTTTTTGAAAAGTAAATTCTAAAAATGAAAACCAAACAAAGTGAATATGTTTCTAAGTTTCAGATCTATTGTGAAAATATTATGCATGTATTGAAATATTATCTCGTAGCAAATAATTTAAGTATATAATATTATGAAACACAAATTTATTTGTAGAAGAAGCTTAAAACATACTATACCTGCTGCATAGCACAAATTTAGGTACTTCAAATAGAGTATAGAACACAAGTTTTTTCTAGTTTAATATTACAAACTAGGAATAAATATATTTGATACAATATTATATAATAAAAATTTCAAAAATTGCATACAGTTCAATTCCGCAGATTTATATTTTTCAGCTAGTATTGTCTAGTATTAACCGGTATTGATAAAACTTATTGAGAAATTAGACGGAACAAAATTAACTTATGTGTAACCCAAATTCTCTCTAATATAGTACGTACTAGCCGGTACGATACAAGATTGACAACATTGATTCAAACCATATAGATATAATTATAATTTTACCCTTTTATATCAATTTGATTTCTTTTTAGACTTTTGTCAATCCAACTCACGTATTCTACATAACAAAACAATGAATAAAAACTGATTTTTTTGTTTTTTTGTAAAGTCGTACTGTGCTCAAATAATGGTATTTTGTGATTTGGTCAATATTTTTTATTTTTATTTTTATTTTTTGGGATCACATTAGCATATAGTCCTTGTTTTTGGAAGCGTACACAACCAAAATCATATTCCGGAAAGGCACAATAATTACTTGTGGCTTAGGCTTCGATGGATTTTTCCAATCATATAGCCCTTGTTTTTTGATACATAAACGCAATTTTGATGGAAAAACCTTTCTTCTTGTGTTTTTTATTTTTATTTTCATTTGTTGTGGGTATATAAGAGAAATTGTACTTTGTCTTAAGTCGATAGTTGTATTGTAAAACTTTGTATTTCAATTCATGTGCATATTTAATTTCTCACTCCCAAAGTTCTTTAGAATTGACGAGTAGTAATGTTGTACAATTTAAAAGGGTAAACAGAGAAAAAAACAATCACGATCGATCAGTTGTAGAATAGAGAAAATATGAGTATGTGGGGGACAAGGTATTCCACTCTTTTAATATCAGGTTTAGTGATTGCTCTTTCTTTCATTACTATATGAATTTGTTTTGTACTTTTATTTTAGATGTTAGTTTTTTTGGGGGTATGGTAGGTTTTCTTCTTGAATTTGTGATGGAACAATCATTGAAGAAGACCATTAACACGTTTGATCCGTTAGGTAATCTTCCAGACAACACAATTCATGACATCCTATTGTTGCTTCATATCAGAGACATTGCATGTGTCTGCACATTGTCAAGGAGGTTGAGACCACTTTGCTTTTCTGTGCCATCCTTGAATATATCCATAGACCGATTCTTGAAAACACCTATTGAGCAACAAAAATATAACAATTTTACTGCATATATTGAGAGGTTCTGGCAGCTATGCAGCAACAACCGGGAATACTTACCTCACCTTCGCATTGCTAACCTTCATCGTGACCTAAACCACGACATGGGCTTTTGTATAGTGACATGGATATATAATACGATCATGTTGTTGGATCACTCCATTTGAGGAGTATGGAGCACCCACTAAGAGAGAGTGGGGGTAGCTCACCAACTCCAACCCACTAGAGAGTGGAAGGAGGTAGGTGGTGACCAATCACATCCTCTCTCAATTGTGTATAAATTGAGGTGAGGAGGAGGGGTTGGATAAAGAGAGAACCAAGAGAGCAAACCAAAGAGAGTGAGAGATGTGAGGCGGAGAGACCTTCTCTCTTGGTGTGAGCGAGGGAGACGGGTGAGTGGGTGAGTGAGGAGAATGTGAGCTCCTCCTCTATTGTAATCTTTCTCTAATATTTCCATTGTTTTAGTGATAACTGGTTACTCTCCCGTGGACGTAGGCTTTAAGGCCAAACCACGTTAAATATGGTATCTCCTTCTGTGTGGGTGTGTTTTTCTGCTTGGTATGATTTCTACAAGGTCTTGGGTGGGATCCCCGATCCCCAGCAAGTGGTATCAGAGCCTCGTCGGTCGTTTTTGGAACAAAAACAGTGTGATTTTCGAAACTGTCCAGAAATCAAGTTGCTCAAAATCAGGTTTTGACCACACCAGGAGCAAGGTCTCGATGAAAGGAGTCCAAAAATCCAAAGCAGAACCCCAGAGGACACTCGACGCGCCCTCTTGCACCACCTGAAGATGTTGCGTGAGTCCCAGTCTCAGCACGCGCCACCACGCGTCGTGCACTCAGCTGGCGCGTCTGCCTAGTCGTGTAAAGGCGCCACACGCGCGGCAGAGGAAGAAGATGAGACGCGTGGCACCATGTCAGCGCCACGTGGCATCACGTCAGCCAGAGGCGGCCATGTGTCTGCCACGTCATCAGGCCAGTCACTGCCATGTGGCAATCCAGTCATCGTCATGTGGCAGCCAATGCACGCCACGTCATCTGCCACGTCAACACCCATTGCCACGTGGTTTCCATGTCAGCACCTCAGTTGACCAGTCAACCAAAGGCAGCCAATCCAGTGCGCCGCGGCTAAGGTGCAGCCGCAGATCTGAAGTGTCCAAACTGTTTTGGCTTGATCTGAGCCATTCGGCGTCGGTTTCTGATGATCCAATAGTGGTTTCCAACTATTTGGAGTATTCCAAACCCATCAGTATGATCAGATGTTTAAATTGGCACTTTTGGAAATTACAAGTTGGCCGAGGTTTCAAGAAATTGCATATTGGCCCTTGGAAGTTTGGTAAATTATAATTTGGTCCCTGAAGTTTTTAGAAATTACAATTTGGTCACTGAATTTTTGGAAAATTTCATTTTGGCCCCTGTAGTTTGTGAAATTATAGTTTGGTCACGGTGTTTGGGAAATTTGTAATTTTGTCCCAATTTTGGAGAAATTTTTCAGTGAGGTCCCCAGAAGTGCAGCGACGTTTGGTCCTAGCTAATCGGACTGTTCTGGACGCAACCGCGAGGTCAGAATGGTGAAATTCTAAACGGTTTTTAAAGATTGTCAAAACATGGGAGTTCGTCATCTTTAATAGTCGAAGGAAGGTTGTCGGATATTGTGGAACGCTGCGGATTCACTGAAGAGGTTAGAATGGGCAGATTCTGACCAGATTGGACAACCAGATACAGATCGAGATAGATCATTGAAGACCAAAGGAGATCAGGCTTGATCAAATGGCAAATCAATGGAGATCAAGATTGGTCATGGCGCGATCATGAGAATTGCACATGATTATCTCAAGATCAACAATGTCTAGAAAATTCTGCCAAAAAGACACTATTTAAGGAGACTGGTTCTTAAGTGGGACCGGTTGTGACCCCAGCAGTCTTTCCTGGAAACTTTCCTTGTTGTTGAGGTGATCGGAAGTCCACTTCATCGATAGATAGATGATTGGCAACCAGTGCAGGCTCAGTGAAATGTTGTGGCAGTTGGAGCTATTATCAAACATAATACAAGAAATACTGGTAGTATGTGAACTTGGAAGGGAAACAACTGTAGTAGTGCACACATAAGGTGTGGGAGCGCGTACCTACAATAGCACAGATGAGTACGCATGAATGTCGTACAAGGTGCTGGTGTACAACAGTGCAAGAGTACGCAGCAGAGTCATACAAAGGTGCAGTGTGCCAGATTTTGGCCTGGCTGCAGCAACTAGTTCATAGAAGAAAGTTCCAGACATAGAAATTGAAAGGGATAAGACGCTGCAGTGCGCACCCAGTGAGAGATAGATTTTTTTTTGTCCTAAATCTAGTTCGTGGCAATGAAGTCGCGACGGGCGCCCAGAGAGTTTGGGTGGAGTCACCTCAACAAGGAAAGTATAAGCATTCCTGATGATAGAGGTGCGAGCCATACAGAATGATGTGTGGCGGTTGAAGACATTCCAAGTAGGAGGTGCAAATTCACTCCGGATGCTCAGTGGAATGGAGGCATATTTGTACAACGGTGTTTTATCATCTATGTGGGTGATAGGGGTGAAAAATTTTGTTCACCCGGTTGAAGCTAATTGGAAGCCAATTGAAGACCCTTCAGAGTCAGTTACAGAAGTTATCAGTTCATTTGGAGACTCTTGGGTTAGTTACAGAACTTCAGAGTTCATTGGGTTTTTCTCTAGGAGATAGAGTGAACAAGCATTGGTAGAGTGTACTACGAAGATTTGGCATACGTAATAAGTCCAAATAGTAGTACTTTATTGGCATTGGCCTCTATGGAGGCGTTGTGTAGCTGTCACGACCTGAACCCGCCCCTATGGGTTAAGGACATGACCGGCCAGTAATCCTGTGATTACCTACGGCCTCAGACCGAAACAAGAAGAAGACTTGTCAGAGTAGAGGGGCCAAACGGAAGCAAAAATTTAAAACTTTGTCCATAGAGCCGTGCTTATATGCACATCAAACAAACCATATTCAGTTACGTTAATAACCCACATCAAAAGTACAGTTCCACAAAATTCATTACAGACAGGATCATCCAAAACGAGTCAACCTATGACAGACTATTTGCAGATATACATAAAGTCCTTGCCGGCAAGACAAAATATGATTACATAGCAAAAAGGCAAGGGTAGGTCTCAAGAGTGAGGCGCAAGGCTGACTTCCGCAAAACTCGGATGTTTTCCTAACAGACTTCACTGGGGCTAGGTTTGGACTTCCCTTGGCTCACCTACAAACACATGAATGAGCGTGAGCGATAGCCCAGTGAATAATATCAAACATGACAGCTATATGATAATATGTAGAACAACATGCTCCAAACGGCCTTGGGCCCAATTCATACTTCTAATTAGCAAATATATATGACTATACGAAATGCAAATCAAGTAACTGTAGTTCCAACATTCTGGCCTTTGGCTCATTTGGGTTTCCATTCATGGCAAAACGGCCTTCGGCCCATTCATTTTTGTCAAAATGGCCTTCGGCCCATTCATTCATGTCAAAACGGCCTGTGGCCCACTCGTTCATGTCAAAACGGCCTTCCGCCTACTCATTCATGTCAAAACGGCCTTCGGCCCACTCACATGTGTCAAAACAACCTTTGGTCCATTCATTTACATTAGGATGACCTTTGGTCCATTCATTTATATCTAAACGACCTTTGGTCCATTCATTCACATCAAAATGACCTTCGGTCCATTCATTCACATCAAAACGACCTTCGGTCCATTCATTTATATCAAAACAACCTTCGGTCCATTCATTCACATCAAAACGACCTTCGGTCCATTCATTCTTATCAAAACAACCTTCGGTCCATTCATTCACATCAAAACGACCTTCGGTCCATTCATTCTTATCAAAACAACCTTCGGTCCATTCATTCACATCAAAACGACCTTCGGTCCATTCATTCTTATCAAAACAACCTTCGGTCCATTCATTCACATCAAAACGACCTTCGGTCCATTCATTCTTATCAAAACAACCTTCGGTCCATTCATTCACATCAAAACGACCTTCGGTCCATTCATTCTTATCAAAACAACCTTCGGTCCATTCATTCACATCAAAACGACCTTCGGTCCATTCATTCTTATCAAAACAACCTTCGGTCCATTCATTCACATCAAAACGACCTTCGGTCCATTCATTCTTATCAAAACAACCTTCGGTCCATTCATTCACATCAAAACGACCTTCGGTCCATTCATTCTTATCAAAACAACCTTCGGTCCATTCATTCACATCAAAACGACCTTCGGTCCATTCATTCTTATCAAAACAACCTTCGGTCCATTCATTCACATCAAAACGACCTTCGGTCCATTCATTCTTATCAAAACAACCTTCGGTCCATTCATTCACATCAAAACGACCTTCGGTCCATTCATTCACGGGCAACAGCCACAAGAACAATCCACTAAGAAGATTTAAAGGAATTACACAGGTATACTCTCAATTACCTAGCGAATCCACAACGCCTAATTGAACCAACCTTTATGTGCCTCTTCCAACCCCATCTTCACCACGGAATTGTCTTTCTGATGAGCCACTCCGGATTCCCATGCATGTGGGAGATGCTCATCATTCTCAACTTAGATGGTACAAATGGTGATTACAACATGAGTTTCAACCAAAACTCTACATGAATCATGTGTTTCAAGCTCAAACATGCAGATTCAAAGTAATTTGTTACATGCATGAGTTCCAAGACTTCAAACTCAACAAAAATCAACTTATTACATGCTCTTTAACATTCTATCAACTTTGAACTTACAAATTACAAACAAGAGTCCATGAATTCACTTACTTAAGAGCTTCAACCCTCAAGCTCTAGCCAAATCTTGAGCTAGATCTTCAAATTCCCAAGTCTTGAGCCCAAATTACACAAGTCTCTCCCTTTCTCTCTCTACAACCGGCCCTCTCTTCTCTTCTTTGAGTTTAATATCAGTCAAAATGAGGCTAGGGAGGGAGAGATTGAGTGTTTAAAGCTTGACAACAAAATCCACTAAAGCCAAGATTATAATAATAAAGTAGTTGGGCTCTAATTCATCAATTTAATCGGTTTAATCTAACCCGAATCAATTTTTCAATTAAATTTCACCGTAGGCTCTAAAAATTATGCCAATCACAACGGCGTAATCAATTTCGGGTTCTGTGGCCGATAAGGCCTCCAATTTAATTTCCGAAGCGGTAAAATCAAACACATATTCCTACGGTGAACATATAGAAATTCAAAACCACATATTTTCACATAATGGCATACAAAACCATGCTAAACACATAACCATAAACAACTTAAGGACCAATTAGCATAATACAGAACAGGGATGTCACAATAGCGCCTCCATTTTCATGCCCAAATGGTAATACAATGATCATGGCTCTTTAAGATAAAACTGATCATAAATCCTCATACTTGCCTTACATGAAATAAATAGTTTTCTTGTAAGAATAAAATTAATTTAACAACAATTAATTAAACAACAAATACCCCTAAGGGGTTACAAGTTTCTGAGGCTTGAGCCTGGTTATAAAAAACGGTTATTCAAACCCACACACATAAAACCCTTGGCTTGAAATCAGAGTCACAGCAAACAAGCACATTATGCTGTCTACACACACTTCCACGCCTTCAGTTAGGCAGAATCACCACATCCTTTCCTGCACAAAAATCTCATAGGGTGAGCGTAAAGCCCAGTAGGAAAATCCTTCACAAAGTATATATATTTTATACAAATCTCATGAGATGGAATGCTTATGCCATGCCATGCCTTTTCCTGATAGTAAAACACACCTTCACCTTTTGAAAACCAACATGCTCAATGATGCCATGTAATTCTCCATTGGTCAAAACTTAACAATTTAACTCAAGGGGCGATAAATACAACTCTGGTAATGCCTAGGTCAGTGTCTGCAAGTAGACTATACAAGTACTACCAATTTGTCATTTTTACTAGTATCAACTGGAGGGCTCGACACCCGTAATCTGTCATTTTTACCAGCCATAGCTGGAAGGTTCGACACCTATTCTTTGTCATTTTTACCAGTCACAACTGGAAGGCTCGACACCTATCATCCACACTACCTGTCAAGACTTACCACCGTATTTACCCCAAAACAATTTCATGACAACTCGTTTCACAACATTCTTTCTCAATGCAAGTTTTCAAATCAACTTTCAAAATTCAATGCAATTTCACAAGATGAATAAATATTATTATTTCAATTCATCCAATGGATAACATAATTCCCACATTTTAAACATTTCCAATAACGTAGTCATCTTAAGGCCATATCAACACTTTTAAGTAATAATTTCCAAAACCTCATCAATTAACATATCCTATGGAAAATCATCATTTACATGTAATAAATAAACAATTTTCAAACATCATTTATTTTGGCACACAAAATAAATATAGCAACATATTCTAAAGATTTTCAACACCTTCCTTAAAAATCCCCAATTTCTAGGTTTTCTCACCAAAACCATTCATCTTCAAATATTTAAGAAGATCTCACCAAAACTTCTTTCTTTCATCAACATAGTTCAAAAACCCCCAATTTCTATCTCAAAGGATCAAATAGTAAACCCATTTCCAAAATCACTATTTTTCTTGAATCAACAATAAATTTTCAAAACTAAACAAAGGATGATTTTGAAAATCATCTTGATCTTGCGAAAACATATATATAACTCAAAGAAAATCCCTATCTCAAGTGTAGAAAACCCAAACAACAAGATGGAACTTCAAAGATGACGAAGGCAATCACTACTTGGATCAAAACAAAGCTCTTGAAGCCCTCTACCTTATTCTCAAAGACACTAGGGTCAAGAACACAATAGATCTAGGTGAAATCTTAGAGAGAAGGTGGGTTTTAGAGAGAGAATACGAAGATCTTCGTTTATGGAGAGTTTTTGAGAGGGAATGGGCTGCTGAAAGTGACCTAAAATGTCACATTCACGATCTGATATGAACAGTCTCGCTCTAGTGAAGGAGTTCTTGCTTGAGCGACCAGACACAAAAAGGTCGCCTCGCTCGAGTGAAAGAATGCTCGCTTGAGCGAACAATGCAAAGCTTCAGGTCTGCAACACAGAAGCACGCTCGAGCGAAGGAAAGCTTGCTCGAGCGAAGAACACCAACCTTTAGGTTTTTCAGAGGCGCAGACGCATGCTCGAGCGAAGTAAAGCTCGCTGGAGCGAATACACATTTCCACAAAGCTCGCTTGAGCGCAAGAAGCCTCGCTCGAGCGAAGAGGCAAACTTCTGAACAACAAGGTTTTGGAAAAACAAGCAACCAACCTGTTCCAAACACACAACTACAACCCAATAACCAGCATTGAGGGGGAGACAAGGGAAACAAGACGTGAACCACCATCCAAACCATACAAACTCGAGTCCGAAACACCACAAGAGACAGGTCAAAGCTAGGGTCGCTATAACCTCCCCCCCTTAAAGAATTTTGTCCCCGAAATTTCAAATCATGTTTCAAAACCATGTTATTCCCACAAGTTCAACACCATGACCCATTTTTCGGTCATCTATTCACACTGACTCGATTCACAAGTCCCAAATTAAAATGAAATTTTCAATTTTTTCCCAAAACATTTTCAATGTTTAACTAAAGTCCAAACTTTCAAAAGTCATACATAGCATATACAATGCTTGCTAAAGTGGTACAACACCCACAATATTCCGCATTCAATATAAACATACATCCATGTTCTTCCTAAATAACCATAACATATACGATGCTTAGACTTTTCATTAATACAATAAATTCTCAATACATGCTCATGCATCAACAAACAAATCCGGATATTTCTCTCGGACATCAAATTCACGTTCCCAAGTCGCTTCCTCGACTCCGTGATGTTTTCACAACACTTTTACCAAGGGAATTGTCTTGCCTCACAAAACTTGATCCCATCTATCCAAGACTCTTACTGGTCTCTCTTCATACGAGGCATCCTTATCTACCTCTAAGTCGGTCCAATCCAACACATGCGATGGATCCGGCTCATATTTCCGAACATACTGTAGACGCGCCCGTGGGCCTCATGCTACTACAGTTCGGACTCAAATTGTCACGGTTCTTAATCTGATTTCACAATATGCAAGGTGAGATTGATAAATCACCAAAGAGTCCAAATCCGGCAAATCGTTTTAGAAAATTGATTGTTGTAAAGAAGTGCCAAACATGGATTGCTTTGCCAGATACAGAGTCGCCACCTAAATATTTATTTTGGGGGAATTTAGGAAACCCTGACTCGTTGCCTAAGGCCACGTGTCCGTCATCACCAAAGTTGCCTCGGCTCGGGAACTTGGGTACGATTGGGGAAGGTCAGCTATGAGCACCCCCGCTCGCCCGTTCAAAGATCGGCCACTACTAAACATGATATCAAGTTTTTGAAAACACATGCGTTCTTATTCTAGTTAATTAGCTAGAATTACTATGTGATGCGCACAGCAAAACAAGTATGGAGTAGATCACCTAATTTGGAACAAAGCATGGCATATCCATTTGTTTGAAAATGGCTTTGAGGTTTGCTACTCGCGAGTAGGCTAAATCGAGGATTTCAATGAATTGTCCCAATTCAAGCAGCCCAACCTTCACCCACAGGCATTCAGGCAGTTATGTCACATAAGCAATTAGCCTCATGGCAAGCATGCTTTCATGTTAACATTCACATACATGCAAGATGCTAAAGTATAAACACTCACAGTGTACTCCGAGCCAAAACAAGGAACATGTTATTAATCAATGTATGATCCAAGTCCATTTTGAGATGGCTGATGCAACGCATACAAAATGTAACTAGAATAGGCTCGGCTAATCTAAGATGGCATATGATATGCGGCAATTTGATACACATATTCAAGTTGGATTTGAAATACTATGCAGTTAGTATGATGCGCCGAGCCCGATGCATGCAGTACAAATGAATGAATGTAAACATGCATGGCATAAGGTATGCTAAATCAAATATGCCCTAAATCTAACCATCGTAAGCGGTTAAATAAAAGGGAGAAAGAAATGGAGGTTGGAAGACATGCATCACACACACGCACGCTTATTACAACAGTTGGTTCTCTCGGAGGGTTCGAAAGAATGATACAAATTAATTAACTAACAAGCTAAGTAATTATTACACAACACTTAACTAATTAAATGAATTAATTAAGCTAAGAAAGCAGTAAAGAGGCCTCGGGAAGAGGGATGAATGCATGCATGCTCGGCTCCGCTCGGAAATCCATCTCCATACTCATGCTGCCTTTGTTTGCACTGTTTTGCACCTCTGAAAACAGCACAAGTCTCTAGGATGCCTCTAAACCACCTTCTGAGCACTATGGAAGGTCATCGGCCATGAGGTGAGGCCACCGGCCATGGGGAACTGGTCATCGACCACAAATGAAACTCTCGGTCAACAATTCATGGCCGGCCGGCACTGAAGATGGCCGACCGGCCATCTACTCCTGCAAAATCCTGTTTGGCTGCAGTAGAGGGAAAACAAAGCATGGCAATGCATTTTCAAAGCAATATTTGCATAACCAACCTCCCTATCATGTTATGGACTCAAGGGAGTATGGCTCTTGAATCTCGGACCACCAATCACGCATTTCAATGCATGATGGCTCAAGAAGCCAAGTGTGCAATTTCGATATCAAATGAAATACACACAAACACATAAGAAGCCCTAACCTCTATCATGGTTAATCAAGAGGCAAGGGTTGCACATAAAATGTAATGCTACCTAAGCATGTAAGCGAGCTAATGCAACATGATCATGTGAACAAGCATGCAAACATGCAAGCATGTAACAACATATCAAACACGTGACAAAATGCAAGCTAACAAGCATGCAAAATGCAACTTAAGCATGCAAATATGCAAGGCATGTAACAACATGTGAAGCAAGCATATTTAGACCAATGTAATACATGCATGGTGAACTTAACCAAGTGACACAAGCACACAAGTATATAATGTAATAGGCATGCAACAACATGAAAAAGGCCAAGTATGTAACAACATGCAAGGCAAGCATGTAACAACATGCGAAGGATGGACTTAAACCAAAATGGGCCGCTCTCAAGTAAGCCCAAATCAGTGGCCAAAATGGTGCAACAAAGGCATAAAACACATATGCAAGCATGTATGCACAAAGGGCTATCATCTCAGGCATAAAAGGGGAACTTTTAAGAACACTTAAAAGGATTGGAAAGTATGCAAATGCGACAACATTACATGCCCTGAAATGAGGCTAGGAGTGATGCCAAAGAGCATATGGCAAGCATGACCCAAAACAGTCCTAAAGCATGGAAAAGTAAGCCTAAAACATGCAATGACCAAAGCAAAAACAAGCTAAAACAAAGGGGCAAAATCATGTGGCATGCAAGACCACTAAAAAGGTGTTACACTACACCTAGGACAACCAAACATGGCATGATTTAAACGACCAAAATCAGAGATATGACATGCTAAAATGAGCCCAAAAACCCACTTAGATGGCATCCCGAATGCCTAAGCATGATGGCATACATAATGACACATTCATGAAGCATAAAGCACTAACTCTTTAACGCATCGAATGAGTGATAAGTGCAAGTGTACACGCATACTATATGGACTGAAATAACATGACAAGTGATGCCAAATGACTGAAGTGGTCGAAATAGAGCATGCTAATGACTTGGACACTTAAAGCTAACATGCTAGAATACATGGTAACTATACAAAACAATGCAAGCAAGACCAAGAAGACCAAAATCAGAGCTTTAGCATGTTAAAACAAGGCTAAAAACTTCATGGAGTTGAGCCAAAACCATGCTAAAAGACATGTTACAACATGATGCATGTTAAGGCAAGTGAAAGGATTGCAAGGCAAGTATATGAATCATATAAGAGGCCATCAAACCCACCTGAAACAGAGGTATATTATGGCAAAACAAAGCCTAATACACACTGAAATGAAACTAAAACAAGCTAAGTACACATGCTACAAACATAAGCCATTTATGTAAGCATTAAAGACAACAAGGAGAGGGGATGACCCTCTCCTATTTAGGACACCAAAACCACCTCTCCACCACTGAAAATCCTCTGGATTTCAGTGGAAGAGAGGTTACGTAAAGCTAAGCACAATAGCCAAAATGTATGGCCTAAAACAAGGCCAAACAAGGCCTTGGAGAGGGAAACAACCCCAAACCTCAAAGTAACCTTAAAAAAAGTTCTAAAACACACAAAATCAGAACTTTTATGAGTTATAGTCGAAGCTTAAAACAACACGCAAGATAGGCTAAAAGCTTGTGCAAAAATGGGAAATAAAGAGGATAGTTTCTCACCCTTGTAGACCCTCTTCAAGAACAAGGCTCCAGCACCTTCCTCTGATCAAAACCACTCCAAGAACCCTAACAACAATCCTTTAATGCCTCAGCAACCCAGGGATGGTGTAATGCTAGGTGTTCTAGTGTAAAAGTAAGACAAAAACTCACTTTTGAACACAAAACAAGGCTAAAGAAGGAGGTATAGATACAAGGCTGTCTCTACACTCTCAAGGGAAATTTTTTTGAACCCCAGAGGAGGGGGGAGGAGCTCCCTCTTTATAGAGGCTCAAATTACAAAGTTTCTAAGAGAAGCTAAACAAGAGGGAAATCCCTCCATACACATGTATGGAGGGGGTTAATTGTGCGTGCCAGTTGTGCCAGCTGGCACAAAATATCTACATAAAGCAGATGAGCAAGGTTCAGCCAGTAAAAATGGCCGATCGACTAACACAATGGCCGGCCGACCAAAGACGTTGCCGACCGGCCATCACTTTTGGCCGGTAGCAATAAAACAGGGCCGGTGGCAAAATGCCAAGACCGGTGGGGTGTGGGGATGGCCAACAAGCCATTTTCTACCCTCAGAAGCAAAAATACAAGTGTTTGGCCTACAACCAAGCACAAAACAAACAAATCAAGAGGTCTTTAGGCAAGGCACGCAGCCGAAACCTCCGAGAACTCAAAATGAACACAAACACGGATGATCATTGAGTGTTCAAACGATGATGTCCAAGTCTTGAGGACGGTCAAAAATGGGGTGTCTACAGTTGCCCCTCCTTGACAGAACTCGAAAGTGATAACAATGACGGGAGTGAATGTCAAAGCCTAGAGACGATCCATTTTGACAAGACCGAAGACTTAGACAAAGCATACAAGCTACAGATAAAGATATGCGCCCGAGGGCAGGGGCAAAATGCAAGACAATGCACAAAGCCGAGCATAACTTATGATCATGTAAAGAAAGCTGTAACGAAGTATAACATGCAACAGTTTTAAGCAAGCATAAACCAAACTACATTATAATGCAGAAAGGATGCAAGAGAATTATGCAATTCTCACTGCGTCTCACGCGGAGAAGTCAATACCTGTCCGGTTCGTCTGGTCGTGCCAGCTTCAAATGAACCGTACATACAATATCGTGCCTGAAAGAGGAAGAAACTTAACAGGTACAATATTGTTAGCGACAAGCATAACAATGAAATTAAAACTACGTGACAACGCGAGTGGAAGGATGCAAAACAATGCAACCTAAGGACGACGCATGACAATGCGGAACGGATGCAAAACAATGCAACCTAAGTGTGACGAATAACAATGCGGGTTGGATGCAAGACAATGCATCCTAAGTGTAACGCATAACAATGCGGGTTGGATTTAAGACAATGCAACCTAAGTGTGACGCATAACAATGCGGCTTGGATACAAGACAATGCAACCTAAGTGTGACGCATAACAATGCGGGTTGGATGCAAGACAATGCAACCTAAGTGTGACGCATACCAGTGCGGGTTGGATGCAAGACAATGTAGCCTAAGTGTGACGTATAACAATGCGGGTATAAAATGCAAAATGATATGCAATATTACAAAACAATGTAATAATATATAAACAATGCAAATGATATGCAATGCATTTGAGATGATCAAGCCATAAGCCGTACAAAACCACACAAATATCATGAAGAGGATGAAGATACAACAACAAACTTCGTCTACCATAGAAAAGGTGCCGACACCCTCAAACCACAATCCCCTCAGTGGAATGGGCGCGTACACATGCAAAACTATGTGTGTGTAGATGGAACACAAGATATAAGTAATTGGGTAGCATGATATAAGTGAGGAATGATCTCCTGAGGAAAGATCATGATCTTAAATGCTGGATGCAACACACTACACTACAATGCAATGAATGCAATGGATAAGGCGCTCGGCCAAACCGTATATTGCCTAGACAAGGCATGGACACAAACAAATCACGTCTAACACGGAAAATGGTGCCGTCACCCTCAAACCACAATTCCATCAGTGGAATAGGTGCGTACACAAAATCTCATAACTGTAGACACCCCATTTTGATCGTCCTCAAGACTTGGACGTCACCGTTTGAACGCCCGGTGATCATCCATGTTTGTGTTCGTCTTGAGTTCCCGGAGGTCTGAGCCACGCGCCCTGCCTCCGGATCTCTCGACTCGATTGTTTTGTGTTTGGTTTTGTACCAAACACTTGTGTTTTGCCTTTGAGGGGTAGAGAATGGCTTGTTGGCCATTCCCACACATCACCGGCCATGGCTTGAGGCCACCGGCTGGGTTTTGTTGCCATCGGCCAAATGTTTGGCCGACCGGCACTTTTTTTGGTCGACCGACCATCTTTTTTGGTCAAATAATATTTTTGGCTGGCCGACCACTGTACATCTGCTATTGCAGATATTTTTATGCCAACTGTGCTAGCTGGCATACACTTTGCTCCCCTATGAAGGGATTTCACTCTTGCTTAGCTTGTTTTGGAAGCTTTGCAAGAGTGAATCTCTATAAGAGGGAGCCTCTTCTCCCTCCATTAGGGTTAGAAAAAAAAGCTCCAGAGGTCTAGTTTTAAGGGTTAGAAGTGTGTGTCTATTCTATCTCTATACCTCCCTCCTTTGTGAGTTAAGTGTGTGTTTACTATTGCACACAAACACCTACCATTACACCTTTCCTTAGTTGCTGAGGCATTAGAGGGTTCATCTTGGACTTTTTGAGCTGGTTTTGATCCAAGAAGAGGTATGGTCTTGTAATCTTGGAAGTGTTCTTCAAGGGTGAGTGTTCTTGCCCTTTATTCCCCATTTTTGCATAGCTTTTTTGACTATCTTGCAACTGTTTTTAGACTTTTCATATAACATATAAAAGTTTTGTTTTTACCTACTTAAAATAGTTGTTTAAGGTTGCTTTGAGCTTTGGGGGTGTTTGACCCCTCTTAGGTCTTGTTTGGCCCTATTTTTGTGCTATTTTGGTGAGCTTTGGGACCACTTTGTTTGGGCCTCCTCACCACTGAAATCTTGAGGGATTTCAGTGGTGAGGATGGTGCCTTAAGGTCCTAAGAAGGGGAGGACCATCTCCTCTCCTTGTTGTCCTTGAAAAGGGCCATTTTTGCCTCACGTGTGAGCATCATGTGTAAGTGTATGATGGCCATGCCTTAGCCGTTTTTTTGTGCTTATATTGCCATGTATTACGTCTGTTTTTGCTTGGTTTAGACACACCATGCTTGCCTTGCATACATGTCTTATAATGCCATATTTTTGCCTTAACATGCTTTAGGCTTTAACCCTTGTTCTACCATGATTTCGGCCTAGCTTTGTGAAGCTTTTATGTTTGTTTTAGTATGCTAAGGGACTTTTTTTGGTCATTTGAGTCATCCATGCTTTGCTTTGTATAGCTACCATGCAACCTCTCTTGTACGCCCTAAGCATTGACCCCTCTAGCATGCCATCCTTACATCATTTCAGTGGTTTGGCACTACTTATAGCATCATTTCAGTCCTCATGGTATGCTTGTATGCTTGCATTTGATGTCCCTTTAACGCTTTACAAGGTTGTCATCTTATGCTCCATGTGTGGCCTCTTTTGTATGCTTGCATGTTTTGACCACCTAGATGCCATCTAGGTGTGTCCTTAGCTTTGTTTAGGTCTGCCTCGGACCTGTTTTAAGTCCTTTTAGCTTTGAGAGGCTTGTTTGACGTAGCCATGGTTTAAGCCCCTTAGGCTTTCCTTGAATCTTGGACCATTGTTGCATGTTTAGCTTGTCTTGTTTACTTGGTTTGGCACCTTTATAACATGATTTTCAGAGCTTTCTATGCATGCTATGTGTCCATGTTTATCCTCTTTTAAGTGTGCTTGAGAGTTTCCTTTTTATGTCTAAGTGATGGACCATGTTTGCATGCATGCTTGTATGTGCATTTGGCCCCCATTTCCTTAGCATTGGCCGCTGTTTTGGGCTTGTTTGAGGGCTACCTAAATTGGTTTAAGACCATCCTTTGCATATGTTGCATACTTGCCTTATGTGTTGTTGCATATTTGGCCTTGTTCCATGCTTATTACATATACACATTTGCATGATTAGGTTGTAATGCATTTGGCATGCCTTGTACTTAACATGTTGTCCATGTTGCATCTTGCATGTTTGCATGGTTAAGGTTATACTTTGCATGTTTGCTAGCTTGTATACTTGCCCACATGCTCATGTTTCATACTAGCTCACATGCCTAGGTTGCATTGCCTTGGCATGCATGCTTTGCCTCTTGAATTGAGTATGACAGAGGTTGAGTTCATTGTTTGTTTATGTGCATTGCATTTCATTTGATATCAAAATGCACACTTGGTTACTTGGGCCATCACACATCGAAATACGCGATTTGTGGCTCGAGAATCAAGGAACATAACCCTTTGAGTCACAAACATGATAAGGGATGTGTTGGTGCACACATTTGCTTGAAATACATTGCCATGCCTTGTTTTGCCCTCTGCTGCTGTCAAAATAGGTTCTGCAGGAAGACTTGGCCAGTCGACTACATCGAGTGCCGACCGACCAATTATTGATGGTCGAGAGCTCAACCAATGGTCGATGACCATCCGGACATGGTCGGTGGGGTTTCCACTTGGTCGGTGGTGATCCACAGTGTCCATGGAGCATACCTTGGGATTTGTGCAATTTTTAGAGGAGCATAATAGGGGAAACAGAGTCAAACTTGTGCATGGTGGTGGGTTTTCGAGCGGAACCAAACGTGCATGCATTGGGCCCTCTTCCCGAGGTGACTTTTACTGCTTAATTAGCTTAGTTAATTTGCTTAACTAGTTAATTGTCTGTAATATTTAATTAGCTTGATAGTTAGTTAAATTGTATTATTCTTTCGATCCCTCCGAGCGAGGGCAAATTTGTAATAAGTGTGGGTGCGTACGTGCATGTCTTCCAACCCCCATTTCTTTCTCCCTTTTACTTACCTGCTTTGATGGTTAGTACTAGGGCATATTTAATTTAGCATCCTTATGCTACGCATGCGTGCATCATTCATTAGTATTGCACGCACCGGGCTCAGCGCATCATACTAACTGCATAGCATTTCAAATCAAACTTGAATACATGTTACTTGTTGCATTCCGTATGCCATCCTAGGATTAGCCGAGCCTATTCTAGTTACATTTTGTATGCGATGCATTAGCCACTTAAACATGGACTTGGATCATGCATTTGATTACTAACATGTTCTTCGTTTTGGCTTGGAGTACGCTGTAAGTATTTATGCTTTAGCATCTCGCATGAGTGTGAATGTTAACATGACAGCATGCTTACCATGTGGCTAAGTGATTATGTGATATTGCTGGCTGAATGCCTGTGGGTGAAGGTTGGATTGTTTGAATTGGGATAATTCATCGAAATCCATATTTTAGTATACTCGCGAGTAGGAAAATTCAAACCATTTTCCAAACAAACGGAAATGCGATGCTTTGTTCCGACTTAGGCAATTTAGTTTATACTTGTTTTGCTGTGCGCATAACATAGTAAATCTAGGCTAATAACCGGAGTAAGAATGCATAATGTTTTCAAAACAAGATATCATGGTTAGTAGAGGCCGATCTTTGGATTGGGTGAGAAGGGGTGCTCATAGATGACCTTCCCCAATCGTACCCAAGTTCCCGAGCCGAGGCAACTTTGGTGATGACGGACACGTGGCCTTAGGCAACGAGTCAGGGTTTCCTAAATTCTCCAAAATAAATATTTAGGTGGCGACTCTGTATCTAGCAAAGCAGTCCATGTTTGGCACTTCTTTTCTAAAAATCTGTTTTCCAAAAAACGATTTGCCGGATTTGGACTCTTTGGTTCTAATTAAGAATTGTGACGATTGGAGAGTCCGAACTGTAGTGAGCCCAATAATGAACAGAATGGGACTCGTCCTCCCGGGGCGTTCGGGCATGTCTACAATAACCACGGTTCAACGTGAAAAGTATGGGCCCATACTAGACCAAGCTCAATATGGAAAGGCGTAAGCCATAGATGGATAATGCAGTGAATGCAAGAAAACTACAATGCAATATAATACTCTATATGCAATGGATGGAGCGGATAAGGCGCGCGGCCAAACCGTATCTTGCCTAGGAAAGGCATGGACACAAACAAACCACGTCTAACACGGAAATGGTGCCGTCACCCTCAAACCACAATTCTATCAGTGGAATGGTGCGTACACAAAATCTCATAACCATGCTTCAACATGAAAAGTATGGGCACTTACCAGACCAAGCTCAACATGGAAAGGCGCAAACCATAGATGGATAATGCAGTGAATGCATGCAAACTACAATGCAATATATATTCTATATGCAATGCAATGTAATAGTAGATGATGTAGTAGTTAGGAGGTGAAGGTACCTTACAGGGGCACTCGGCAATGACCTACCTCAGTAATGTCTTACCTCATGCTGATGCGGGAATGTTCCCCTTCTTCTCGGTTGAACCATAGGCACCACTCTTCTCCCTAGCTGTGGTTGCAGCTTTCCCTATTCTCCAATAGGGTGCCAGACTACGTTGGTTCAGTATTCAGAATTGAGGCGCATACCCGCTACCTCAACCTACGGGGCTTCCATACAGATTTCAAGCCGGGGAGACACCCCTGGGTATTTAAACCAGACTTTAGTCTCGGAAATTCCAAACCTATGCGTTCTAAGCATGAGCTATTTGAACTCTAGTTTCCACCGTCTCAGTTGGTCTCCTAGGAACTCACCGCAAACACAGGCAGGTGGCTATACTAGACCACCGGGAAGTCGTTCGGGCACGACAAACACCAAAGGAATTGCACCTTCAGAGGATTTAAGGTCTCCTAGACCGGAATAACGGAAGTCGTTCGGGTATGACAAACACCAAAGGAGTTGCACCTTCAGAGTATTTAAGGTCTCCTAGACTGGAATAACAGAAGTCGTTCGGGCATGACAAACACCAAAGGAATTACACCTTCAGAGGATGTAAGGTCTCCCAGACCGGCGGATTGCACTGATGCGCCAGGCAACGTCAACAATGCAATGAACTAACAAGTACAGGTAAGGTGCGCAAGAAAGTGCGAACAATGCAATGCACTAACAAGTGCTGGTAAGATGTGCCAGACAGCGTGACAAAATGCATGCAAAATGTAAGTACGATGCGCAAGACAGTGCGAATGATGATGCAAGATTTAAGGTCTCCTTAGACCGGAAGAGGTGCATAAGACAGTGTGATAAAATGCATGTAAAACGCAATGCAATGCACTGATAGGTGCATATGAGATGCGCAAGACAACGCTATAAAATGCATGCAAAATGAAAGTACGATGCGCAAAACAGCGTGAATGATGATGCAGGATTTAAGGTCTCCTTAGACCGGGAGAGCTGCACAAGACATTGTGATAAAATGCATGTAAAATGCAATGCAATGCACTGACAGGTGCATATCAGATGCGCAAGACAGGGCTATAAAATGCATGCAAAATGCAATTACGATGCGCAAAACAGCACGAATGATGAAATGCGTGTAAAATGCAATGTAATGCACTAACAAGTGCATATGTGGTGCGCAAGACAACGCTATAAAATGCATGCAAAATGCAAGTACGATGTGCAAAACAGCACGAATGATGAAATGCATGTAAAATGCAATGTAATGCACTAACACGTGCATATGAGGTGCGCAGGACAACGCTATAAAATGCATACAGAATGCAAGTATGATGCTCAAAACAGCGCGAATAAAATGCATGTAAAATGAAATGTAATGCATTGACAAGTGCATATGAGGTGTGCAAGACAGCGCTATAAAATGCATGCAAAATGCAAGTATGATGTGCAAAACAGTGCGAATGAAATGAATGTAAAATGCAATGTAATGCACTAACAAGTGCATATGAGGTGCGCAAGACAGCGCTATAAAATGCATGCAAAATGCAAGTATGATGCACAAAACAACGCGGATGAAATGCATGGGGGGACAAACTCCAACCATACCAAAATCATGAGAGGAGGAAAAAACAAACAATCAGGCGCGCATACAACGCAACTTGAGTCAAATTCCAAACACGCTGAAATCGTGTGAGGAAAAGGACATCTCTTAGCGTATCACACGCGAGAGAGAGAAAGGAGTGGCGTAAACACTGGAACGTATTCCAAGTGCTCTTAACCGAAGAAAAATAAACACAGGGACATACCCAAGCGTTTTGAAATGTTATGAGCATTGGAACGTATTCCAAATGCTCTAAACCAAAGAAGGAGAAACATAGGGAGACGACCCTGTGTTTCGAAATGGTATGAACATTGGAACGTATTCCAAATGCTCGAAACCAGAGAAGGAGAAACATAGGGAGACAACCCCGTGTTTCGGAATGGCATGAGGATTGGAACGTATTCGAAATGCTCGAAACCAGAGAAGGAGAAACATAGGGAGACAACCCCGTGTTTCGAAATGACATGAGCATTGTAACGTATTCCAAATGATCTAAACCAGCGAAAGAGAAACATAGGGAGACAACCCCGTGTTTCAGAATGGTATGAGCATTGAAACGTATTCCAAATTCTCTAAACTAGAAAAGGAGAAACACAGGGAAATAACCCCATGTTCTGGAAAGAAAAGGAAAACCTCTCAGCGTATCAAACGCGAGAGAGGAAAGAGAAAACCTCTCAACGTATCAAACGCGAGAGGGGAAAAGACTGCGGAAGAAAGCGCAGTCGTCTAAATGCATATCAATACGCGAGAGGAGAAGGGCAGGTCCAAACGCATGCCGAATGTGAGAGGAGAAAGATATCGGTCAAAACTGAACCAAAACTTCTCTAAATGAACAGTACATACAATACCGTGCATGAATGAGAAAGAAACAAGATAGGAATAATGATGCAACACAATGCATGACGTTAAAAGCATGCAGTAAATAGACCAAGCGGCGCTTTGGAAAGCACCTCACGAGGAGAGTGGCGGTGAACCGTTCTACTCCGACGGGGATCCCCCTTGTGTTCCTCGAACATCTACCTTCAACTCAGAGTAAAAAGGCCCTGAAGTGCTGACAAGGAGCAACATCTGTTGGGAAAACCACTGATGCTGCTTTTCTTCCTGATCATACTTACAACTTTCCCTCATTGCAAACACAGCCAAGATAACCCTGGTAGAGATTGGTACTCGGGAGGAGCACTTCTGATTGCCATTCTGGCACGAAAGTAGTCGACAAAATATTCTATTGATTCCGAACGTATAGCTCATTCTGAACACTGCTCATTCTGAACTCATAGCCCATAACACAGTACTCTGTTTATTCTGCACACGGCGCGGATGCAGGAGACTGCTGATTCTGGACACACAGCCCATTCCGAATACTGCTCATTCTGAACTCATAGCCCATGACACAGTATTTTGTTTATTTTGCACACGGTGGATGCAGGACACTACTGATTCTGGACACACAGCCCATAACACAATATTCTGCTCATACGGGAAACTGCTAATTCTGAACACACAACCTAATCTGAACACCGCTCAATCTGAACTCATAGCCCATAACATAGTATTCGATTTATTCTGTATACAGCTCGTACAACACACTACTCATTATGAACACACAGCCCATAACACAGTGTTCGGTTCATTCTGAACATGCTGGATAGAAGGACGGAATTTGCAGGAGTTGAAACAAACTCAGATGCTCCAAATTTCCCTTATTTTCCTTTGCTTCAAAATCCAGAACCCCTAGCTTCAGATAGGTCCTAGTTTTACTGCTCTAACATGACCCGTGCTGCACCCTGCGGCTTTATGAGAGAACAAATTTTGTTTTGCAGAAATGTGGAGAATGGCACGGCACTGTGAGCACAAAATGATTTGAGAAAAAGGTTTTCAACCGGGTATTGAGCCTACGACTGACTGCAGCAAAAAGGACTCAACAACAGGAAACAAAAGGTAAACAACCTAAACACAACGAGGCACACTCGGAACGACTCAAATCAAGAATCAAGACAAAGAGAACAAAAGACACGACACGCAGATGTGTTAAAAAGGCAAGAGACCTCTCAGTATGCGAGGAGCCTATTTCTCCGAGTATTGTTTCCCACCCTTTCTCATTTGTGATTCTCACATCACTCGATCCTCAGGCTTTTTTTTTTTTTTAGCCCTTTTCTTACTTTTTCTCTCAATGCACATTTCTCTATTCTTCAATCTCTCATTTTTTATCCCTCCCCTGGATGGTTGATGGATAAATAGGAAGTCGTGGGTTGATGTCCCCAGATTATCAGCTCGCGACTATTTCTTCAGGTGATATCTAGTTGATGCCTTTGATGAGAGGATGGAATATTTTGATCCATTCCAATTCATGTTTCGTATTTGGTTTGATACCTCATTGCTCGGAGGGTGAGAGAGGTTTCAGCCCTTTGCTAACAGCTTCAGTTGTGCCCTTTTCTGGCAGGTAGGGTGCCCTTCTGGCAAGTGTGGATAATGGGGAAAAGACTAGAAGCCTCACTCGACCGTGCCCCTAGTTCATCATTTTGACCATTTTTTGTTTTGGTTTTCTATTAAAACAATTTTGACCAAGATGAGAGTTAGATTAACATACTTGTTCAATTTTCTGATTTGAAAATCATGCGAGTTAGGTTATGGGCACTAAAATTTTTCCTTTTTTGGGTCCAAGAAATGGTCCAGTTTTTTAGAAAAATGGAATAATTTTCGAGAGAATCAGTCAACCTCAGTTAAAATTCTGAAAAATTGTTTTTGCAAACGGCCATTGCTCAACGAGCTTGGAACCTACTCTTGAGATGCACAACCTCAGATCCATAATAATGGAAAATTGCCCCTTGTCTGGAGGACACTGCACAGCAACGGAAAGTTGCCCCTGGTTTGAATGGCGACTCATGGCAACGGAAAGTTGCCCCTTTGTCTGAATAGCGCCGCAACATACTGTGAACAGTTCTCAAAGTGACGGTTACAACCGAACTCTTGGATTCAGAGAAGACAAAGATGATCAAAACCATTACATAGACACAATCAGTTTGGAAGTGTTTGTGGCTGAACTTCAGAATGAAGTTGCCTACGTATCCCAAACATGGGAATCAAGCCTTACGTAGTTCAGGTCAAGATACACTTGTGTATTAACCCTCACGTTTTACGCTCTAACTTTTGCCAAGGCTGCCCTTCTGGGTTTTCAACCTTGCGAGCTCTGTTTTTCTTTTCCTTTCATTTTTTTTTTCATTTTCTTTTCATTTCTTTCATCTTTTTTTTTTTTTTTTGCATTTTTTTTTCTCTTTTTTGTTCTTTTTGTTCTTTTTCTTGCTCTAACTTTTGTCTGGGTCGCTGTTTCGGGTTTTCGGCCCAGCGAGCCTCTCAAGCGTGAAAGTATAGCTTTGCCCATATCAAATGGTTTTGAGATCTTGAAGCCATTTGAATCTAGGAGAATGGCTGTTGTTTGCTGATGATGCAGAAGTCCATACTATGGGGGCTGAATTTGCCCCTAGTGTTGCGGATAGGAAATCAGTTGTTCTTCAGTGATAGTTTCTTCTTTCTTCCCTTCTGGGATTTGGCATTTTTGCCGAACTTCATTAGCTTGAGAAACATCCCAATTTTTGACCCTTCGAGCACATTTGGTATTTTGTGTCCCTAGTTCCAGGGGTACTTCTGATTTGGCTTTGCAAGCTTTCTTTTGATGACATTTGATCTTTTGGATCTGACTTTACTTGTCGCTGATTGACGGGCTGCTTCAAATCTGGCCACACAGGCCTTACATTACGGTTGACCGTTGAACACTCTGAATCTAGGTTCAAGGTTTGAAAGCAAATGGGTTGAGTCTTGAGGCTGAGAGTGATCCTAGGCTGCACAATCTCAAGAGTGATTCCACACAGGTCTTCGCACGACCAGGCAAAATATTTTTTGAAATCTTTTAAGAAAGCGACAAATCGCTCCCGCTGAAGACAATGTAGAACCAATTTGGATCAAGCCAGGATCCTTCTTAGTACTCACACTAACAAGCATGATCTCATTCATTAAGGGCTTAGCATGCCTCTCTTTCTCTCAATTGATCAAATTTTACAAAACCCGAGGAATTCCTTCCTCTGCGTTTTCATCACAAAAACACCCGACTCCTATACAACAGGACTGACTCGATACAACAAGACAGACCCGACTGACATAGTACAAAAGACTGACTATATACAAGTCAACAAAACTGACTGAATACCCAAGTCAGAAAGTACAAAAACTAGCATTTGCACAAATGCTCAAATCAGTGCGTGCCATACACCACATCCAAAAGAAACCGAGCGCCGCCCGCAGGTGGTCCAACCCCTGATCACATACTTGTATTATCCTCAAAGTCTACGAACCCAGTGGTGACAGACTTTGCTGAGCTTGGCGGGAGGATGACCTCATTGTCAATCAAATCTTGCACTTCGTGGCAAAGTCGGAAGCAGTTGTTGGTGTTGTAACCGGTCTGTTGATGGTACGCGTAGTACTGAGTAGCATCATGTGAGAGAGGGAGGTTACTCGGGAGGGGCCGAGGCTCGAGGGGTTTGAGATGCCCATTTTTGACAAGGATTTGAAGTGCCTTAGACAAAGGTATGTAGAGGCCATGAAAGACCCTACAACCTCGGGGCAGATACTTCGAAGTCTGCGGACTTTTGCTGGACGCACTAGCAAAGGGATCGGCAGGTGCTGCCTTGGCTCTCTGATCCTTTCCAAGTGCAGGGTTAGGAGTGGAAGGAACAGTTCTGGCACGACGGTCCATATCCCGATTTTCTCTCTGGTTTGAACTGCTCTCAGCCTGAGTGGGGAAGATATCATCCAAAGTCTTAGTCGCAACTGCGAGCACTTGTTGCTTATCCAACCCTTCGGTTTTTAGAGCCTCAAGAGTCTGCTGGAGTTGTTCGTAAGGATCAGTATCCATCTTCATCTTGTTCTTCCCACTAGCCTCAGCTTGGTGGGAGGTTTGGGTTGCTTGATTAGTGCGAAGTCTAGTTGCGGTTGACATGCCATTGCCAGAGCTTGAGACAACTTCAGGCTGGCTGAGCTCAATTACAATTCGCCCCAGTAGCGGGAGCTCCTGCGGCAGGAAGTTCCCGACGTACGATGTGGTTGGTGGCGAAGCCGACATTCCATAGGAGAGATCAACCACAGACCTCTGAAGGTCGCCAATCGTTCCCATCAACTCAAACGTGGTGGGCTCACGAGCTTGAAACAACTGGGGTGTCCAGATCGGGTGCGCGACAGGCGACCTGGGCGGATGTGGTACTTCAACATTGGTCTCATCTTGCAAGATGATTCCTTGGTCCAATGCGGCTGCCATAACCACAATTTCTTCTGAATTTTTTGTCATCATAAGCCCGCTGAACTGAACGGAGATGATGTAACTGGTGACTGATGGATCAGATGCCTGCCTTGCCTCAGCGAGGGAGAATACTGGCTCTCCTAAACAAAATCTTTGAACTGAAAGAGAAAACATGTAGTATCTCAGCCCAATCTCACCCGAACAGACATAAGCATAGCTGAATAACTGTACTCTACTACTGATCACTGTTCCCCAAATTACTGCCCCAAATCTGATACCCGCAGATATAACTGATTCTCCAAAACACTAATACTGATTCCCGCAGGCCTGATGCCCCAAACTTGCAAACTGATACGTGCATTCCTACAGAGGCCAACTCTAAAGCACATAACAAGCAAATGCGAGCCAAAACACCCCTACATTGGGGCAGGGTTTCCCTGTTCTATTTTGTCAGGAGCTAGGGTTTCACTACGCACGTAGCAGTTTCAAACAACCTAAAATTGGGTAAGCAACCTGTCCTAGCTTGGAATGGTCACTACAGATTCCAATATGCACTAGGTCGAATGGTCAAAAAGGGTGCCCTGGTAACAACCGGGGTTTGTGTTCCTATCGTGGCAGAGCCCGCAACCGATCAGCCTTATGGCACGTAGCCTCCAGCAAACCGTTCAGCAATAGCAGATGGAAAACACGGTGCTTTAGGCGCACCGATGCAAATGCAATGCCAAGCAACACATAAGTCTAATCGAAACAAGATATCATGAGTTCGAGTCAAGTTCTCTAACTCCCCAACAGAGTCGCCAAAAACTATAGACGTGCCCGTGGGCCTCATGCTACTACAGTTCGGACTCAAATTGTCACGGTTCTAAATCTGATCTCACAATGTGCAATGTGAGATTGATAAATCACCAAAGAGTCTAAATTTGGCAAATCGTTTTAGAAAATTGATTTTTGTAAAAAAGTGCCAAACATGGACTGCTTTGCCAGATACAGAGTCGTCACCTAAATATTTTATTTTGGGGGAATTTAGGAAACCCTGACTCGTTGCCTAAGGCCACGTGTCCATCATCACCAAGCTTGCCTCGGCTCGGGAACTTGGGTACGATTGGGGAAGGTCAGCTATGAGCACCCCCGCTCGCCCGTTCAAAGATCGGCCACTACTAAACATGATATCAACTTTTTGAAAACACATGCGTTCTTATTCTAGTTAATTAGCTAGAATTACTATGTGATGCGCACAACAAAACAAGTATAGAGTAGATCACCTAATTTGGAACAAAGCATTGCATATCCATTTGTTTGAAAATGGCTCTGAGGTTTGCTACTCGCGAGTAGGCTAAATCGAGGATTTCAATGAATTGTCCCAATTCAAGCAACCCAACCTTCACCCACAGGCATTCAGGCAGTTATGTCACGTAAGCAATTAGCCTCATGGCAAGCATGCTTTCATGTTAACATTCACATACATGCAAGATGCTAAAGCATAAACACTCACAGTGTACTCCGAGCCAAAACAAGGAACATCTTAGTAATCAATGTATGATCCAAGTCCATTTTGAGATGGCTAATGCAACGCATATAAAATGCAACTAGAATAGGCTCGGCTAATCTAAGATGGCATATGATATGCGGCAATTTGCTACACGTATTCAAGTTGGATTTGAAATACTATGCAGTTAGTATGATGCACCGAGCCCGGTGCACGCAGTACAAATGAATGAATGTAAACATGCATAGCATAAGGTATGCTAAATCAAATATGCCCTAAATCTAACCATCGTAAGCGGTTAAATAAAAGAGAGAAAGAAATGGAGGTTGGAAGACATGCATCACACACACGCACGCTTATTATAACAGTTGGCTCTCTCGGAGGGTTCGAAAGAATAATACAAATTAATTAACTAACAAGCTAATTAATTATTACACAACACTTAACTAATTAAATGAATTAATTAAGCTAAGAAAGTAGTAAAGAGGCCTCGGGAAGAGGGATAAATACATGCATGCTCGGCTCCGCTCGGAAATCCATCGCCATACTCATGGTGCCTCTGTTTACACTGCTCTACACCTCTGAAAACTGCACAAGTCTCCAGGATGTCTCTGAACCACCTTCTAAGCACTGTGGAAGCCCACCGGCCAAGAGGTGAGGCCACCGGCCATGGGGAACTGGTCATCGACCACAAATGAAACTCTCGGCCAACAATTCATGGCCGGCCGGCACTGAAGATGGCCGACCGGCCATCTATTCTTGCAGAATCCTGTTTTGCTGCAGCAGAGGGCAAACAGAGCATGGCAATGCATTTTCAAAGTAATATTTGCACAACCAACCTCCCTATCATGTTATGGACTCAAGGGAGTATGGCTCTTGAATCTCGGACCACCAATCACGCATTTTAATGCATGATGGCCCAAGAAGCCAAGTGTGCAATTTCAATATCAAATGAAATGCACACAAACACATAAGGAGCCCCAACCTCTATCATGGTTAATCAAGAGGCAAGGGATGCACATAAAATGCAATGCTACCTAAGCTTGTAAGCGAGCTAATGCAACATGATCATGTGAACAATCATGCAAACATGCAAGCATGTAACAACATATCAAACACGTGATAAAATACAAGCTAACACGCATGCAAAATGCAACTTAAGCATGGAAATATGCAAGGCATGTAACAACATGTGAAGCAAGCATATTTAGACCAATATAATACATGCATGGTGAACTTAACAAAGTGACACAAGCACACAAGTATATAATGTAATAGGCATGCAACAACATGAAAAAGGTCAGGTATGTAACAACATGCAAGGCTAGCATGTAACAACATGCGAAGGATGGACTTAAACCAAAATGGGCAGCTCTCAAATAAGCCCAAATCAGTGGCCAAAATGGTGCAACAAAGGCATAAAACACATATGCAAGCATGCATGCACAAAGGCCTATCATCTAAGGCATAAAAGGGGAACTTTTAAGAACACTTAAAAGGAATGGAAAGTATGCAAATGCGACAACATTACATGCCCTGAAATGAGGCTAGGAGTGATGCCAAAGAGCATATGGCAAGCATGACCCAAAACAGTCCTAAAGCATGGAAAAGTAAGCCTAAAACATGCAATGACCAAAGCCAAAGCAAGCTAAAACAAAGGGGCAAAATCATGAGGCATACAAGACCACCAAAGAGGTGTTACACTACACCTAAGACAACCAAACATGGCATGATTTAAACGACCAAAATCAGAGATATGACATGCTAAAATGAGCCCCAAAACCCACTTAGATGGCATCCCGAATGCCTAAGCATGATGCCATACACAATGACACATTCATGAAGCATAAAGCACTAACTCTTTAACGCATTAAATGAGTGATAAGTACAAGTGTACAAGCATACAATATGAACTGAAATAACATGGTAAGTGATGCCAAATCACTGAAGTGGTCGAAATAGAGCATGCTAATGACTTGGACACTTCAAGCTAACAAGCTAGAATACATGGTAGCTATACAAAACAATGCAAGCATGACCAAGAAGACCAAAATCAGAGTTTTAGCATGTTAAAACAAGGCTAAAAACTTCATGGAGTTGAGCCAAAATCATGCTAAAAGACATGTTACAACATGATGCATGTTAAGGCAAGTGAAAGGATTGCAAGGCAAGTATATGAAGCATATAAGAGGTCATCAAGCCCACTTGAAATAGAGGTATATTATGGCAAAACAAAGCCTAATACACACTGAAATGAAGCTTAAATAAGCTAAGTAAACATGCTACAAACATAAGCCATTTATGGAAGCATTAAAGACAACAAGGAGAGGGGATGACCCTCTCCTATTTAGGACACCAAAACCACCTCTCCACCACTGAAAATCCTTTGGATTTCAGTGGTAGAGAGGTTATGTAAAGCTAAGCAAAATGGCCAAAAGGTATGGCCTAAAACAAGGCCTAACAAGGCCTTAGAGGGGGGAAACAACTCCAAACCTCAAAGTAACCTTAAACAAAGTTCTAAAACACACAAAATCAGAACTTTTATCATTTATAGTTGAAGCTTAGAACAACACAGAAGATAGGCTAAAAGCTTGTGCAAAAATGGGGAATAAAGAGGATAGTTTCTCACCCTTGTAGACCCTCTTCAAGAACAAGGCTCCAGCACCTTCCTCTAATCAAAACCACTCCAAGAACCCTAACAACAATCCTCCAATGCCTAAGCAACCTAAGGATGGTGTAATGCTATGTGTTCTAGTGTAAAAGTAAGACAAAAACTCACTTTTGAACACAAAACAAGGCTAAACAAGGAGGTATAGATACAAGGCCGTCTCTACACTCTCAAGGGCAATTTTTCTGAACCCCGGAGGAGGGAGGAGGAGCTCCCTCTTTATAGAGGCTCAAATTTCAAAGCTTCTAAGAGAAACTAAACAAGAGGCAAATCCCTCCATACACGTGTATGGAGGGGGTTAATTGTGAGTGCCTGCTGTGCCAGCTGGCACAAAATATCTGCATAAAGCAGATGAATAGGGTTTGGCCAACAAAAATGGCCAATCGACCAACACAATGGCCGGCCGACCAAAGACATTGCCGATCGGCCATCACTTTTGGCCGGTAGAAATAAAACAGGGCCATCGGCAACATGCCAAGGCCGGTGGGGTGTGGGGATGGCCAACAAGCTATTTTCTACCCTCAGAAGCAAAAACACAAGTGTTTGGTCTACAATCAAGCACAAAACAAACAAATCGAGAGGTCTTGAGGCTAGGCGCACGGCCGAAACCTCCAAGAACTCAAAACGAACACAAACATGGATGATCATCGAGTGTTCAAACGATGACGTCCAAGTCTTGAGGACTGTCAAAAATGGGGTGTCTACAGTTGCCCCTCTTTGACAGAACTTGAAGTCATAACAATGACGGGAGTGAATGTCAAAGCCCAGAGACGATCCATTTTTGACAAGGCCGAAGACTTAGACAAAGCATACAAGCTACAGATAAAGATATGCGCCCGAGGGTAGGGGCAAAATGCAAGACAATGCACAAAGCCGAGCATAACTTATGATTATGAAAAGAAAGCTGTAACGAAGCATAACATGCAACAGTTTTAAGCAAGCATAAACCAAACTACATTACAATGCAGAAAGGATGCAAGAGAATTATGCAATTCTCATTGCGTCTCACGTGGAGAATACAATACTTGTCCGGTTCGTCTGGTCGTGCCAGCTTCAAATGTACCGTACATATAATATCGTGCCTGAAAGAGGAAGAAACTTAACAGGTACAATATTGTTAGCGACATGCATAACAATGCAATTAAAACTGCGTGACAACGCGAGCCAAAGGATGCAAAACAATGCAACCTAAGGACGACGCATGACAATGCGGAACGGATGCAAGACAATGCAAGCTATGTGTGACGCATAACAATGCGGGTTGGATGCAAGACAATGCAACCTAAGTGTGACGCATAAGAATGCGGGTTGGATGCAAGACAATGCAACCTAAGTGTGACGCATAACAATACGGGTTGGATGCAAGACAATGCAACCTAAGTGTGACGCCTAACAATGCGGGTATAAAATGCAAAATGATATGCAATATTACAAAAAAATGTAACAATATATAAACAATGCAAATGATATGCAATGCATTTGAGATGATCAAGCCATAAGCAGTACAAAACCACACAAATATCATGAAGAGGATGGAAATACAACAACAAACTCCGTCTACCATAGAAAAGGTGCCGACACCATCAAACCACAATCCCCTCAGTGGAATGGGCGCGTACACATGCAGAACTATGTGTGTGTAGACGGAACACAAGATACAAGTAATTGGGTGCCATGATATAAGTGAGGAATGATCTGCTGAGGAAAGATCATGATCTTAAATGTTGGATCCAACACACTACACTACAATGCAATTAATGCAAGGGATAAGGCGCGCAGCCAAACCGTGTATTGCCTAGACAAGGCATGGATACAAAAAAACCACATCTAACACGGAAATGGTGCCGTCACCCTCAAACAACAATTCCATCAGTGGAATAGGTACGTACACAAAATCTCATAACCATGGTTCAACGTGAAAAGTATGGGCACATACCAGACCAAGCTCAACATGGAAAGGCGCAAGCCATAGATGGATAATGCAGTAAATGCATGCAAACTACAATGCAATAGATACAATGAATGCATGTAATGTATGCTATGTACAATGGAATATACATACTAGATGATGCAGTAGAGAAATGCATGACAATGCAAATGAGATATGCATGACAATGCAAGATAGAGAAATGCATGGCAATGCAAATGGAAGCGAAACATGTGTGTCGATGCAAGTGAAGAGTGCACGACAATGCTGGTGGTATGCATGATAATGCATGTAAGGAAATGCATGGCAATGCAAGTTATTGGAATGTAAAACAATGCAGGTTAAAGTGCGTAACAACGCAATGCACTAACAAGTGCAGGTAGACTATGCAGGACAGCGCGAATGTAATACAATGCAACGCAAGTGCAGGTGGGACGCGCAAGATAGCACAAATGAAATAATGTAATGCACAAAACAGTGCGATGCACATGCACAAAATAGCGCGAATGATGCAAAGGGGCGACAAACTCCAACCATGCTGGAATCATGAGAGGAGGAAAAAACAACCAATCAGGCGCGTACACAACGCAACCTGAGATAAATTCCAAACACGCTGAAATCGTGTGAGGAAACGGACACTCAAACCACGCTGAAATCGTGAGAGGAGGTCCGAAACAAACT
>NW_021024515.1:424120-436399 GCF_004153795.1 Camellia sinensis
CATATCTGCCATCATGCAAGAGGTTCCAAATAAGTGCCCGAGTATTTAAACCCTACTGCATGAGAAATGGCAAATAAACACCATAATTGTGGGTCGACCATCATGGAAGAGGGTCCGAAGCCCCTCCACCGGCTGGGCATGAGTTCATTGACATCCCCGACCTTCCGCCGGTATGTATCATTGCACTTCGTACAGTTATTTCATTTCAGTTTACTTGATATTCCACAGAATACTAATGCATCTGATACCTTTGCAGGCTTCTTCTGAGTACACCCGTCAGTCGTTGGCGATGAATGCCTCGATGATGGGGATGCTCCAGCGGACATTTGACCTTCTAGCCGTCTACAGCATACCGGTATGTCCTTCTGACACTGGCCTCAAACCATTCATACACTGCTTTGCATAATCTGATTCATGGCATCACACCTGATACACTGATCTCACAGCATCTGATACACTGCATACACTGCATTCTGCACTGTTAAACTGCTCACGGCACCCACACACTGTACTCATACACTGCATTCTGCACTGATAAACTGCTCACGGCATTCCCACACTGTACTCATACACTGCATTCTGCACCTTTAAACTGTTCACAGTATACTGATGCATTTCCCTTTTCGTACTTTTCAGCCTCCTTTCCAGATTCCCATGGCGGGAGGTGCTCCAGCGAGACCTTCTGTTCCTGCTCGGGGGAGAGACGAGGAGGGCAGGATATTTCCCCGCACCAGGGGAGGGCATTCTCACGTCGGGAGTAGCTCGCGAGCTCCGGTCCCGGATGATGATGACGACGAGGAGTAAGAGGCGGAGGCAGAGGCGGAGTCCGAGTCATCGGAGGAGGAGACCGGAGACAGTTCTAGCTCAGGCTCTGACGACGTTGCTGATGATGCTCCTGGCCCTCGTCTAGGAAGAGGACCAGGACAGACTGATGGCCCTTGGGGTGCTCGACGCAGATGCAGATTTTTGTTATTTTTCTTCTTTTTTGTACTTTTCTTTTTGTTGGTAGATAGATTACGTTGTACTGCCGCAGGCAGATTTTGTTTCCAAAGCTTGTACATTTGAAAAGATAGTGAAATGAAACAGACTTTTTATCTAAAAAAGTGTTTACATTTATACATCTCATGCATTGCATCGCATCCTATCATGTTACACCTCACTGTAAACGGAATTGATTGGTTGTCTGAAAATTGAACACTCGCACTGTAATAATCAGATAACTGAACGGCTAACAGCAAAATAACCCACTGCCTGATTCTGGACACACAGCCCTTACTCTGTTGGGGATTAGTCTGCATACAGCCCATAACACAGCATTCGGTTCATTCTGCACACAGCAAACTCTGAACACAACAGCCCAATCTGACAAGACGGAGCTCAAAGATGGAACCGGTTGGAGTTTAAACATGCTCGAATGTAGAGAATGGCACAGCATTCCGAGCATAAATAATTTTTGAAATTGAATGAGGGTTTTTCAAACCGGGATATCGAGCCTACAACTGAACACAGCGGGGAGGACTCAGATACAGGTGCACGACCTAAACACAACGAGACACGCTCGGGAAAGACCTAAAACAAAGGTTGAGGTAAACAAAACAAAAGACACGACACACAGACGTGTAAACGAAGATGGGGGACCTCGGACCACGAGGAGCCAGTTCAATCTGGGTATTGTTTCCCACCCTATCTGATTTGTGATTCTCACATCACTCGACTCTCAAGCTCGGATTTTTCTCTCAAAACCCTTTTCTTCACTTTTCTCTCAACTTACACCTCTCTATTCTTCATTCTCTCATTTTTCATCCCTCCTCGGGGTGTTTAATGAATGAATAGGAAGTTGCGGGTTCATGCTCAACAACGTTAGCTCACGGCTATTTCTTCTGGCGGGCAGAGCGCTCTTCTGGCGAGTACGTCGATGACGGGGGAAAGACAGAATGCCTGGCTCAACTGTGCCCCTAGTTCATCATTTTAACCATTTTTTTTGTTTTGGTTTTCTACTAAAACAAGTTTGATCAAAATGAAAGTCGGATTAACGTACTCGTTCGATTTCTGATTTGGAATCATGCAAGTCAGGCTGTAAGCACTGAAAATTTTCCGTTTTGGGTCCAAGACAATGGTCCAGTTTTGGAAATTGAAATAGTTTTCGAGAAAATAGTCAACCTTAGTAAAAATTTTCAAAAACTATTTTTCAAACAGTCAATGCTCGACGGGCACGGAACTTACTCTTTGAGGCGCACAACCTCGGATTGGAGGCAATGGAAAATTGCCCCTGGTTTGAAGGGGGTGGGAGGCAACGGAAAGTTGCCCCTAGTTTGAACGGCAGCTCACAGCGGCTCGTGGCAACGGAAAGTTGCCCCTTGTTTGGATGGTGCCGCAGCAGTCCGCAGACGGTCTTCATGGCGGTGGTCGAGCTCTTGGACACAGAGATGACGAACACGGTCACAACAAATATATGGACACAGTCACCTTGGAAGGCGTTGGTGACTAGTCTTTGGGATGAAATCGAAACCATTGCATGGACTGAGACGCTATGAAAGCGTTGGGGGCTGGACTTCATGATGAAGTTGCCTACGTATCCCAAACATGGGAATCAAGCCTTACGTAGTTCCGGTTAAGGTCCACTCGGGTATTTTAACCTTCACTTTTCTCAGGCTCTAATTTTTGCCAAGGCGCCCAATGCGGGTTTTCGACCTTGCGAGCTTCTTTTCATTTTCATTTTCTATTTCTTTTTATTTTTTTGTATTTTTCCTTATTCTTTTCTTGCTCTAACTTTTGCCTGGGCCGCCCTTCTGGGTTTTCGGCCCAGCGAGCCTCTCAAAGGGTAAAAGTGTAGCAAGTCCATGCCAAATGGTTCTTGAAGTTGAAGCCTCTCTGTGTCTAGGAGAACGGCTGTTGCAGTGTTTTGCAGGAGAATCTATTCTGGTTGCTCCACAAGCTTCTCCCGACGAGATCTACTCTTTCTGATTCGGCTTGGGTGCTTCTTGATCGAAGGCTACTTCAAAACTAGCCACACGGGCCTTTCATGGCGTTTGTCCGTTGAACTTTCTGAACGTTCTGAACGGCTTCAAAGTCGGAAAACAAATAGGTTGAATCTTGAGGCTGAGAGCGATCCTAGGCTGCGCAATCTCAAGAGCGATTCCACACGAGTCTTCGCAGGGCTACGTAAAACATTCGTTTTTGAAAGTTTTTAAGAAAGCGACAAATCGCTCGCGCCGAAGATAGTGTGGAACCAATCTGGATCAAGCCAGGGTCCTTCTCAGTACTCACGCCGACAAGCATGACTTCATTCATAAAAAGGCTTAGCACGCCTCTCTTTCTCTCAAAATGATCAAAATTTTGCAAAACCCGAGGAATTCCTTCCTCTTCGTTTTTATCACCGCAGTTTTCAAAAGTTTGATTTTTCTGAAAAACTTAGGTTAATGCAATAAGTTTGGCACACAAGAGAGCAGGCAAGATGTACTGTCAGCCCATTCAAATTCTCTGGCACTTATGCTGAAAGTAAGCATGAAGTTGAGATAGCAACAGCTGTTTCAATCGGCTCTGTTGGTGCAACTGGCTCCTCGGCAGAAACAGACTAAAAAAAGATATTTACAAAACAAAACGGTGTTCGAGGCAACAACCCCAGAATCACCTGGTATTATATACAACGGGGACTGACTCGATACAACCAGACAGACCCTTAAGCAAAAAAAGACTGACTCAAGACAAAGAGACAGACTCAAAACAAAAGACTGACTCGATATCCAAGCCAGGATTTACAAAACTCGGTTTCACCGATGCTCAAAAATGCGTGCCAGACGCTTCATCCAAAACAAACCAAATGTCGCCCACAGGCGGTTCACTTTACATACTCGCAGTATCTGAGCCTTCGAAATCCAGCAACTGGGTGGTAACGGGCTTGCCTGAGGTGGGTGGTAGGATAACCTTGTTATCAATCAAATCCTGCACTTCATGACGAAGGCGGGAACATCCATCGGTACTGTGACCGGACTGTTGATGGTACGCGCAGTACAAGGTAGCATCATGAGTAGCAGGGAGATTCTTCAGGAGTGGCCGAGGCTCCAAAGGCTTAAGATGCCCATTCTTCGCCAATATTAGCAATGCCCTAGACAAAGGCATGTGGAGGTCGTGAAAGACCCTGCGCCCTCGGGGCAGGTACTTTGCAGTTTGAGGATTCTTGCCAGACGCGCTAGCGAAAGGATCGGCTGGCGCTGCCTTGGCCTTTTGAACCTTTCCCGGTGCAGGGTTGGGAACTACAGGAACTGCCTGGGCATGACGGGGCCCATCCCGGTTTTCTGCCTGGCTTGAACTGCCTTTGATCGGAGCGGGGAAAGCATCATCTACAGCTTTGGTCACTATCGCAGATGTTTGTTGCTTGTTCATCCCTCTGACTTTCAGAACTTCGACTGCCCACAGCAGTTGTTCAATAGGGTCGGCTTTTACCTTTGCGTTGTCCTTTCCTTTGGCCTCAGCCTGATCAAGGGTCGGGGTTGGTGCTGGCATGTCGTGGCTATAGCTAGAAGCCACCTCTGGCTGGCTGAGCTCTATCACAATTCGCCCCAGCAACGGGGGCTCCTGTGGTACGAAATTCCCGACATACGGCGCTGCTGGCGGTGAAGCCGACATTCCATAGGCGAGGTCTGCCACAGACCATTGGAGGTCCCCTATCATTCCCATCAATTCAAAGGTGGTAGGCTCACGAGCCTGGTATAACTGGGGAGCCCAGACCGGGTGCACAACGGGCAACCTAGGCGGGTGTGACATACTGATGCTAGCCTCACTCTGTGGAGCGGTCCCCTGCTCCAATGCGGCCGTCGTAACCACAACTTCTTCTGTATTTTGTGCCGCCATAAATCCTGCCTCAGCAAGGGGAGACACTGGCTATTCTGTATCAACTCTGCAACTTTCCTTGAACCTTGAAAGGAAAAACAGACAGCATTTCAGCCCAAACTGATCAAACACGGGTGTAGCCACACAACTGTACCCTACTGCTGATCACTGTTCCCAGATTTCTGTTCCCAAAAACTGAACCCGATACCCGCAGATAACACTACAACAAAATGGTACTTTAATGACAAAATCACTTCATCTCCAATAGTGAAATTTTCGTCACCAAATTGATCTGTGACGAAATAATTTCATCACCATGTTCGTCATTAATTCGTCGTCACTAAAAGTACCTGATGACGAAAATTTATTGTGTCACCTATTATTGGTATTTGGTGACGAAATATTTCGTTACTAAATGTTAAATATTTTGTCACCTATAACATCCATTTCGTCACCAAAATTAAATAAAATTTTATTATATTTGTTTTGGGTGACAAAATATTTCGTCATTAAAAATAGTGATAAAATTTTTAGTGACGAAAATATTGTCACCAAAAGATGGAAAAAAAAAGACTCTTCACTGACGAAAACTTTTTGTCAACAAATATTTTAATTTGGTAATGAAATAGTGAATATGTGTGACGAAATTATTTGTTGGGATTAGAAAGTTTTAGTGTCAATTTTTTTTCGTCGCCAATAATAAATAAATTTTAAAAATTGAGGGGAGGGTTATATTTGCAATTTATATATTTTTTTCAATAAACAATACATGTGCATTTTAATAATCTATTAAGTAAAATATCTAATACAAATCAATATAAAATTAAACTGTTCATTATCATAAAACAACCCAAGCAAAATACATGTTTCATAGTATCAAGAAATTAATATATAACATCCAAACTATAACATCTATTTTAGTAAAATCAAAAAGTACAACACAATCAGAATAACTTGTGCATTAACCTGCTGAATATAATATCCATTGCAAATCATTACAAAAACCTGTTGATTTGGTAATATCAACAAAAACCTGTTCATTTTAATCTATTCAATAAAATATCAACAAAAAGATAAGATCCATCACAATATAATCATAACCCACAACAACATAGTCAAAATACATGTTTGGTAATATCAACAAAAAGTACAACTACAGTGTGATGGATGTGTCTGGTAATATCAACAAAAAAACTCTTGCTATGCAGGTTACCAAATTCGTTCATCTCCAATTTGCCATTTAAAAAGGGAAAAAAAAATGACAACAACAACAAAAGGTTAAGGTAACCATTCACTAAATATGTTAATATACAACCTAGAAGAGAAAAAATAAAAATTTCAAAGTAAATTTTAAAGCAAATTTTATCGTGCTTGTTCCGTAAATTTTTATCACGAGGCCCAAAAACAACAGATTTAATTTCCGCCTCAGAAACAGAAGAAATAAGCAAAGGGAGATGAGATTCAGATAAACAAGATTGAATAAGCTCAGCAACTTTGGCTTCCCCATCCCTAGGATAATTAACAGAAGAACAAGCATATTTTTGAAATGAGAAGTAATATTCATCATACTTTTCATGCCTATTACCATCAGAGTCATCTATAGAGAGGATCTTGTTCTTAGCTCTGTCAATTTTCAACTTCTTATGAAATTAGGATGCATTCTGATGCCCAAATGTTATACCATTATCCATGGGCCTTTTGTTTATAAAAATATTCCTCAGCAAGAAGAAGATCAACATATGCAGCAAAGGCAGTCTTTTCAGAAGCAATAGCAGCAACATGATCAGGATTTGATTGAACATCAATTCGGAGCTTTTCTAACTAACCTTCGCTTCAACAACTCTAATTGAGGTATTACTATAGTGAGTCTTTTTAAAAGATTTAAGAACTGCTTTAAGAGATTTGAGCTTAGAGACAAGTTGGTACATAGGACTAAAAATTAAAACAATTGAAAGGCATACGATCATGTTTTGCTTCAGGCCTAACCAAAACAATTCTAGGACTGTGATCAGAAATACCAGGGGGAGCAAAAAATGTCTATGACTCGGTCAAGATGCTAAGCCGAGCCTCATTGACCAAAATACGATCTAGCTTTGTAAACAGAATATGTCCATCACTATCCTTCTTTGTTGTGGAAACCACAAGATGCTAAAACTTAAGAATGATTAATTAGCAAGTTAACTCTTGCAAGTATGATTTCCCCAAGCAAACAATAAACACATGAACTTTTTACTTTGAACTGCTAAATATTATTGATGTTGTCCACAATTGTTATTAGACATACAATTAATAACACGACTGCTTTTACACCTATTGAACAAGGAAAAAAAAGGTGGGTATTTGTAATCACACATAAGGAAATACCCCAAAAGCAGTTCTACAAGTATCAATCCCACAACACAGACTAAAAGGATTAGTTTCACCTTTAGAAAGGCAGAGCTACAAAGGACCTTAACTATTCCTCATCTAAAAGACTCACACAACGTCAGGGCGAATACAAAGACATACATTATTTTCTCTTTTGAACAAGAAGGAATGAGGTTGCCTACTACAATATCAATCTTGGTAAAATGCAGTAGTCTTATCAGTTGACAGAAAATGAGGTTGCCTACTACATCACACAACTTATCAAGTGAAAAGTGGCCCATCAAACATGCTAGAGTTACTGCCCTTGTTTTAGGTAATTCATCTGTTTCTGAATTGGACAATTTAGGCACCCTTGATTCAGCTAACCAAGGATCTCTGCCTTCTTCCTCCATCTATTCTAATTAAATCAAATACCCTCTACTATCTGTCACCTTCCTGAAGCCAATATAATGACCTCCATCTATTCATAGCTATTGTTTCCATGAATTGATTAGTACTAACAAGAATACTTCCCTATTTATTTGTTGGCATCACTAGTTATATTAGTGTTTACTAATATATGCATCACTAGTTAAATTTTTAGGTTTTCTATTGTGTTTCACTACGCAAGGATACAAACTGAATACATAGTTATAGTTGCATTATTTTACATTTTAGAGTGTTTATGTACTTGTGTAATTGATGTATGTGTCATATATCATATCCACAGTTTGTGTTGCTGTCTCTGTATGTATGCTACTTAGACCACAAGAAATGCACAGAATCAAAAGCAAAGGAAAATTTGGACTTAAATTTTAAAAAGTGAGCTATATTGATCCTTGCAATCTAGTGAACCACTTGCAATAATAATAACCTTCGTCTAGAATATTACTCGCAAAGCTATTACAAAGAATAGGTGTGACTTTTTTATCATTATGATCATTGAGAGCTATTTGTCATCTTGTTCATCTAAAGATGTTGAGATATAACTTGGGGTTTCCTACTTAGATAATTTTCTGTACAATTGTGCCAGTCAATAAATATGTCAAATCATATGTCCCTCTTGCCAATACAATTGTGTTAATCAGACATTCAAACCAATCTTTCTATATATCATTTGCTGCAAAATTTCATACCGTTCCCAAAAACATTGGAGAAAGCAGATACAGATATGCATTTTTTTAAGGCAAAAGATAAACCCTCTTATACGAACCATGGTTTCCCAAACAATTTACTACCAATCATAAACATTTCACAAGGCATATTCCCCCCTTTCCCCCCCCTCCCCAATTAAATGGAACTTGTTTTATGGTGAATCAAACCTATTGGATGACTTGGATTTTACAGAGAGCAAACTAGCAATGAGGAACAGAACCAAAATGAAAAAGAGAAGCAACATCAGTCAAGAACACTTGTCTACCAAAGGTTCCTCTAGAGGATGGGTAACTAACCAAAGTTTAAAAGAATATACCTGAATATGTGAAGCAGCTGCTGAAACTCGGAGTCGCCAGGGAATAAAGCGTGTCTCCTTGCCATTTCAGCTGCAAAGAATAATCCAGGGAAAGATAATCGGTGACATTGTTAGTAAAAAACACAAGACATAAAAAGAAACTTCAAAAAGGGAATTAACAAAAAATCACTGGTATGACTGCATGGAAGATGGTCGGGTACATTTATCCCTGTAACGACCTGCAGATCAAGGTTAAGTGAATAATTTCGCAGGAAAATAAACTGATGTCCTTGAGCTTAGCAGTTGCCACCAAAGCAAGAACAATAGACAGTTTCTTTTACAGCAGGGTTTAGACGAAGGATCGTTTTTGAGTTTGTATCCTTTTGTCATACTTGTGCTCAGAGAAAAACAGATGCAGTGAAAAGTGACTAAAGAGATTAAATTCCTTGGTCCGTACTGATTTGTTGATCACATCTGGTGTGGTGTCCGGGCAATAGGAGCAAAAGGGTGATAGACACACTATATCCAATAATGTGAAAGCTACAATAGAAATTGATGAATGTTTTTTAAGGGCAATTAGAGACTTCATTGTAAAATCCCCAAGCCTAATGTCTAGCTAGCAGTCTCAAAACAACTAAATTGCAATCCACAGAAAGTATATGGTGGACCATGGAATTGAAGGGTGTTACCAAAAATGCAACCCACAGACCACATATCCACGGCAGTTGAGTGATGAGTTGATCCTAATAAAACCTCTGGAGCTCTGTACGAAAGAGTAACAATCTGTGGAACAAAAAAAATAACAGATGAAACAAACAGAAAAATTAAAGAGCATAAATGCATAGGGAATGAAACTGAGATTCATCCACCGGACAATTGACATGTACAAATTGATAAATCAGATTTTATAATTATCCAATCCTGCTGCTCAACAAAAATAAAATAAAAAAATAAACAAAACAATGAAGAAAAAATTAGCCATTGTGGCATTTTATCAAACACCTAGTAGACCCATAATCAGAAGCATGAGACTTTACTGTGTGTAGAATCACCAACAATTCATTCACTTCAATGATTATATTGGGTAGAATATGAATATCATAATTAGAATACATAACATGTTAATCATTCTATTTTCTATATTTTTTCCCCAAATTAAAATCATTCAAGTTGTTCACAGAACCCTTTAAAGTAGAGAAGTTTTGGAGATATTAGAAGTAACGAATGAAATGACTTTAATCTCAACTTAACAATGAATTCCATTGACGCAAACATGTCCGAAGACAGAGTGAGCGTAGAGAATGAGAAACCTAGAGACCTGAACAGAGAGAGAGAGAGGGGTAGAGAAAGAGAAAGAGAGACAACAAACTGACCTGGAACTCACGGTAGTGCTGTAGCTTGATGTCGGTGCAGGATGAACTCATGGTGTGGAGGACGAACCGTCCTGACGATGGAGGATGAACTCACGGTGGTGGATGAACCGTCCTCACGGTGGAGTATGAACTCACGATGGTTCTCTATTACAGCTTTGTGAAGGAACTATAGATAGATTAGGGCACAAAGTTCTAATCAAGGAGATGAAAAAGTTATTTTGGACTGAAATTTTGATATTATTCAATTTAGGCGCTAAATCAAAAAAATTTGGCGCTGTAATTTTGGGTGCATGTAAAGACATAGAAAAATATAAAAAAAATAAAAATAAATTAAAATTGGGTAGTAATGTGAAAGTATTCACACCAAAAAATAAATTTAGGTATTTTATGAAATTTTTTAGTTACCAAATTTGCAATTTGTTGTAGTGAGAGAGAGATATAAAAGGAAAACTGATAAACACACACACACACAAAAAAAAAAGGAAAAAATTAGTAGTCTATTTTTTTTCATTACAATCCAATTTGTCAAAATTTTCCCTCCAAAATTAGTGACAAAATAATTTTCTCACTAAAATGTCTCAAAATATTAAAAATTATTAGTAACGGAAATATATTTCTCACCAAATAATCTTAAAATATTTAAAATCAAGTTTTTTTTATAAAAAAATGTAAAATTAATGGTGACGAAAATATATTCCTCACTAATAATTTTATAATTAATGACAATTTTTTTTCTCACCAAAAGTTTTTAAATTTTGACGCCACCCAGAGGTTGGAAAAGTGAGAAGAGGGAAGAGGGAGCTCAGAAAAGCGAGAAGAGGGTAGGGGAGAGAGAGTGAGGCGAAAACAGGGAGCGAGAGAGAGAGAGAGAGAGAGAAAGAGAGCGCCGACCGGTGACGTGCGGGTTGACCGATGCGATAAAGATGAACGGACGGTGTGACGGAGATATATGGGTGAGGGAGTGACAGAGAGAGATATCTATGGTTCAATTTTATTTTTTATTGATTTTAAGCATTTGGTGACGCAATTTGGTTTTCCTCTCTAAAAATAATACATTTGGAGACGAAATTATTTCCTCTCTAAATTTTTTTACAATGGTGACGAAAAATTTCGTCTCCAAAATGGCGCCTAATCTTCGGCCAAATTTTCCAAGGGCGGGAAATTGTTTTGTGACGAAAAATAAAATTTAGAGATGAATAAAATTTTCGTCACCTATTGTTTTGTTTGATTTTAAGCATTTGGTGACGAAATTTGGTTTTCGTCTCTAAAAATAGTACAATTGGAGACGAAATCTTATTTTCATCACTAAAACATGCATATTTAGAGACGAAATATTTTTTCATCACGCGTTTTCGTCACCATAGACCTTTTTCGTTGTAGTGTAACTGATTCCTGATAACTGATTTTCAACAATACTAATTCTGGTGCCCTCGGGCCCGATACTCGAACTCGCAAACTGGTATATGCGTTCCTGTAGAGATACACTCTAAAAGCACATAGCAAGTAAGAGAGAGCCAAAACATCCCTATGTTGGGGTAGGGTTTCCCTGTCCTATTTTGTCAGGAGCTAGGGTTTCACTACGCACACAGCGGTTTCAAACAACTTAGCATCGGGTAAGCAACCTGTCCTAGTTTGGAATGGTCACTATGGATCCGAATATGCACTAGGTCGAATGGTCGAAAGGGTGCCCCGGTAAACCGGGGTTTGTGTTCCCATGCTGTCAGAGCCCATAGCCGGTCAGCCTTATGGACATGCCTTGACAAGAAAGCCGCCGGCAAACCGTTCAGGAATGGCAGATGGCAAACACTGTGTTCCTAGGCGCACCAATGCACATGCAATGCAAAGAGACACATAACTGAAATCAAAATGGGATATCACGAGTTCGAGTCAAGCTCTTTAAAAGTCCCCAGCAGAGTCGCCAGAAACTGTAGACGCGTCCCCGAACGCCCCGGGAGGATGAGTCCCGTTTTGTTCATTTGGGGTTACTACAGTTCGGACTCGACTTGTGTCACGGTTCTTAATCTAAACCAAAGAGTCCAAATCTGGCAAATCGTTTTGAGAAACAGATTTTTGAAAAAGTAGTGCCAAACATGGACTGCTTTGCCAGATACAGAGTCGCCACCTAAATTTTTTTTAATGGGGAAATTTAGGAAACCCTGACTCATTTGTCTAAGGTCACGTGTCCGTCATTACCAAAGTTATCTCGGCTCGGGAACTTGGGTACGATTGGGGAAGGTTAGCTATGAGCACCCCCTCTCGCCCGATCCGAAGATCGGCCTC
>NW_021024515.1:439009-469825 GCF_004153795.1 Camellia sinensis
TGTCTAAAAATATCTGCAAAAGCAGATGAACAGCAATCGGCCGGCCAAAAATGCCATCTTGGCCAAAAAGAGTGCCGACCGGCACAAAATAGTGCTGACCGGCAACAAAAAGTGCCGGCCGGCAAACTATATTGCCGGTGGAGACAAAAACCAACCGGTGGCCTCTAGCCAATGCCGGTGGTGGGTGGGGATGGTCTACAAGCCCTACCCTGCCTCTCCAAGGCAAAACACAAGTGTTCGGTGTGAAACCGGACACTAAACGGTCGAGTTCGGGGATCCTGAGGCAAGGCGCGCGGGCCAAGACCTCCGGGAACTCCAAACGAACACAAACATGGATAATCACCGAGTGTTCAAACGGTGACGTCCAAGTCTTGAGGACGGTCAAAAATGGGGTGTCTACAAGGTGCGCAAGACAGCGCTATAAAATGCATGGAAAATGCAAGTATGATGCGCAAAACAGCGCGAATGAAATGCATGTAAAATGCAATGTAATGCACTAACAATTGCACATGAGGTGCGCAAGACAGCGCTATAAAATGCATGCAAAATGCAAGTACGATGCGCAAAATAGCGCGAATGATGAAATGCATGTAAAATGCAATGTAATGCACTAACTAGTGCATATGAGGTGCGCAAGACAGCGCTATAAAATGCATGGAAAATGCAAGTATGATGCGCAAAACAGTGCGAATGAAATGCATGTAAAACGCAATGTAATGCATTAACAAGTGCATATGAGGTGCGCAAGACAGCGCTATAAAATGCATGCAAAATGCAAGTATGATGCGCAAAACAGCGCTAATGAAATGAATGTAAAATGCAATGTAATGCACTAACAAGTGCTTATGAGGTGCGCAAGACAGCGCTATAAAATGCATGCAAAATGCAAGTATGATGCACAAAATAGTGCGGATGAAATGCATGGGGGGACAAACTCTAACCATGCCGAAATCATGAGAGGAGAAAAAAACAAACAATCAGGCACGCATATAACGCAACCTGAGTGAAATTCCAAACACGCTGAAATCGTGTGAGGAAAAGGACATCTCTTGGCGTATCACACGTGAGAGAGAGAAAGAAGGGGCGTAAACACTGGAACGTATTCCAAGTGTTCTTAACCGAAGAAAAAGAAACACCGGGACATACCTGAGTGTTTTGAAATGTTATGAGCATTGGAACGTATTCCAAATGCTCTAAACTAGAGAAGGAGAAACATAAGGAGACAACCTTGTGTTTCGAAATGGTATGAACATTGGAACGTATTCCAAATCCTTGAAACAAGAGAAGGAGAAACATAGGAAGACAACCCCGTGTTTCGGAATGGCATGAGCATTGTAACGTATTCTAGATGCTCTAAACCAGAGAAAGAGAAACATAGGGAGACAACCCCGTGTTTCAGAATGGTATGAGCATTGGAACGTATTCCAAATGCTCTTAACTAGAAAAGGAGGAACATAGGGAGAAAACCCCGTGTTCCGGAAAGAAAAGGAAAACCTCTCAGGGTATCAAACGCGAGAGAGGAACGGGAAAACCTCTCAGCGTATCAAACGCGAGAGGGGAAAAGACTGTTGTAACACGTCCGCGAGGGACCTCGCTACAGTTCGGACTTGATTTGTGTCACGGTTCTTAATCTGAACCAAAGAGTCTAAATCCGGCAAATCGTTTTGAGAAACAGATTTTTGAAAAGAAGTACCAAACATGGACTACTTTGCCAGATACAGAGTCGCCACCTAAATATTTTATTTTGGCGGAATTTAGGAAACTCTGACTCGGTGCCAAAGGCCGCGTGTCCGTCATCACCAAAGTTGCCTCGGCTCGTGAACTTGGGTACGATTAGGGAAGGTCAGCTATGAGTACCCCCTCTCGCCTGATCCGAAGATCGGCCTCTGCTAACCATGATATCCGTTTTTGAAAACGTTATGTGTTCTTATTCCAGTTATTAGCCTAGAATTACTATATTATGCGCACAGTACAAAAGTATAGACTAGATTGCCTAATTTGGGAATAAGCATTGTATATCTGTTGTTTTGGAAAAATGTTCTGGAATTTGCTACTCGCAAGTAGGCTAAAACACGGATTTCAATGAGCTATTCCAACTCAGACAATCCGACCTTCACCCACAGGCATTCAAGCAGTAATATCATGTAAACATATAGCCGCATGGCAAGCATACTGTCATGTTAACATTCACACTCATGCGAGATGCTAAAGCATAAATACTTACATAGTACTCCAAGCTAAAACAGGGAACTCGTTAGCAATCAATGCATGATCCAAGTCCATGTTTAAATGCCTAATGCAACTCATACGGAATGTCACTAGAGTAGGCTCGGCTAGTCTATGAATGACATGTGAAAATGCACAAGTAGCATGTATTCAAGTTAGATTTGAAGTACTAATGCAGTTAGCATGATGCGCCAAGCCCGGTGCGTGCAATACTGATGAATGATGCACGCATGCATAGCATAAGGTATGCTAAATTAAACATGTCCTATTACTAACCATCAAAGCAGATAAGTAAAAGGGAGAAAGAAGTGGGGGTTGGAAGACATGGACACACTCACCCACACTTATTACAAATTTGCCCTCGCTCGGAGGGACTAAAAGAATAATACAATTCGAATAATGAATTAACTACCCTAGCTAATTAATTATTACAGACCAACTAAATTAATTAAACCAATTAAATAACTTAAGAAAGCAAGAAAAAGGGCCTCGGGAAGAGAGCTCAATGCACGCGTGCTCGGGTCTTGCTCGAAAGTCCACTGCCATGCGTAGGCTGCCTCTGTTTTCCCTGCTCTGCCCTTCTGAAGACTGCCAAAGTCTCAGAATTGCTTCTTTGGACATTGGGGGATGCCACCGGCTGGATGGAATCATCATCGGCTGTGATTTGGTGGCGATCGGCCAAAAATGAATCCATCGGCCACCAATGGATTGCCGGTCGGCACTCGATGCAGTCGATCGGCAAAAAGCTCCTGCAGAATCTGTTTGACAGCAGTAGAAGACAGAGCTTTGCATGGCAATGTAATTCAAGCAATGTATGCACCAACCATATCCCTTATCATGTTTACGACTCAAAGGGACATGGTCCTTGGTTCTCGGACCATCAATTGCGCATTTCAATGCGTGATGGCCCAAGAGACCAAGTTATGCATGTTGATTTCAAATGTAATGCAATGCACATAGTCAAACCAAAGGGCTTCTACCTCTATCATGACTCACTTCAAGAGGTGAGGCAATGCATACATAATGCAATGCAACCTAGGCATGCGAGCTAAGGATGCAACATGGCAATGCAATGCACATTAGGTACACAACCTAAGCAACAAGGCCAACAAGCATACCACAACTATGCAAACTACTAGAGCATGCGAGATGTGATCTAATCATGTAAGTGTACAAGACATGCAACACGCTAGCAACTCGACCAAGGGAATGCATGACTAATGCGAGTGATTCCAAGCATGCAGCACATGCAACCAAAGCATGCAAACATGGGGGGAATGTAACAACATTTGAACAGCATGCAAGGGATGGACTTAAACATGACTTAGGCAGCCCTAACTAGGCCCAAAACAGTGGCCAAAGTGCCCAAAAATGAAGGACTAATGGCATGCAAACATGTATGTATACAAGGACCAACACTTAGGCATAAAGAGACAATTCTCAAGCACACTTAGGAGGATGCAAACATGGACATATGGCATGCACACGAGCTTTGAAAATCAGGTTAATGATGGTGCTAAACCAAGCAAACGAGACAAACAAAGCATGCAATTGGTCCGAATACTTGAGGCAAGGCAAGCAGACTTAAACCATGGCCAAGCCAACCAAGCCCCACAAGGCCAAGAAGACTTAAAACATGTTCAAGGCAGACCTAAACAATGCTAAGGGAACACCTAGATGGCATCCAAGTATCCTAAAAATGGAAGCATGCAAAAGAGACCAAACATGGAGCATTCAACACAAGCTTTTAAAGCATCAAAGAAGCATCAAGAGGCAAGCATGCAAGCATGTTATGAGGACTGAAATAGCATGGCAAGTGGTCCCAAACCACTGAAAATGATGCAAGTAATGCATACCACACAATCACACACTTGAGGCCAACAAGCCAAAATGCAAAGGGACTATGCAATACATGCTAAAATCGATCCAAACAACTAAGGACAAACCTTAATCATGGCAAAATGAACATGAAAGCTTCACAAAGCCAAGCCTAAAACATGCTAGAACAATGGTTTACGACCTAAGGCTTGTTAAGGCAACAAAATGGCATTACAAGGCATGCATGCTAAGCAAGCATGGTGTACCAAAACCAACTTAAAACAATGCTATTTCATGGCAAAATAAGCATAAATAACAGCTAAGGCATGGTCAAGAAGAGCCTAAGCTAGGTGCTCCCTCAAGAGGCAAAAATGGTCCTCTTCAAGGACAACAAGGAGAGGGGGTGGCCCTCTCCTTCTTGGGACCTCAAGGCACCATCCTCACCTCTGAAATCCCTCAAGATTTCAGTGGTGAGGAGGCCCAAACACCAAGGTCTCGGAGCTCACTCAAAATGGCACAAAATGGAGCCTTACAAGGCTTAAGAGGGGTCAAACAACCCCAAAGCTTGAAGCAACCTTAAACAACTATTTAGAGGGCCTAAAAATAGAACTTTTATGTATTATATGCAAAGCCAAAAAATAGCTGCAAGATAGGTAAAAGTAGTGTGCAAAAATGGGGTAAAAAGGGAATAGTTTCTTACCCTTGAAGACTTTCTTCACAAATGATGCTCCAGCAGCTTCTTTAGCTCCAAACCAGCTCCAAGAACTCCAAGAACCCTCCTTTGGCCCTCAATAACCAAGAAAAGGTGTAATGGTGGGTGTTTGTGTGCAAAAGTAAGACCAAACACACACTAAACTAACAAGAGAGGGAAATATAGAGATGGAATAGATACAAATTCCTAACCCTAATATCAAAGCTCTCTAAAAATGTTGTCTAACCCTAAATCCAAGAGAGGAGCCCTCTTCTTATAGGAAACTCCCTCTTGTAAGGCTTCCAAAACAAGCCATCCAAGAGGGACATCCCTCCATACACGTGTATGGAGGGGAGCAGAGTGGGTGCCAGCTATCACAGCTGGCACAAAATATCTACTAAAAGTAGATGAACAGTGATCGGCCATTCAAAATTGCCATTTTGGCAAAATAAATGGCCGACCGGCAACAAAGAGTGCCGACCGGCAACATACATTGCCGATGGCATAAAATCACTGGCCGGTGGCCTCAAGCCATGGCCGGTGATGTGTGGGGATGCCTCACAAGACATTCCCTGCCCCTCCAAGGCAAAACACAAGTGTTTGGTGCAAAACCAGACACAACACGGTCGAGTCGAGAGGTCCTGAGGCAAGGCGCGCAACCGAGACCTCCGGGAACTTAAGACGAACGCAAACAAGGGTAATCACCAAGTGTTCCAATGGTGATGTCCAAGTCTTGAGGACGGTCAAAAATGGGGTGTCTACAACTGTGCAAGAAAGCGCAGTCGTCTTAACGCGTATCAATACGCAAGAGGAGAAGGGCAGGTCCAAACGCATGCCGAATGTGAGAGGAGAAAGGTATCGGTCAAAACTGAATCGGAACTTCTCTAAATAAACAGTACATACAATACCATGCATAAACGAGAAAGAAACAAGATAGGAATAACGATGAAACACAATGCATGACGTTAAAAGCATGCAGTAAACAAACCAAGCGGCGCTTTAGAAAGCACCTCACGAGGTGAGTGGCAGTGAACCGTTCTACTCCGATGGGGATCCCCCCAGTGTTCCTCGAACACCTACCTTCAACTCACAGTAAAAAGGTCCTGAAGTGCTGACAATGAGCAACATCTGTTGGGAAAACCACTGATGCTACTTTTCTTCCTGATCATACTTACAACTTTCCCTCATTGCAAACACAGCCAAGATAACACTGGCAGAGATTGGTACTGGGGAAGAGGACTTCTGATTGCCATTCTAGCATGAAAGTAGTCAACAAAATATTCTATTGATTTTGAACGTACAGCCCATTCTGAACACTGCTCATTCTGAACTCATAGCCCATAACACAGTATTTTGTTTGTTCTGCACACGGAGGATGCAGGACACTGCTGATTCTGGACACACAACCCATAACACATTATTTTGGTTATTTCGAACATAACAGCTCATACGGGAAACTGCTCATTTTGAACACACAACCTAATTTGAACACCGCTCAATCTAAACTCACAGCCCATAACACAGTATTCGATTTATTCCGTATACAGCTCGTACAACACACTACTCATTATGAACACACAGCCCATAACACAGTGTTTGGTTCATTCTGAACATGCTGGATAGAAGGACAGAATTTGCAGGAGTTGAAACAAACTCAGATGCTCCGAATTTCCCTTATTTCCCTTTGCTTCACAATCTGGAACCCCTACCTTCAGATAGGTCCTGGTTTTACTGCTCTAACATGACTCGGGTTGCACCCTGCGGCTTTATGAGAGAAAAAATTTTGTTTTGCAAAAATGTGGAGAATGGCACGGCACTCTGAGCACAAAACAATTTGAGAAAAAGCTTTTCAACAGGGTATTGAGCCTATGACTGACCGCAGCGAAAAGGACTCCACAACGGGAAACAAAAGGTAAACAACCTAAACACAACGAGGCATACTCAGAACGACTCAAATCAAGAATCAAGACAAAGAGAACAAAAGACACGACACGCAGACGTGTTAAAAAGACGAGAGGCCTCTCAGTACGCGAGGAGCCAGTTTCTCCGGGTATTGTTTCCCACCCTTTCTCATTTATGATTCTCACATCACTAGGCCCTCAGGCTCTTTTTTTTTTTTTTTTTGAAAAAGCCCTTTTCTCACTTTTTCTTTCAATGCACATTTCTCTATTCTTTAATCTCTCATTTTTTATCCCTCCCCTGAATGGTTGATGGCTAAATAGGAAGTCGTGGGTTGATGTCCCAAGATTATTAGCTCGCGGCTATTTCTTCTGGCGACATCTAGTCGATGTCCTTGATGAGAGGATGGCATATTTTGATCCATTCCAATTCATGTTTCGCATTTGGTTTGACACCTCGCTGCTCGGAGGGTGAGAGAGCTTTCAGTCCTTTGCTAACAGCTTCAGCTGTGCCTTTTTCTAGCAGGTAGGGTCCCCTTCTGGCAAGTGTGGATAATAGGGAAAAGACAGGAAGCCTGACTCGACCGTGCCCCTAGTTCATCATTTTGACCATTTTTTGTTTTGGTTTTCTACTAAAACAATTTTGACTAAGATGAGAGATAGATTAGCATACTTGTTCGATTTTCTGATTTGAAAATCATGCGAGTTAGGTTATGAGCACTGAAATTTTTTCTTTTTTGGGTCCAAGAAATGGTCCAGCTTTTTAGAAAAATGAAATAATTTTCGAGAGAATCAGTCAACCTCAATAAAAATTCTCAAAAATTATTTTTGCAAACGACCATTGCTCAACGAGCTTGGAACCTACTCTTGAGATGTACAACCTCAGATCCATAATAATGGAAAATTGCCCCTTGTCAGGAGGTTGCTGCACAGTAACGGAAAGTTGCCCCTGATTTGAATGGTGACTCATGGCAACGGAAAGTTGCCCCTTTGTTTGAATAGCGCCGCAACATACTGTAAACAGTCCTGAAAGTTGCCCCTTTGTCTGAATAGCGCCGCAACATACTGTAAACAGTCCTCAAAGTGACGGTTACAACCGAACTCTCGGATTCAGAGAAGGCAAAGATGATCAGAACCATTACATGGACACAATCAGTTTAGAAGTGTCTGTGGCTGAACTTCAGAATGAAGTTGCCTACGTATCCCAAACATGGGAATCAAGCCTTACGTAGTTCAGGTTAAGGTACACTTGTGTATTAACCCTCACCTTTTGCGCTCTAACTTTTGCCAAGGCCGCCCTTCTGGGTTTACAACGTTGCGAGCTCTGTTTTTCTTTTCCTTTCATTTCTGTTTTCATTTTCTTTTCATTTCTTTCATTTTTTTTTTTTTGCATTTTTTCTTTTTTGTTCTTTTTCTTGCTCTAACTTTTGCTTGGGTCGCCCTTCCAGGTATTCAGCCCAGCGAGCCTCTCAAGGGTAAAAGTGTAGCTTTGCCCGTGTCAAATGGTTTTGAGATCTTGAAGCCATCTGAATCCAGGAGAATGGCTGTTGTTCGCTGATGATGTAGAAGTCCATCCAATGGGGGCTGAATTTGCCCCTAGTGTTGCGGATAGGAAATCAGTTGTTCTTCAGCGATAGTTTCTTTTTTCTTCTCTTCTGGGATTTGGCATTTTTGCCGAACTTCATTAGCTTGAGAAACATTCCAATTTTTGACTCTTCGAGCGCATCTGGTATTTTGTGTCCCTAGTTTGAGGGGTACTTCTGATTTGGCTTTGCAAGCTTTCTTTTAATGACATTTGATCTTCTGGATCTGACTTTACTTGCCGTTGATTCATGGGCTGCTTCAAATCTGGCCACACAGGCCTCGTATTACGGTTGACCGTTGAACACTCTGAATCTAGGTTCAAGGTTTGAAAGCAAATGGGTTGAGTCTTGAAGCTGAGAGTGATCCTAGGTTGCACAATCTCAAGAGCGATTCCACAGAGGTCTTCGCACGAGCGCGCAAAATATTTTTTGAAATCTTTTAAGAAAGCGACAAATTGCTCGCGTTGAAGACAATGTAGAATCAATCTGGATCAAGCCAGGATCCTTCTCAGTGCTCACACTAACAAGCATGATCTCATTTGTTAAGGGCTTAGCATGCCTCTCTTTCTCTCAATTGATCAAATTTTGCAAAACCCGAGGAATTCCTTCCTCTTCGTTTTCATCACAATGTTCAAAAAGTTTTGAAAAACTTACGTCAATGCAATGATTTCAAGGCACAAAAGAGCAGGTGAAAAGCACTGCCGTTTCACTTAGATTTCGAGCACAACTAGCGCAAGGCAGGAATAAGTACAAAAGCATGATAACCACAGTTGTTTCATTCGAATCTTCTGGTGTAACTGGCTCCAAGGCAGAAACAGACTTAAGAGAAAATGAAAAGACAAACACAAACCAAGCAAGTGATGTCTGGCAGCATTTATGGACTTAATGAACTGAATTTTTAAAACCTACCGTGATGAGTTTGTTGTGGTTTTCATCGATGATATTTTGATATATTCTAAAGATAGACTTGAACATGAACATCATTTGAGGTTCTACAAATACTTCGAGAAAGAAAATTATATGCTAAACTAAAGAAATGTGAGTTTTGGTTGGATGACGTTGTTTTCTTAGGGCATGTGATCAACAAGGAAGGAATTTCAGTAGACCCACAGAAAATAGAGGCGATTGTGAATTGGCCTACACCGACTAATGTGACAGAAGTCCGTAGTTTCATGGGCTAAGCCAGGTATTACAGGAGGTTTGTGAAGGACTTTTCGAAATTAGCCGTGCCACTTACCCAATTGACACGTAAAGGGCAACCGTTTGAATGGAATGATGAAAGAGAATCAGCCTTCCAAGAACTCAAAACAAGATTGACCACTGCACCAATTTTGACACTACCTTCAGGTACGAAAAATTTTGTAATTTTCAGTGATGCGTCTTATAAAGGTTTGGGTTGTATGTTAATGCAGAACGGAAAGGTTATTGCTTATGCCTCCTGATAGTTAAGGCCACACGAGAAGAATTATGCAACACATGACCTAGAATTGGCCGCAGTTGTTTTTGCTTTAAAAATCTGGCGGCATTATCCGTATGGAGCAAAGTGTGAAGTCTACACGGATCACAAAAGTCTGAAATACTTCTTCACGCAGAAGGAGTTGAATATGTGGCAGAGGAGATGGCTGCAACTGATAAAAGATTATGATCTAGGGATTCAGTTCCACCCCAGGAAAGCTAATAAAGTTGATGATGCCTTGAGTAGAAAATCAACGGGGAGTATGGCTTGTTTGCTTACTGAACAGAGGGAGATCCTGCAAGATTTTGAAAAATCTGAAATTGAAGTGGTAATGTGTGAACAAGGTGGAATGATAGCCGCTATTACAGCCGAACCGGCAATCATTGATGAAATCAAACTGAAACAGAAATAGGATGAGTTCCTCAAGAAAGTGATTGATGAATTTGAGAGAAGCCCGAAAGCAGAGTTCAATATTGAGCATGAAGTGTTGAGATTTCAGAACAGAATATGTGTCCCAGATAGTCCGGAACTAAAGAAGAGGATTTTAGATGAAGCCCACAAATCTGTGTTTGCTATGTATCCAGGTAACAATAAAATGTATCGGGATTTGAAACAAACCTATTGGTGGCCTAAAACGAAGAAAAAGATTCAAAATATGTGTCCAAATGTCTTTAGTTTCACCAAGTTAAAGCTGAACATCAGAAACCAGGCGGTCTACTTCAACCTCGCCCTATTCCTGAATGGAAGTGGGAGCATGTGACTATGGATTTCGTTGTTGGCCTACCTCAGACTTCTCAAGGTATGGAATCTATTTGGGTTGTAGTTGATAGACTGACTAAATTTGCACATTTTTTCCTGTCAAAACTACATTTACTGCTTACAGACTGGCTACCATTTATGCTGATGTGATTGTCCGTTTACACCGAATTCTAGTATCTATTGTGTCGGATAGACATCTGAAATTTGTATCTAGGTTGTGGAAGAGTTTGCAGGAAGCTATGGTAACAAAATTGAGGTTTAGTACTGCATTCCACCCACAGACAGATGGGTAGTCAGAACGAACCATACAAACTTTGGAAAATATGCTTCAGATGTGTGCTTTGGATTTTCAGGGGAGTTGGAAAGACTATTTGCCACTTGCAGAATTTGCTTATAATAACAGCTTCCACTCCAGCATCGGTATGGCACCATACAAGGCTTTGTATGGTAGGAGGTGTAGATCACCTATTTGTTGGACAGAGGTCGGGGATAGAGCTTTGCTTGGGCCTAAAATTGTGCAAGACACTTCTGAGAAAATTAAGATTATTCGGCAAAGGCTCAAGACAGCTCAGGACTGGCAAAAGAACTATGCAGACATTCAGAGAAGACCTCTTGAGTATGAGGTTGGTGACCATGTGTTCATCCATGTTTCTCCGATGAAAGGCCAAGTCATGTTTGGAAAGAAGGGCAAGGTGTCGCCCCGTTATATTGGGCCGTTTCAAATTCTGGAAAGGCTTGGTCCAGTTGCTTATAGAGTTTGTTTGCCACCGGGATTCGAGCAAATCCATAATGTGTTTCATGTGCTGATGGTGAGGGGTTAGCTCCGAGACCCGTTTCATGTGATTGATTATCACCGGGCAACTATTGATGAAAATATGGAATATGCTGAGTAGCCGGAACGAATTGTTGATCGGCAAGTGAAACAATTGAGAAGGAAGTCCATCCCAATGGTGAAAGTAGAATGGAAAGAACACTATGGGACGGATGCCACGTGGGAAAAAGAGGAGGAAATGCGACTACGCTATCCACATTTGTTTCCCGACGAAGGTAAATTAAGTTTGGATGACCAAACTTCCTAAAGGGGGGAAGACTGTAATACCCCTGTCCCGTATTATGTAAATTGGTCCTTATTTTGAATATGAGTATGTGTTTGATATGATTTTGTGTGCCACTATGTGGAAATATGTGATTTTGAATTTCTATCTGTTCACCGTAGGAATATTTGTTTGATTTCTTCGCTTTGGAGATTAAATTGAAGGCCTTATCGGCCACTGAACCCGAAATTGATTACGCCATTGTGATTAGCGTAATTTTTAGAGCCTACGGTGAAATTTAATTGAAAAATTGATTCGGGCCAGATTAAGTTGATTTAATTAATGATTTAGTGCCCAAATAGTTATTATTATTAAATTAGGACTTAGTGGGATTTGTTGTATAGGAGCACTACACCCCAATTCCTCTCCTTTATTGTATTTTGGCTGATCTTGGACTCAAGATTAGAGAGAGGGCCAGTTATAGAGAGAGAAAGGGAGAGACTTGTGTAATTTTGGCTTAAGGCTTGGGAAATTGAAGATTAAGCTTAAGAATTGGCCAGAACTTGGGTGTTTAAGGCTCCTAGGTGAGTAATCATCCCTTGAATCATGGGTTTTTGTTTGCAATTTGTAAATTCAGAGTTGAATGATGATAAAGAGCACGAATTAAGTGGATTTTGTTGTATTTAAAGTCAATAGAGGCATGCATGTAGGAAATTGCCATGAATTTCTGTATTTGAACACAATGTGTATAATCCGTGTTGAATCTTGTTTGAAATCCATGTATTTGGTCATCTCTTCACTAATTTAGTTGAGAATAATGTATATCTCTCACATGCAAGGGAAGATCATAGGAGTGTAAGCTTTGCATGTTTGAATTTGATGAGTTGGTGATGAGTTTGAGTTAAATTGAGGAATGCATGCGTTTCATCCTTGAAATTGAGCTCCATGATGATGTGTTTTGGTGTTTATACCATGTTAGTACAAATATATGTGAAATTGGAGCCATAGTATGCAAGAAATGTGGTTGGAAAGTCGAATTGGAGCTCAAGAACACAATCTGGGAAACCCAGAATTTTTATGTTCGCTCGATCGGGAGAAGTGCCGCTCAAGCGAGAAATACGTGCTCCCAGTACTTTTTGCTAACTTGGTGTCCGCTCGAGCGGGGTATTTCACGCTCGAGCTGGGAGCTTTGTAGACAGGCCTTCCACTCGAGCGCCCTATTTCACACTCGAGCGTATTTTTCATGCAACTAGTACTTTTGTAGGCCTTAAGGGTCCGCTCGAACGGGGGAGTCCACGCTCTAGCGGGGACCCTGTTTTCTGATATTTTGTTTTCGCATTCTGTGTTTCGTTTTCTGTTCTCTTTCACTTGCAAGCACTCTTAGGCATGTATTAAACATTCTAAATGAGTTAAAGAGATGAGAATAAAGCCTAAAGACGAATATGTGAATTGCGGAACGGATCGAATTGTTAATGACCCTTTTTGTATTCATGATATGTGTAGGGTTAAGCTCAAGGGCAAACCAACCAACTGATCACTGTGAGTAATATCTTATCAAAGATATCTGAAATATATTATTGTCCATTCGCTTACTTCTATGTAAGGTTTATAAATTTGTCAATTTGATTGGTGGATAACGTTTTGACATAAATAAGTGGACCGAAGGTCGTTTTGACATAATGAATGGGCCGAAGGCCGTTTTGACATGAATGAGTGGGCCAAAGGCCGTTTTGACATAAATGAGTAGACCGAAGGTTGTTTTGACATCAATGAATGGGCCGAAGGCCGTTTTGACATGAATGAGTGGGCCGAAGGCCGTTTTGACATAAATGAGTGGACCGAAGGTCGTTTTGACATGAATGAATGGGCCGAAGGCCGTTTTGACATGAATGAGTGGGCCGAAGGCCGTTTTGACATAAATGAGTGGACCGAAGGTCGTTTTGACAAGAATGTATGGGCCGAAGGCCGTTTTGACATAAACGAATGGGTCGAAGGCCGTTTTGACAAGAATGAAAGTCTGAATGGGCCAAAGGCCATTATGTTTGGGACTACAGTCACTTGACCTAAATTTTGTATATGTATATATGTTAAATAGAAATATGAATTGGGCCCAAGGCCGTTTGGAGCATGTTGTTCTACACATCGTTTGTATAACTTCTATATTTTATATTATTCACTGGGCTATCGCTCACGCTCATTCGTGTGTTTGTAGGTGAGCCAAGAGAAGCCCAAACCCAGCCCCAATGAAGTCTGTGAGGAACAACAAAGGTTTTGGAGAGTCGGCCTCTGTGTTTCACGCACGAGACCCGTTTTTGCCATTTTTTCGTGTATTATATTTTGTTATGTTGGCAAGGACTTTGTGTATATCTGTATATAGTTGTGATGGGTTGACTTAGACTCGAATGATCCTGCCTGTGCAAAACTTTTTGGTACTATGTTTCAGTTGTGAGTTATTAACACATATATGTAATTTTTGTTTTGATGTGCATATAAGCACGGCTCTATGAACAAAGTTTTAATTTTTGCTTCCGTTTGGCCCCCTTTACTCTGATGAGTTATGTCTGTTTTGGTTTGAGGCCGTAGGTAATCTCAGGATTACTGGCCGATTATGTCCTTAACCCATAGGGGCGGGTTCGGGTCATGATAGAGTGGTATCAGAGCACGAGTTAATAACTCATACACTTGTCCAAAAGAGCAATAAGCGTCTAGAGAAGATCTAGGATGCATTCATATGATAAGTATGGAATCAAAAGCATCAAAAATATGCTTAAATATTTTGATATGAACAATTATGTGCTATACGTTGTGATTTACTTGCATTGCAATTATTTGACTTCATATGCTCTCTAGTATATGCATGTTTGTAGAATTTTTGTATAAAATATAATGCAAGTTTAATCAGATGGTGAGAACCAGAGGTGATGAGATAGAGGAATCCTCTACTGCCAGAATAGACAGAATGGAAAGACTGATACAGGAAATGGCAGAAGCTTTGAGACAACAACAGGAGTGGCAACAACAGTGGCAGCAACCACATCCGCCACCACCACCTCTGGCACCTCCTGCGCCAGATAATCAAAATGATGACCGAATCATAGCTCTCACCAAAGAGTTCAAGAAAATGAAACCACCACAGTTCCATGGTGGATTAGATCCTTTGAAAGCCGAAGCTTGGGTTCTTGGCATCGAAAAACTATTTGAAGTGTTTTCGTGTTCGGAAACACAGAAAGTACTTCTAGCCACCTTTATGCTAGAAGACGAAGCAAGAAGATGGTGGATGTTAATGCGTGAGAGTTACAAAGATACTGATTGGGCAAAATTTCTGGAAATTTTCTACGACAAGTACTTCCCGCAGTGTGTCCGGGATTAGGAAAGTGGCAGAGTTCATGGAACTAAAGCAAGACAGTATGACTGTGGCCGAGTATGAGGCCAAATTCACTGAATTGGCCAGGTTTGCACCACATGTGATTGACACAGATTATAAGAAGGCGCGACATTTTGAAGGTGGGCTTCGAAATGACATTTTAGAAAGAGTGAATGTCTTGAAGCTAGAAACCTACATTGGGGTGCTAGATAGGGCCATAATATCAGAAGCTAACATAGCCAAACAGGCTAAGCCAACAACAGAATAAAAAGGCAACAAAAGGCAAGGCTTCTTCTCAAAGAAGAAATTTTTGGAAAAGCAAAACACGGGCTCCTCAAATACTTCAAATTCTTCCCGAGACACAGCTCCCATGTGCAACATTTGTAGCAAAAAGCACCGTGGAGTTTGTTACCGTGCATCAGGAGCCTGTTTTGAATGTGGAAAACAAGGGCAGATTGCCCGAGATTGTAATTAGAATGATGGAAAGATAGCTGCTAGTTCCACTGCATCGATCCCAAAGCCGGGAAATACTTTGAGATCCGCTACCACCGGGGATACCATGAGACAGGGAAGAGTTTTTGCACTTGTTCTGAGTGATACACGGAATGCCAATGTAGTTGTCTCAGGTACTATTTCTATATGTAATCAGGACGCTTTTGTGTTGATTGATACCGGATCCACACACTCTTTTGTGACATATGCATTTGCATCTAGATTGAATAGACCCTTAGAATTACTGCCATATCTGCTATGTGTGTCTGCTCCATCTGGGGAATCTGTATTGTGTGAATCTATATACCGGTTTTGTGATATGCGGGTTGCGAATGCTATCCTATATGTAGATTTGTTGCCCTTGAACTTTAGGCATTTTGATGTAATTTTGGGCATGGATTGGTTGACCAAGTATTGTGCCACCATTGATTGTGTGACAAAACGGGTTGTGTTTAAACCACCAGAACAGAAAGAGATTGTGTTTGTAGGTAATGGGGTAGTGCCTCCACCTTATTTGATATATGCAATGAAAGCATGTAAACTGATCAGGAAAAGGTGCCAGGGTTATTTGTGCTATGTGTTGTCCGAACAATCTGTGAATGTTAAATTGAATGATATCCCTATTGTTAGAGAATTTCCAGATGTGTTTCCAAATGAGTTACCAAGGGAATTGGTAGACAGGGAGATAGAGTTTACTATTGAAACTGTGCCAGGCACCCAGCCCATTTCTAAAACTCCCTACAGAATGGCTACCGCCAAAATGAAAGAATTGAAAGAACGGTTGCAAGACCTGCTTGACAAGGGGTTTATCTGACCTAGCACTTCGCCTTGGGGTGCACCGGTATTATTTGTGAAAAAGAAGGGTGGAACTTTACGTTTGTGCATCGATTACCGGGAATTGAATAAGGTAACAATAAAGAACAAATACCCCCTACCCCGTATTGATGATTTATTTGACCAGTTGTAGGGATCACAGGTGTTTTCTAAGATTGATTTGAGGTCCGGGTATCATCAGTTGAAAGCAAAGGTAGAGGATGTTGAGAAAACCGCATTCAGAACGAGGTATGGACATTTTGAGTTTCTTGTAATGCCATTTGGAGTGACTAATGCTTCGGCAGCATTTATGGACTTAATGAACCGAATTTTTAAAACCTACCTTGACAAGTTTGTTGTGGTTTTCATCGATGATATTTTGATATATTCTAAAGATAGACTTTAACATGAACATCATTTGAGGTTCTATAAATACTTCGGGAAAGGAAATTATATGCTAAACTAAAGAAATGTGAGTTTTGGTTGGATGAAGTTGTTTTCTTAGGGCATGTGATCAACAAGGAAGGAATTTCAGTAGACCCGCAGAAAATAGAGGCGATTGTGAATTGGCCTACACCGACTAATGTGACAGAAGTCCGTAGTTTCATGGGCTAAGCCAGGTATTACAGGAGGTTTGTGAAGGACTTTTCGAAATTAGCCGTGCCACTTACCCAATTGACACGTAAAGGGCAACCGTTTGAATGGAATGATGAAAGAGAATCAGCCTTCCAAGAACTCAAAACAAGATTGACCACTGCACCAATTTTGACACTACCTTCAGGTACGAAAAATTTTGTAATTTTCAGTGATACGTCTTATAAAGGTTTGGGTTGTGTGTTAATGCAGAACGGAAAGGTTATTGCTTATGCCTCCCGATAGTTAAGGCCACACGAGAAGAATTATGCAACACATGACCTAGAATTGGCCGCAGTTGTTTTTGCTTTAAAAATCTGGCGGCATTATCTGTATGGAGCAAAGTGTGAAGTCTACACGGATCGCAAAAGTCTGAAATACTTCTTCACGTAGAAGGAGTTGAATATGCGGCAGAGGAGATGGCTGCAACTGATAAAAGATTATGATCTAGAGATTTAGTACCATCCTGGGAAAGCTAATACAGTTGCTGATGCCTTGAGTAGAAAATCAACGGGGAGTATGGCTTGTTTTCTTACTGAACAGAGGGAGATCCTGCAAGATTTTGAAAAATCTGAAATTGAAGTGGTAATGTATGAACATGGCGGAATGATAGCCGCTATTACAGACGAACTGGCAGTCATTGATGAAATCAAACAGAAACAGAAAGAGGATGAGTTCCTCAAGAAAGTGATTGATGAATTTGAGAGAAGCCCGAATGCAGAGTTCAATATTGAGCATGAAGTGTTGAGATTTCAGAACAGAATATGTGTCCCAGATATTCCGGTACTAAAGAAGAGGATTTTAGATGAAGCCCACAAATCTGTGTTTGCTATGCATCCAGGTAACAATAAAATGCATTGAGATTTGAAACAAACCTATTAGTGGCCTAAAATGAAGAAAGAGATTCAGAATATGTGTCCAAATGTCTTCAGTGTCAGCAAGTTAAAGTTGAACATCAGAAACCAGGCGGTCTACTTCAACCTCTCCCTATTTCTGATTGGAAGTGGGAGCATGTGACTATGGATTTCGTTGTTGGCCTACCTCGGACTTCTCGAGGTATGGATTCTATTTGGGTTGTAGTTGATAGACTAACTACATCTGCACATTTTCTACCTGTCAAAACTACATTTACTGCTTACAGAGTAGCTACCATTTATGGTGACGAGAATGTCCGTTTACACAGAGTTCCGATAGCTATTGTGTCGAATAGAGATCCAAAATTTGTATCTAGGTTGTGGAAGAGTTTGTAAGAAGCTATGGTAACAGAACTGAGGTTCAGTACTGCATTCCACCCACAGACAGATGGGCAGTCAGAACGAACCATACAAACCTTGGAAGATATGCTTCATATGTGTGCTTTGGATTTTCAGGGGAGTTGGAAAGACTATTTGCCACTTGCAGAATTTGCTTATAATAACAGCTTCCACTCCAACATCGGTATGGCACCATAGGAGGCTTTGTATGGTAGGAGGTGTAGATCACCTATTTGTTGGACAGAGGTCAGGGATAGAGCTTTGCTTAGGCCTGAAATTGTGCAAGACACTTTTGAGAAAATTAAGATTATTCGGCAAAGGCTCAAGACAGCTCAGGACCGGCAAAAGAACTATACAGACATTCAGAGAAGACCTCTTGAGTATGAGGTTGGTGACCATGTGTTCATCCGTGTTTCTCCGATGAAAGGCCAAGTCATGTTTGGAAAGAAGGGCAAGGTGTCGCCCCATTATATTGGGCCGTTTCAGATTCTGGAAAAGCTTGGTCCAGTTGCTTGTAGAGTTGCTTTGCCACCGGGATTCGAGCAAATCCATAATGTGTTTCATGTGCCGATGGTGAGGGGTTAGCTCCGAGACCCGTTTCATGTGATTGATTGTCACCGGGCAGCTATTGATGAAAATATGGAATATGCTGAGTAGCCAGAACGAATTGTTGATCGGCAAGTGAAACAATTGAGAAGCAAGTCCATCCCAATGGTGAAAGTGGAATGGAAAGAACACTATGGGACGGATGCCACGTGGGAAAAAGAGGAGGAAATGCGACTATGCTATCCACATTTGTTTCCCGACGAAGGTAAATTAAGTTTGGAGGACCAAACTTCCTAAAGGGGGGAAGACTGTAATACCCTTGTCCCGTATTATGTTAATTGGTCCTTATTTTGAATATGAGTATGTGTTTGATATGATTTTGTGTGCCATTACGTGGAAATATGTGGTTTTGAATTTCTATCTGTTCACCGTAGGATTATCTATTTGATTTCTTCGCTTTGGAGATTAAATTGAAGGCCTTATCGGCCACAGAACCCGAAATTGATTACGCCATTGTGATTAGCGTAATTTTTAGAGCCTACGGTGAAATTTAATTGAAAAATTGATTCAGGCCAGATTAAGTTGATTTAATTAATGAATTAGTGCCCAAATAGTTATTATTATTAAATTGGGGCTTAGTGGAATTTGTTGTATAGGAGCACCACACCCCAATTCCTCTCCTTTATTGTATTTTGGCTAATCTTGGACTCAAGATTAGAGAGAGGGCCGGTTATAGAGAGAGAAAGGGAGAGACTTGTGCAATTTTTGCTCAAGGCTTGGGAATTTGAAGATTAAGCTTAAGAATTGGCCAGAACTTGGGTGTTTAAGGCTCCTAGGTGAGTAATCATCCCTTCAATCATGGGTCTTTGTTTGCAATTTGTAAATTCAGAGTTGAATGATGATAAACAGCATGAATTAAGTGCATTTTGTTGTATTTGAAGTCAATAGAGGCATGCATATAGGAATTTGCCATGAATTTCTATATTTGAACACAATGTGTATAATCCATGTTGAATCTTGTTTGAAATCCATGTATTTGGTCATCTCTTCACCAATTTAGTTGAGAATAATGTATATCTCTCACATGCAAATGAAGATCATAGGGGTGTAAGCTTTGCATGTTTGAATTTGATGAGTTCGTGATGAGTTTGAGTTAAATTGAGGAATGCATGCGTTTGATCCTTGAAATTGAGCTCCATGATGATGTGTTTTGGTGTTTATACCATGTTAGTACAAATATATGTGAAATTGGAGCCATAGTACGCAAGAAATGTGGTTGGAAAGCCAAATTGGAGCTCAAGAACACAATCTGGGAAACCCAAAATTTTTATGTCCGCTCGAGCGGGGGAAGTGCCACTCGAGCGGGAAATACGTGTGTAGACACCCCATTTTTGACCGACCTTAAGACTCAGACGTCACCGATTGAGCCCTCGGTGATTGCGCATGTTGTGCTCGTTCTGAAGTTTCAGAGTTTCGGCTGAGAGCCTTGCCTCCGGACTTCGGGACTCTTTTGTGCTTCGCCTCGGTTTGTGAACCAAGTTTTGTTTTCTCTTCCTGAAGGGAGGGAGAGGTCTCGCAGACCATCTCTCAGTGGCCGTAGGCTACTTTTCGTGGTCGTAGACCATTTTTCCAGTTTGGAGATAAGTTTCCGATTTTCGGAGCCGTCGACCGTCTGCCTCGGTTCGGGACAGCTTAACTATCTCCGTTTGCTCCGATTTTTGGCACACACATTGTTTCCTCTCTCTTGAGGGACACTGTGGCCCGGCAGACCACCTTCGGGGTCGTACACCACTTCTGGTGCTTAACAGTCAGTTTTTGGGGCCCACCGGCTGCGCGTTTTGGCCCTGAACCTCGTTTTGCATCGGTTAGGGTTCATTTTTGGCATGGACCGTAGTTTCATTGTTAGAAAAGTGGTAGTATGGTGGGAGACCACCTTTTCTTCTTGGGGGCCACTTTTCTTTTCGCCGCCCGGTTTTCTTGTTAGAGAGGTGGTCTCCCTCACTTTTGGGCCATAATTTCTGGTCTACCATACAACCATTGTATTGTATTCACCTAGGAGGCCACCGATATGGGTTGGCCGACCACCTTTGCTGATTGACCCTTTTGAACCTTCTTTGAAAGTTGGTTTTCGTCATTTTTGAGCCACATTTTTTGGTCTCCCATACCACCACTGTGTTGCATTCACTTGGGAGGCCACCTTTTTGGTATGGCCGACCACCTTTTCAACTTGAACCTTTTGACCCTTGGTCGACCGACCAGGGCAAGTGGTCGGCTGACCACTTGAACTGGTCGGCCAGCCATCTCCTTTTTGGCCTTCTTGAGTTGCACACAACTGTGCCAGCTGGGAGGCATTTTCCCCATCCTCTGAGATTTAACCCTTTTGCTTGTCTTCTTAAGGAAGCTTTGACTCTTTTTTCTTAGCTTCTAAGACAAACTTGACCTTTTGTCAAGCTTCTTGAGGAAGCTTGACCCCTTTGATCTAGCTTTCTCAAGAAGCTTGACCCTTTTGGTTTAGTTCTTTTAGAAGCTTGATCCCTTTGCTTGAGGCTTCTCCAAGAAGCCTTGGACCTCTTTTTCTATAAGAGAGGCTCTCCTCTCCATTTGCAAGGGTTGAGAATTTTTGGCCACAAGCTTATACACTTCTCTCTATATCTCTCTCTCTTTTGCCTCCAAAACTCCATTGTTCTTGCACCATTGCACTACCACCCATAGCCTACCACCTCCTTCATCAACATAAGCACCTTGGAGGTCATTTTTCAGAGCTTGAGGAGTTGATTTCTTGGTCCAGAGCTTGCTGCCTTGCTGTGCTACAAGGGTAAGTATCTATTTCCCCCTTTTTGACATTGTTTTGCTCAATACTTTAGCCTTATTTTCAAGCATTTCTGGGTTTCTTCATAAACTGAAAAAAGTTTTATTTTGAGCTCCTCTTCAAGTTTGATTAAGGTCATTTTTCTGTTGGGGGTCATCTTCCCCTTTGCATCCTTCATTTCCTCATGTTTAGGGCTATGCATTAGAGCATTTGTGTTGGCCTTGGTTTGGCCTTTTAGCCACTGAAATCTAGCAAATTTTCAGTTGCTAACATGTGTTTTTGAGCCTTAAAATCAGAGAGGGGTGACCCTCTCACCCCTTGATTTGTTTACTAGCTTTGTTGGCCTTCCAAAGGGGCTCCTACTTGCATGTTTCAAAGCCATGTTTCAGGCCCTATTTGGTGGGTTTTAAGGTCTGCATAGGCTCTGTCTAGAGCCCATTTTGCCATATAAAGTGTCTATTATGCATGTGTAGAACAATCATATTCAAGGCCTTTCAAAGGGGCTTTCACTTGCATGCTTCCTAGACTAATTTCAGGACATTTTTGGTGGGTTTTAGGACACTCATAACCTCTTTCTAGAGGTGGTTTTTCCATTTTGTGTGTCCATCATACATGTGTAGAACAACCCTTTGCATGGCCCTTCAAAGGAGCACATCATTCTTGCATGCATTGACTGAGTTTCAGTGGGTTTTTAGGCACTATTTGGCATGGCATACTTCTGTTTTTGGCTGGTTTGGTGAGCCCTCATGTGCTTCATGTAGTTGTAGTGCAAATCATGATTCACTAGCTTACTTTGCATGCTTTGTTGACCCTTGATTTTAGCAATTTTTGGCCTTGCCTCAAACTGATTTTGTGCGTATTTTGGACTTCCCTAGCTCTGTTTTTGGGTCTCATGGTCGAATGATGCTTGTTTTGCATGCTTGTAGTTCAATACACTTGCCTAGCTTTGAGATTTGAGGTCTATTGCATGCATATACTGAGGTGTTTTCATGATTTGGGGTCATTTTGCATCATATTTCAGAGCCTATATGAATGTCATATTGTCATGTTTTGCACTCTTGTATGCCTCATTTACTGACCATTGAATGAGCTCCATTTCCTTGCATTCCGAGCCATCATTTTAGGCCATTTCCCCACTGTTTCAGACCTGCCTAGGGTGTGTTTGGGGTTGGTTTTGCCATTTGTGCATTACTTTGTATACCTCTAGTGTAGCGCGCTTCACTAGTTTCGGTATTTGGGCCATCTAGCATGCATTGTGTGACACATTTGCATGATTCGGGACCATTGTGTATCATGTTTCAGAGCTGGAATTTGTGTGTTTGTATGCCATATTGCATCCTTTGCCAAGCTTTAGTAGAGTGGCATTTGATGCCTTAGGATCGGTCCTTTGCATCCGTGCATGTTTGCATGTATTTCGGTTGTATCATTTTCATCAAATGGCCACTGATTTAAGTGTGGCTGAGGCCCACTCATATTGGTGTAAGTCCATCTTGCATTTGTATATGCCATTTTGTTCATGTGTGCATGATAATCTTCGTAAGTGCATTGTGTATGCCATGTTATGTCACGTGCATTGTATATGCCACTTTCGCCCATAGCATTGCATATGCTAGGTTGCATGATTAGTCGCATTGTGTATGCCATCTCATTGCATTGTGTTTGGAGTAGGTGTCACGCCCCAAACTTGCCCCTAAAAGTTCGGGCATGACCCATTCAGAAAGAGACATATAACCTGGTGTATATAGCATATGGGGCCTTATCGGAAGCGTAAAATATTAAAAGAATAATAAGCTAAACAAACTCCATTGAGCTATTTCTAATATGCCAGGATCTCATACATCACATGCACCATAATAGACAGATAATGTCCAAAAATATTCCTTAGCAGTAGTTATACACAAACACATATACGGACCCAGCCCTATAATCGGGCATGTAACAAAAACTGTTGAAGTTATATACATTCAACCTTGGAAGGATAGCCAAGAAGTAAGCCAATTATCTTAACAACTTCACAAAATAAGTGGCTTCGTGAGTGCTTGGATACATGAAGGTTGACAAAAGAAACCGGGCGTCATGGGTTAGGATTGACCACCTGGTTGGTTGCCTACAGAAATAGACATAACAGGGAGTGAGCCAGGCTCAGTGAATAGTAATACGTAAATGAAACAATGCTCAACTTGAAACATGACATTCATCAATACATATGGAGATGCAGAGGTCACATAGTTAGCCTGATTCTGTGCTCGTCCTATAACGGCCTTAGGCCCAATCTTGAACATAACAGTTGGCATATCACATCTTAAATCATAATGGCTTGAAGCCCTTGAACATGGTGGCATAATGCCCTTGAACATGGTGGCATGATACCCTTAAACATGGTGGCACAAGGCCCTTAAACATGGTGGCACAAGGCCCTTAAACAGAGTGGCGTTACGCCCTTGGATATTTTGGCACTAAGCCCTTGAATATACTTATACGAACTCAAGAGGTGTCTCACACGGATTCTAGAGGTGGCTCACATCGTAGCACTTAGTTCCGTGTAGCACTTTGTTTCATATCATAACAACTTATATTGAATGGTCGTAGGCCCAGTGTCTCATAGAAGGAAGGTATTTTATCTTTCCCATTTCTTTCTTTACATACTTGGAACATACTTGAACATTAACATACATACTTGAAATATGAACATAGTTGCATAATTGAAACATTAACATAGTTGCGTAAACGAAATGCTAATGAAAATCATTAGCCATATGTAAAGCGGATAATGATTTACTACTCACAATGTTGTGATGATGTGCTTGTTCCTCCCGGAGTGTGCCCTGCACACATTCAACCTTTACAATTTAGTTTCCTTTTCATATCAGATTATTTTCTGTTTCGTTTTACTTCGAAGGAATTTATACATATTAAAAGGCATCAAATACATATTTCGACAACATTAGAGGGTTCTACACGCAAAATAGAGCGATCCACGTTTTTCAGCATGGGCCGTACGTGCGGCTGTGAGCCCCGCACGTGCGGCAAGCTCTCCCGCACGTGCGGCAAAATGTCCCGCACGTGCCTTTTAGACAGTGGCCAAGCCCCTGTTTTTCACCATTTCCCGCACGTGCGGCCATGACTCCCGCACGTGCGGCGATTTTGCCCAAAATTGTCCGAAAATTCTTACAAAATCCCAATCTTTTGGTACATCCTCACAAGGCTCAATTTAACATTTTTATTTGATAATACATAGCCTAAAATTCATGATAACAAAGGCTTCAAATACATACATTAAACTAGATAAACACTAGTTCTTGAATTCTTAACCATAATGAAATTTCCTTTTGTTTTTGCATCAACATCACATATACCATCACATATATATATAAGGTAAGTTCTTCATGATCTTTCATGAGAAAGTAAGAAATCAAAGCTAATTTCTCTACATACATACATAAGCAACTTAGTTCAAACTCATCCAATGGATAAAACATGATCCAATCATACCTTGGGTTCAATTATCATGGTTGTATCACCCTCAAATTCAAGAGAGGAATTATGAAAGATAGACAAACTTACCTTGAGTTGAGATCTCCCAAAGTCTCTCTCTAAGTTATTCAATCTCTAGCCTTTATTGAAACTCCCTTCTCATTTCTCTCTACTCTTACTATCCTTTTTCTAGGGAATATGTTGAACTCCCTCCAAAGCTTTAAGAACACATACATATATATAAGAGCTATAAGAGCTAATAAGACAAAAGTCAATCGTTTAAACATCCAAAATTGAAATTTCCCAAAAATGCTTAATATTACCTAAAAATTATGCTGACCACATGTATAAAATCAATTTCAAATAATTAAGCCTTTAAGGCCTCCAATTTCGATTCAAACCTTCTAATGTAACAGATACTTTTCTTGTTGAACAGATAGACATCCTTAATCATATGGTTTAAACATGGAGTTCACTTTCTTATCCCTAATTTCTCATAGAATTTCACAGTAAGCATCCAAAATCACAAAATAGGATTCGAAAATATAATAAAGCACATGTATGAGGGTCGGGTTATTACAGTAGGCTTTAGTCCAAACACGGGAAACGAGGGACGTTTCGTACTCTAAGTGACGAAATGTACCTCGATTTTCGGTCGCCGACACTCTTGACTGTCCATGATAGAGTTGTTGACTTTACTTGCTTATATGTGCATTCATGTCCCATTGAGTCGTACAATTCGACTTTTCGGCCATTATGCATCGAGATGCGTGATTGGTGGCACGAGGATCGAGGACTACACTCCCTTGAGCTTATGCAAGGACGGGGAGAGTGGTCATGCACACATTTGTTGAAAATACCTTGCCATGCCTCTTTCTTGCTTTGTGTTGCAGAAAACCAGAATCCAGGGGCAGAAAGTGGTCGGCCGGCCAGCTTTTCTGGCAAGCCGACCACCTTTTTTGGTTTCCACCACAAAGGGTGGTCGACAAGTGTTTCCAAGCCAAGAGCTGGTCGGCAGCCTTCCCAAGGTGGAGTTTCATCCTTCTAGAGCCTTGTGCAACTTTCGGAAATCAATTGCAAGCAATGGCGAGACGAGGCATCACAATGGAATTTCCTGACAAGGCGATTCGAACGTGCATGCATCCTTCATCATCCAAAACAGAGCTGGGGCAGTCCATTTGCATACTAGTTTACTCGCTTACTTAGTTAATTCATTAATTTAGTAGAGTTGTGTAATAAGTAGTTAATTCAGACTATATTATTTATTCGGACCCTCCGAGAGAGGGCACAATTGTAATAAGTGTGTGTGTGTGTGTGATGAATGTCTTCCAACCCCACGTCTTTCTTCCTTTTATTTACCAGCTTATGACGGTTAGATTAGGGCATGTTTCAATTAGCATCCTTATGCTCGCATGTCTGCATCATTCATCTGTATTGCATGCATCGGGCTCGGCGCATCATACTAACTGCATTGTATTTCAATTCCAAAGTTGAATACGTGTTAGCTGTAGCATCATCATATGCCATCTCAGAATAGCCGAGCCTATCTTAGTTGCATTTTGCATGTGTTGCATTAGGCATTTCTGTATAGTTAGGTTCATGCATGAATTTCTAACAAAGCTTTTGTTTTGGCTTGGAGTACTCGGTAAGTGTTTATGCTTTAGCATCCTTGCATGTTTGTGAATGACTGCCATGATAGCATGCTTACCATGAGGCTATTTGCTTATGTGATATAACTGTCTGAATGCCTGTGGGTGAAGGTTGGATTATTTGGATTGGAACAATTCATCGATTATGAGTTTTAAGCCCACTTGTGAGTGGCAAATCATCATGTTTTCTAAAGCCCACCTGAGGGTGGCAAATTCACATTTTAGCCTACTTGCGACTAGCAAACCATTTTCAAAACAAACATGAGATGTTTTGTTCCAATTCAGGCGATCCAGTCTATACTTATATGCTGTGCGCATCACATAGTAAATCTAGGCTAAAAACCAGAATAAGAACGCATAATGTTTTCAAAACTAGATATCATGGTTAGTAGACGCCGACCTTTGAGCGGGGGTGCTCACGAAGTGACCTTCCCCAATCGTACCCAAGTTCCCGAGCCGAGGCAACTTTGGTGATAACGGACACGTGGCCTTAGGCACGAGTCAGGGTTCCCTAAATTCCCCCAACATAAAATATTTAGGTGGCGACGCTGTATTTGGCGAAGCAGTCCATGTTTGACACTTGTTTCTAAAAAATCTGTTTTCAAAAACGATTTTCCGGATTTGGACTCTTTGATGATTCATCGGTCTTGCATTGCACTCTGCGAGATTAGATACAGGACTGTGACATTTGAGTTCAAACTATAGTGAGCTCAAATGAACAAAATGGAGCATTCCCTCCCGGGACATTCGGGGACGTCTACAACGTGCTCCCAGTACTTTTTGCAGACTTGGTGTCCGCTCGAGCGGGGTATTTCACGCTCGAGCGGGGAGGTTTGTAGACAGGTCTTCTGCTCGAGCGCCCTATTTCGTGCTCGAGCGTATTTTTCATGCAACTAGTACTTTTGTAGGCCTGAAGGGTCCGCTCGAGCGGGGACCCTGTTTTCTGAAATTTTGTTTTCGCATTCTATGTTTCGTTTTCCGTTCTCTTTCACTTGCAAGCACTCTTTGGCATGTATTAAACATTGTAAATCAGTTAAAGAGATGAGAATAAAGCCTAAAGAGAAATATGTGAATTGAGGAACGGATCGAATTGTTAATGACCCTTTTTGTATTCATGATATGTGTAAGGTCGAGTTCCAGGGCAAACCATCCAACCAATCACTGTGAGTAATATCTTATCAAAGATATTTGAAATATATTGTTGTCCATTCGCTTACTTCTATGTAAGTTTTATAAATTTGTCAATTTGATTGGTGGACAACGTTTTGATATAAATGAGTGGACCGAAGGTCGTTTTGACATGAATGAATGGGCCGAAGGTCGTTTTGACATGAATGAGTGGGCCGCAGGCTGTTTTGACATAAATGAGTGGCCCGACGGTCATTTTGACATGAATGAATGGGCCGAAGGCTGTTTTGACATGAATGAGTGGGCCGAAGGCCGTTTTGACATAAATAAGTGGACCGAAGGTCGTTTTGACATAAATAAGTGGACCGAAGGTCGTTTTGACATGAATGAATGGGCCGAAGGCCGTTTTGACATAAATGAGTGGACCGAAGGTCATTTTGACAGGAATGTATGGGCCGAAGGCTGTTTTGACATAAATGAATGGGCCGAAGGCCATTTTGACAAGAATGAAAGTCTGAATGGGCCAAAGGCCAGTATGTTTGGGACTACAGGCACTTGACCTAAATTTTGTATATGTATATATGTTAAATAGAAATATGAATTGGGCCCAAGGCCGTTTGGAGCATGTTGTTCTACACATCATTTGTATAACTTCTGTATTTGATATTATTCACTGGGCTATCGCTCACGCTCATTCGTGTGTTTGTAGGTGAGCCAAGAGAAGCCCAAACCCAGCCCCAGTGAAGTCTGTCAGGAACAACAAAGGTTTTCGAGAGTCAGCGCTTGTGTCTCACGCACAAGACCCATCTTTGCCATTTTGTCATGTATTATATTTTTTTATGTTGGCGAGGACTTTGTGTATATCTGTATATGGTTGTGATGGGTTGACTTAGACTCGAATGATCCGGTCTGTGCAGAACTTTTTGGTACTATGTTTCAGTTGTGAGTTATTAACGCATATATGTAATGTTTGTTTTGATGTGCATATAAGCAAGGCTCTATGGACAAAGTTTTAAATTTTTGCTTCCGTTTGGCCCCCTTTACTCTGATGAGTTATGTTTTTTTCGGTTTGAGGCCGTAGGTAATCTCAGGATTATTGGCCGGTTATGTCCTTAACCCATAGGGGCGGGTTCGGGTCATGACACTTACCCCTTGAAAGGTATAAGCTTGTATTCTTCTTTCTTGCCTTGATTCCTATCACTTACTTCATAGTTCTTGTTGTTTTGAGTTGTTTTGAGCTTATTTGAAGTGTTTGGGGTTAGGTTTGAAGAGTTACCAAAAGGGTAGAGAGAGTTTGCTCTTTCTATACCTTTACATATAACTCAAACCTACTCTTTTCCACTCTTTTACTTTGATATTAACACTGATTTTCAGAGGTTTATAAAGGCTAAAAATCATGTTTTTGTAGACACTCCATTTTTTACCGTCCTCAAGACTTGGACGTCACCGTTTGAACACTCGGTGATCATCCATGTTTGTGTTCGTTTGGAGTTCCCGGAGGTCTCGGCTCGCGCGCCTTGCCTCAGGATCTCCGAACTTGACCTTTGAGAGGCAGGGTAGGGCTTGTAGACCATCCCCACCCACCACCGGCAGTGGCTAGAGGCCACCGGCTGGTGTTTGCTGCCACCGGCAATTTTTATTGCCGGCCGGCACTTTTTGTTGCCGGTCAGCACTTTTTAGTGCCAACCGGCACTCTTTTTGGCCAAGATGGCATTTTTGGCCGGCCGATTGCTGTTCATCTGCTTTTGCATATATTTTTAGACAGATGTCTTACTTTTGCATCCCTCCATACACGTGTATGGAGGGATCTCCCTCTTATGAAGCTTGTCTTGTAAGCTTTACAAGACAAGAAGTGCCATATAGAGAGAGGATGGTCTCTTGGCTTAGGGGGTTAGACATTTTAAGATATTTTGAGAGCTTAGACAGCCATTGTTAGGGTTTGAGTTCTAGGGTTAGGGTTAGATACACATCCTATCTCTCTTTTCCTCTCTTTTGTGCTCTTGTGTGTGTTTTAGTCCATACTATTGCACACAAGCACCTAGTGTTTCACCTTCCTCTTGGAGCTGAGGTTCTAAGGGACTAATTTTGAGGTTTTGACGCTGATTTCAAGCCAAGGAGGGTCGTTGGAGCATCTTTGTTGAAGAAGGCTTCAAGGGTAAGAATCTCACCTCTTTTTATCCCATTTTTGCATTGTATTTCTACCTATCTTAAATTCATTTTTGAGCTTAGTGTATAATACAAAAAAGTTCTATTTTTAGACCCTCTTGGTTGTTTGTTAAGAGTGTTTTGTGGTTTGGGTAAGCTTGAGTACCCTTAGGCCTTGAAAGGCCTCATTTTGTGCCCTTTTGTGTGAACTCCGGGATTTTGGTGTTGGGGTCTCTTCACCACTGAAATCTTGAGGGATTTCAGTGGTGAAGATGATGCCTTGAAGTCCCAAGAAGGAGAGGGCCACCCCCTCTCCTTGTTGTCCTTGAAAAGGGCATGTTTTGGCCTCTTGAGAGAGCATTATGTTTGAGGGTGTATTGGCCATGAATTGGCTGCTTTTTATGCTTAATATGTCATGTTATGCCTCTATTTTTACTTGGTTTTGGTACTCCATGCATGCTTAGCATAGTTGCCATGTAATGCCTTGTTATGCCTTAACATGCCTTAGGTTGAGTGTCTTTGTTTCTAGCATGTTTTAGGCTTAGTCTTGTGAAGATTTTGTGCTCATCTTGACATGTTTTAGGTCTGTCCATAAGTGTTTGGGTCGATTTTGGCATGCTTGGTATAGCTCCTTTGTATTTGGGCTTGTTGGCCTTGAGCATATGAATGTATAGCATGACATCTTTGCATGGATTTGGTGATTTGGGGTCACCTTATATGTTATTTCAGTCCCATTTTCGTGCCTATGTGTTTGCCTTGAATGCATTTTCAATGCCTCATAAGCTTGTGTAGCAATGCTCCTTGTTTTGGCACTTGTGCATGCCTCTAAATTCGAGCCACTTAGATGCCATCTAAGTAGTCCTTTAGCCTTGTTTTAACATGCTAAAAACCTGTTTTTAGTTGCTTAATGCATGCCATGTTTGTTGTGATAAACGTGCCTCAAAGCTTCATGACTTGCCTCAAGTACTTGGACCATGCTTGCATGCATTTGCTTGTCTTGTTTAACATGATTTGGCACTCTTACATCCTTTCTGCATTGTAGTGT